>OY856409.1:1152321748-1152684248 GCA_963693085.1 Alisma plantago-aquatica | reverse complement strand
CCATACCCTGTAGGGTATGGTATAGGTAAACTCTTTGAAACAATAATGCTTTCACCCTCTTGTTGACACACAATTATGTTGGGTATGAAATTAGAGTTTTACTAATATTCATTTTACATGTTAGTACATATGTTTTAGTAATTTATATTTACTAAACTATCAAAAACCTAAATCAGCCGTAGACTTTAACCTTTACAGGTTGAAACTCATTTTTTGGAAGGGGAGATTATGCACTCACTTTGCTATGAGTGCATCTCTAGGGTTTTGAGGTTTACCGACATCATTGTGCCTCTGCATGTGTCACTCTAGTTGTGAAACCTATCAAAGTGAGTAATTTGGGTCTTGTTTACCTCAGAGATGTTCAAGGCTGTACTATGTGTTTAATAATGTCATTGCCATTCATCTCTTTACCAGGAGTTATTTCATCACATTCTACCTTGTAAACAACGACACCTTAATTTCGTTACTTGGGTAGTATATTCAAATCGATGGGGATGTTCAAGATGATGTTGCCACAGGATCACCACAAGATGGTTGAAATGGAGGACTGCAACCATGGTACTAAATGTCCTCGACATGGGGCGAAATTTCGCCGATAATGTCTATGTCAACGGCTGGCGACGTCGAATCCACGTAAACATCCTTATTCCACAATAACCTCGACATTTCGTCGAAATTGTTGACATTTCCCCATATGTCGACGATGTTGACCCAAGTCCATTAAAAAATTCCACGATGTCCTCGACTGTCGAAGTTGGCAACATTCTTCTGGTGTTTTGTGGAGTTTGCTGTGTGAGGAGGAAAAAGTGTTGGATCTTGAGGTAAGATGATTTTGATGTTATTTTTTACTCTTCTAAGCTAATAGTAAAAGACCGACCCCCCTCCACTAAATCTACCATAGATTTACACCATTTTTATGTAGTTTGTTTAGTGTCACAAACTCTATATATGGAAGAACTTTGTAGTTCGGAGACGACCGTATGTAATCGTGTATTTATCTACGTATGTAAACCTATATGGATGGCTATATGTAAACATATATTGTGTTTTTTAGTTATAGATTTATTGAAACATGTCGATTTTTTTTATCGCAAAATGACTATTTTTAGCTTAATTTTTGTCGAAGTTGCGTCGAAGTTTGGTTGTAAAAATCCCCGACATTTCCTCGACATTTCCACAAACTTCCATGTCCACACCTGTCGAAGTCGGCTCGAAGTTGAAGTCCTGTTCCATGACTGCAACTAGAGTATTATGTAATTAGAAGATCCCTTTCAGATTGAAAAGTAAAATCTATTAAACAACCATACAACCAACAATTCTATATAAGAGTGAATGTTGGACGATGAAGAAAAAAGGTCTCAACAAGATGTATGTGGTTGAAATGTGTATGCTGAGATGAATGTGTGGAAGACAAGAAAAGATCACTTGAGAGAAATGACTATATCAGGAACTAAGTGGGGGTGGCGAGTATTAAACACAAGCTGCACGAGGGCTGTCTGAGGTGGTATGGACATGTGCAACACAGGCCGACTAGTGCACCTATACAAAGCAATGATATCAACTCTAGCACAATTAACAAAAGAAAAGGCATGCCTAATTTAACTTGGGAAGAGCTTATAAAGAGAGGTTTTGAATCTCTACATTTTGATCTAGATATGACCCACAACAAAGCTGAATGGAAAAGAAGCATCCATGTAGCCGACCCTGACATGGTTGGGATTGAGGCTTAGCTGATGATGACAACGATGATGATGATGAGTTGCTACCAACCTTAGGTGGATCAATATATTTGTTCCATCTAGGAAGCACAAACATTTCCTAGAGATTGCTGTGGTCGTCCTTGACACGTGTCTAACATGACGCGACTGGGACAAGCTGCGGAGACACAGAAAACATGTCTGAGGCGTGTCCCTGCGGACACTGTCTAGGACAGCCCAATGGCCTCCCAGAAGTGCCCCATCAACCCATCCCCTTCTCCCTTCTCTATACATGTCTTCCCCTCTACTCATGCTCCACTAATGGTCTCCTCCCCTTCACCTCAACAAAAATAAGCCAAACAATAACGCACCCTTCCTTGTGCCTAATGTTACCTTCTACTCCTCTTCCATAATTTGCTTCAACACACATCCTCAACACTACCACAGGCATAATAAAGTTATGATCTAATACATGTCCTCTTCTCCTATGCCATTCTTATCTCTTCTCCCTCCTCTTCACTTTACTACTTTAAACACATCCTCTTTCTCACCATTGGTAGTAAATTTTATACACATCTTCCTCCTCTTTCTCACTGATGTTTTGCACCATGTGCTTGATTTATATGTGAATATATTGTGGTACTGATTGTATTCTTAATTTGTGTTCATTGCTTGAATTGGAGACGAGTTATGTATCTTTAGAGTTTAGAGTATAAATTGACGGATGACTGCACACACACATGCATATACTTTTAGATTAAAATGTATTTTTTTTTCTTTAATGCAATGTAAATCTTGTTTTGATTCTATATTTTTTTGTTGGTTCAAACATATATAATTATACTCTCATTATATATGTGTACATAAAATTTGTTTTTTTGTGTCCGATGCCATGCCTGTGTCCCATATTTTCCCTCCCATGTTTTCCAAAGTTGCCGTGTCCCGTGTCTGTGTCCATATTTGTGTCCATGTCCATGCTTCCTAAGCACTCATTCTTATTTCCGCTACATGTATAGTCACAATCTCCTTTCTACACTAAAAAAACTCAATATTGAGAGAGACAATGCATGCTAGCAACTGGGTCACACCCACATTTGCCTTTTCCCTTCACGATTGTATGCTCTAAATTTGCAATTTTTTGACCATTTCTTCTTGTCTATTTGTTTGCGCATCTTTGCTTGTCATTTTTTTCAGATCGCATCCCCCTCCAATGTCTCATTCTACTATGCCACATGTAGCTTGTTTTGTCCTTGTTTATTTCTAATTTTTGATAGCGTCCCTCGACCTCAGTGTCAATAGCACTTACTACAGTTTGGCCCTATTTTTTACTACAATCTGATGTAAAAGGTAACAATTTTCTTTGTTGGAAAAAAGGGAAATGACAACAATAGGGAATAGGAACATAATTTTCAATTCATATCATTTTGTTTTGTTTGACATTCATTTCTTGCTTAGAAATGAACCAAATATCACTACTCCTTGCTTTTATTTTTCCATTTCCTTCCTAAAAATTTGAATTTGATCTCTCACCAGCAATTGTGGTTACAATGGTTGGGCCACTCTTACGAGTTTGACGATGCTAGGCATGAGATTATCATCTATGATGTCCATGAGGTTGTTCTTGATGATGTTGATGGTAGGAAATGAGAACTGAATCCGGAGTTGGCTTGGGAGCCCAGTTATAAGGATGCCTATGCCAACATTAAGAGGAACACTCCTCATTGTTATTCAATCAAACAACCCTAGCACTAGTAAATCAGTGGTGGCTACCCTTGGTGACACTCTTGTGAGTTTGTGCTGCATTGTTGTTGGTTGTGTAATGTATTCTTTAATTTCAAAGAAGGAAAAAGGAAGCTGACAAACTGATTTGCTTGTTATTATTGTTGTAAGAAACATTCCACATTAAACTATAATTCATTTTCAATCAATCGGTGTTTGGTTGGGGTTTGTGGCTAGGTTATTGATCTCATACAGATCGGTATTGGTGCTAGTAGGCATGCGGCTCCACCTTTATGGGAATAAAGGGAGATCTCTTAAGCTGATCTCCGCCTCTTTTAGAGGTATGTGAGACTTGAAATGAAGATCAACAATTGCCTTTGTGGGGGCTGTGAAGAATTTCACCCAGGGGTCGGGATCCTTGGTCCTTGTTTCAGGGTGAGCCCCTCCTTCAAGGTTCAAAGCGGCGGTGAATATGATGGTTTGTCTGTGGAGGTTGGGGGAGGCGAGATAGAAAGCTCAGTGCTTGTTTAAAGGACTGTCTAGAGTTAGTGGCAGTGTTAGACAAGTGGAAATACTGTTGAAGGGGTTATACTTGAGCAGCATGACGTGGTTCCCCTTTGATGGAGATTAGAAGGAGATTACGTGATTTGGCCAGTTGAAATGAAAGCAGTTTACCTGCAGGGCAAGTTAAGAAATATGGAATATCTCCTAGGAATGAGGATTAAAATTATGGAAAATTGAAGCTCTAGGCATTACTAAGGAGTAAGGACTTTGGATGTTGAAAAAACAAGCTGAGGGTGCTTTGAGGCTTTTGATATGGTCTAGCTGATAAAGTACATATTTTTTTGCCTCTCTGTTGTCTCTTTCTCTGCTTTGTATAATCACCCTTTAGTAACTTTTTCGCAAATTTTGTCATGTTTGATTGGCGTTTAGTTTGCTAAGTGCTGGTAGGTTTTCGTCCTATATGGTATATGCATTTCTGTTTTTCGCTGATGGATACCATCGTTACCAAGTTTTCAAATATTCACGTGTTACTCAAAAAGCAATTATTGTTGTTGTTAAGGAAATCGTTACATCATGTCCAAATAGACTTGTAAACTGACTGATACGGAGTAGATAGTGCTGTGTCCAATATCTGAATCCGAAAAAAGTCCAATGTAATATCCAAATGGATATCCGACAGATGTCATATGATAACATAACATCCAAATCCGATCTGAACGGCTACATGCCCGCATTTGAATAAATATCTGGTCCAAATCGAAAATTATAGATTAATGCAAATAAATATATTATGCATTTTCATATTAATATGACACATATATAATAAAATGTTTATATTTTTATATATAGATAGTATATGCATAACTTTTTCGAATGCAGATTTTTTCCCCAGACACTGGATACAATACAACAATATCAAATATCTGATCCGTAAGTTTTGGATCCAACATTCGACGAATATCATTTTTTTTGAAATTTTGAACCACAATCCTGATTGAATGTGCGGATTTCAAATATCTATTTACAAGTCTATGTTGTAAGATTTTTCTTTCTCAACACGGTACTGATTCCATAATCTTATATAAACAACTCTTTCTCAGCCTCAAAACAATCATCATATAGCTTTGACAAATAAAATCGTACTCTAGCAGCCCAAATAATATGTTAGTTAGCTATAGAACGACACTATTTACAGTGCCAAAAGAGAATGTGGACATAGGTCTGTAAATTGTAAGAGTCCATACACTTCAAAATTATTCTATATTGCTTCATAGATAAATTTTCCCCATAAAACATGTTCATAGCATAGACAATAGAAGGTAAAACTCACTAGCATGAATAATTACGTACAAGGTCAGATCATTAGAAAACATATGACTATAACTTATGAAAATAACCAGGGACACCATCCATGTGTTTTGGGACTTGACGAACTGGTCTAAACTATTCCCAGTGCAGCCCTAGACTACTACTAGTTCAAGCACGTGGAATTTCACCATTGATACGTGACAAAAATTATTGTGTAGGCAGGCTCACTTAAAGCCACGCTGCCACTTAAGATTCAGATGCTTCTGTTTAGGTTATGTAATACAATATTTCCCCTACTGAATAGCTTGACACACACCTCAAGACAAATTTATACAATCTAATATGTATTGCACTAATTATCGACGATTTTCTGATATCTGGAGTGATTACCTTTCGTTTTGGTTAAGATAAAAAATAGCAAGGGACTGTGATATTTAATTTTCCTTTATGAATTATCGAAAACTACAAATACTAATTGTGGGGAAACATTTTTCACGAAATAGAATTCCGTCTTCTCTTCGGGAACATAAATCTCGAGTCATGTGTGGTCTTTGTGTTCATAGTTTTGAAGTCTCTCAATCGGAAAAGTGCACTGAGTTGACTGAGTTTTCTTGTAAAAGACTTCAAAATCTTGTTTGCCGGGTTTGATCGGACAAGCTCACGCTTCATTGTTACATGTTCCTTTTCTAACTCTGTTAACCTCATCCTCATTCTTGCCACCTCAAGCTTGAGTTCTCTGTTTTCTCTTCTAACTGATGCGTAGTTATCTCGTGGGGATACTGCTCCACTTCCAACACCACTGCCTGATCTTTGAGGAAATTGCCCATTCATTGATCCTATGAAAAATTGCTCATGATTACCATTCATGGCATTGCGGAGTCTCATTTGTTCGAAGTAGAGGACTTGTACTGCCATCTGCACGGGTAGCCGTTCATTTTGAGCTGCATGGCTGCATGCTTCCTGAGATAGCTTCTGGCAATCGATAGCTTTACATAGTCTGTAGCGCTCTGACTCTTTAATATTAGGGTGAACCTAAAATTTAGATCAACATCAGGTTAGATCTCATAGTTATTTCAACAAAATCGGAATCTATCCACTCTGAAATGAAAAAAACTTAAGTACTTGCTTTGAAGGAAATGTTGTCAACTAAGCAAAATAATAGGCGTATAAATATTCACTTAGGTTCGTGGACGTCAAGAAAAATTGTGAAGAGGATCCATCAATTAGGTGTAGCTTATCAATCTGTTATGCAAGTCATTATCAAGAATCCAGCCTATAGACATGAAAGTGGAATTAAATATGGTACTGGTGAACATACCTTCAGGAAGATGTCTACTGCCCTATATAAGCCATCATCGACAACTCGAGCATGATCCGGAAGGAGCTCAGCAAGGGTAATGAATTTCGATGTCATCAGGTTCGAGTCAAGGGCTATTTCTGCAAGATAGCTGTCCATAAGTTTTGATGACTTATGGATTGAACTCTGTTTAGGAGATCTCGGGCTTTCAGAGTCATAACCAATATCTCTTTCTTCTCCTGTGTGATTCCTGTCATCTTGTTCATCATCCATATTTAAAAAGATGGAAAAAATTCGGGAAACTGAATCTGTGTCATACAGTTGTTGGCTGTTACTGCTCTGGGGGTTTGCTGGAATAAGCATATCTTCAAGAATGGCTTCATCTAAGCGTAGGCCAATCCTTCGTTCAAGGTCTGCTTTACAGATTGGTGATGCTGATGAGAGAGTAGCAGTCTTTAAGAGCCCAGATAGAAAAGGCATCGGCACAGGGCTTTTTCTTGATGGAGATGGCAGAAGACCAACAATTACTTCTAAGACGACTCTTTGTTTCTTCTGGGTGTCTGCATCCAAGGTGGTCCTCCTCGATAGCTGGATATCTCTTATGGGAATACCATGCACCGAGCGATGTGCATAATTAACCAATATCTTGCTCACCGTCTCCTGTTTTAGTCCCCTTGATTTCATTGCACATAAGACTCTCTGGAACAGATCAAGATTCAGAACTGCCAGTGTCATCTCCCAAGAATCATGTGGTGGTTGAACTTCTACCACTGTGGAGTTTCTGGTAGAGAAACCATCAAGTTTGGACAAACCTGCTGATAACTGCTCTGTACAGACTTTGGTTGCAACTGCAGTGATCAATCTGGTAACCAAATTGATTTCATCAGCAAGTGGCACTAGACTTTCACAGTGATGTAGGACGGATATGGAATTTATAACATCTGGGAACACCACATCCATCAGAAAGAACTCTGTTTGTATTTCTAGATTCTTTTCAGAGAACTCCTCAGTTAGTTGGAGGTAGTGGGCTGCACAGTGTAGCATGGCAACGTTTGTGATTGTGATGTCTATGTTTACTCCATAGCAGAATTTAGCTGCAAGTTCGAACCCCTCTGGCCCTCCAGGTACCCCCTGCAGGGAGATCCTGACAACTTTTAGATCTTTTGTGTCTGATAAGAGCTTCCGAATCTTCCCACTCTTGGAGACTAGGGGGAACTGTAGATGAATATCAAAGTTAGTTTAGCATCTCAATTTCTGTGGTAAGCAATTTTTTTAGTATGTATGTATAATCACGTGATACAGTGTGAATGATAATAATGATCTAATTGGTAAATGGCTACTAACAGATCGCTCTGCTTTAGGCTACAGCATTTCACTGACTATCTTACCTTATGAAGAGAAAAAGTTGTTGTTCCTATCTCGATTGTCAGATCACTTGTAACATCAGAGGGTGGCCTGCAATGTAGCTCATTCTATTAAGTATACATTATGCTCTCTAAGGCTAATCAATACTCGATAAACAAGAAATGAATAACGGATAGTAATCATTATGTTTTCCAAAGACTGCAGACCCTGGCAGAAGGTTGATACATTACTTCTGATAAAAGTGAAAATGGTACATTTTGTTTGCTGAGCTAAAGTGATCTTTAGATCATTTGAGCTAAAATAACTGCTAGTAGTCTATTAGCTTAATACTCCACTTTATCTAACAAAAATAAGATAACAATTAACAGTAGCAATGTTCATGAAAAGACAGACTTGTCTTATGTAGATGTAACAGTATACGACTTAGTCTGAGGATCTGTTGAAAGGCACATGCCCCATCAACATCAAAGTTTGATTGTTTCAGTGTGGTATCATTGAAGCTGCAGGATGCCAGTCAGTGATACAGATATTTGTAATTTTTTTGTTGACTGCTGCTCCTTATGAGGAACAGAAGCATCTTTTTATGAAACACTTGACCACACAATACCCCACCACGAGACCTAGTAATTTGTGAGAAAAGAATCTTATTGCAGCCACAATGTCTGCAAAACTTGTCCGATAGCTCGCGGCATGTATTGTCTTATGCAATCGCGTTTGCTAAAGCAGGGATTGGTATCTCTCTGATGGCACCAGTAACTTAAACTGCAGGCTTATGATTCAGCGAAGATGCGATCAGCTTTCTCCAGAGGTGAAGACAGCAACTTATGCTCAACAACTATATGGATTATGTTTCTCTATTACACAGCAGCTTTTCCTACCCCTAGTAGCAGAGAAACCGGATCACTGGCGCTCAATTCTGTGACAGCAGGCTAAATCTTGGACATCAGGGCCCTGATTTGCATCAATGTCTGGTCTATTTCTTGTAATATAGCTTCTCAGTTCTTTTGGCAGAAAGTAATGAGACACTGACACTAACCCTAGAGGCGGCAGGAGAGACCGCAGCTACTTGGGGGAAGGCTGGTGAGGGCTTGTCCTCAAAAGGCCCGCCAGATGTGGCTGTAACATCATCAGTATGGCGTGGGGATCGGTGGGGGCAAACGGTAGACTTCCTGTCTAATGATAAAGGACCAGCTTTTGTCCTTTCCCCTTCGGTAGAAAGAAAGTAGGCCTATAGCCTGTTCTGTAGAGAATGTTCAAGAAAGCTGGTCATAATTGCATGCTGGAATATTCATTTATTTGATGATGTCCATGTAAATTGCTTGCCTAGGCTCGATGTAAAATGTTGTCTTACTTTTCCTTCCCCTTTTTGTTTCATTCGAGTTAATTGTGCTTGTAAAACACCGTTTCCTGGAGCGGTAATAATTAGACAACAATGGCATTTTGGAGACTTTCGTCGTCTCTGTCTCTACGTGTATGTGTTTTCTCTCAAAATTTTCTTTTTTGGATGGGGTGTGTGGGTGCTCTCTCTCTCTCTTGTGTGTGCATGTGTTGGATTAGTTGTACTTGCTTCTCGTGTTATTTCTTGTTGTTTTTGAACTCATCTTGACGTAGTAGGCTCTAAGCTTTGGATGGTTTATCGTCATTCTTTCTACTTTGTATCATTCGTAGTATTTTAGTTGATTTTGTTTTGTTTTGTTTTACCTAGTTCAGCCTTAACTTATGGATTTGTTATTCACGAGGAACTGACGCCTATCGCTAGTTAGTAATACAAAACATAAGTTTTGAACAGCTTCCAATCTTTGTTTCTTGCTCTTCTCAGCATCTGGTAGATGAGAACAATATTTGTCTCAACGGCGTAACAATGGCAAGGCCTAGGGAACCAGTTGGGTGTTCTGGGTTTGTATCTTACGTGAATGTATACATGTGGTTGGACACGTACCTGTCTATGGTACGTGGCAGAGCATTCTTTCAATATTACTGCGAGGTAAACAATGCTCGACTGGGCTCAGGTGGTGGAGGAGAGAAACAGGAGTTCATCCAGCACAGGGTGTTTCTCACTCGACCAGGCGATTGTGTCCTGGCAAATGTTTTTGCAAAACCTCAAGTCTACGTATGGGGTTTGCACGATTTAGAATGCAGCTTCCGGGTATGCCGTTTGGAGACGAGGGTATGCTGGTACTCGAAGGAGGTTTAACCAGTTGTGAGGCTCCGGTAGCTTATTCCCATTGACAAATAAGAAGGGGTGCAAGCGAGAAAGTATCGTGAACAACTATGTAACAGGAGGGTAGCGGGGAAGGCAGGTGATTCAGCTAGAGTTCATAGTCTACATGAGAAGAGAGAAAGTAAGTGAGCTGTACCACTCTGGTGCGCGCCTCGTGCTGGAGCTCTGCCGCAGCATTCTCCTGCTGGATGACACGCAGTGCTTGAGCTCACCGGCGGGCATTACCCCCATGGCTCACTTCGCAAGGTCTTGGGTCGGCACCTTTCTGGATGGTCCGTGTGACCAGCAGTCTTCCCAAGCTCCTCTTCACCGTCTTCCCTAGCGAGCAGTATCTGCAGCAACGCCTCTGAGTCTGAGCAGCGGTGGTGGTGGTGGAGGGAAGGTGCGGAACTCACTTCCAAACCATGTTGGGAGCTGAGCATGAGCTTATTATTATGATGATCATCAGCTGTAACAGCGAAGGAAGCATGCTCTTTCTTTCTTTACCTCTCTACCTCCCTCAGCTGGCGAGCTGGATAGCTACCTCTTATATGTATGTGCAGGAAAAGCTACCGTAAAAGCCAAATAGGAAGTGGAGGGAGTGGTGTCAACTGTATGTCAACTTGCTTCGGAACCGGTGGGGTCAGTGCATCGATAGATAGAGCTAGATGGGCCTTGTCTGCGACTCTATTTTAACGGCAATACGGTAACGGAATGGATGGCCAGATGCCACCCATGCACTCATTCTTGATGTGAGGGGTGAGAGAGATGGCATGATAGCTGAATAGGATCGCTAAATAGGATTGTTAGTGCTAGACGGGGTAGACTGCCGGGGGGCAAGATGCCTTCTTTCCTGGACTCAAAAGTTTGGTTGGTGCGGGTGGGTGAGTTGGCAATAGGAGAGAGAGAGAGAGAGAGAGAGAGAGAGAGAGAGAGACGTATCCGCTTTAGCGGCTCAAACATGAAGCCGCTCGGCCCTTTACAACGAGAACTCGTGTGGCAAAATCCTTCCCGCCGGCGATTTTCTTTGTTAATGACAGGATTCACGTTCCCAGATTCTTAAGCTACGTTACTACGTACAGTAGCCACTTACCTAAACTTTAGATTACTCTGCTTTAATGGCCCATCAGGCCTTAGTTATGGCAATAACGACGGGGTTGGCTGCTGCCCATCCTCAAATCATCATCATGGATTTGTAAACTTTGGATCACCAGAGGAAAGTGATTCATGTACAGGAGCACTGATAAGCCATAATTAAACATAGATCACATATTATATGTTTATAAAGAAGAAGGATGCGGCGATTACAATGATCTTCCCTATACTTTGCGTTGCTATGACACAAAGTGATTGACGTGTGGTAAAATGCCGATCTACACCCAGCCCCTCTTCCATAAATTAGACTCATAAAACCGTATTAGCTAGTCCTTTTTTTTTCTGACAGCCTAGTTTTTGGAGAACCCAAAGGAATTGAAAGGCAAAGACTTAAAAAGAAAGCCATTATACAAATGCATAAACTTATACATAATGATAGACATGTTCATTCTATGCAAACAGCAAGAGAAGCATTTTAAGTCTATTGTGTGTGTGTGTGTGTGTGTGTGTGAGAGAGAGAGAGAGAGAGAGAGAGAGAGAGAGAGTATTTGAGATAAATTCTCAGCTATTTCTTCCGCGGCCCAAGTATTCTAAGCATTGTGTCTAGACTCCTATCCTTACCAGCTAGAGTATTTGAGATAAATTCTCAGCTATTTCTTCCGCGGCCCAAGTAGTCTTTCTAAGCATTGTGTCTAGACTCCTATCCTTACCAGCTAGAACTTGCTATGCATTGTGGTCTATAGTTGGCCAAAGTGGTAGGGAGGTCGACTACCCACTTTGTATACGATGGACGTAACGGCTACAAACATGAGTTGGGACACATTGTAGAGACACATGGCTTGATTGATTTCTGTCATTTAATGTACTAGTGGTTGAATGTAATTTAGGATGCTGTAACGTTTGGGCACACTGTCCTAGGTTGTCGTGGAGTTTCAAAAATGACGATCGATGCCACAGACTACCATCAGTTTCAACTGCACACTTTGTCCTCATTCACATATAATTGTGGATCAACTTCATGATAGGTCACCCGTCCTAGTACTACTCTGGCCGATCACACTTAATTGTAGTTCTTTGTGTTGAGTTTTCTGAAAAAAAGGTACACCTTTGTGATGTGGATATACCAATCATTCCTTTTAAGACCATCTTAGGCCTCAAATCTCAGGATCTTACAATATCCCCTAATTTGGACTCTTGACGTCTCGTTAAAACTTAATTATATGGGCTCGTAATCTTTCTCAATTTCTGTACGAACCCAAAATAACCCAAGTACACCCAGTTCTTGATCATGACTACCAATACAAGGGTGGTTTCATCACCACAAATAGCCCTTTCTAACACACTTAGACCACACATATCAAGTCTGGCATGCCACATTCCCATGTAGGCCTCACTTATTAGAGGATAATTGGCTCTGATACCATTTGTAACGTCTGAGCTCACCGTCGAAGGCTATAGTAGAGTTGCAGTTGACTTTACAAACCAACACTGGCATCAGTTGAGTACTCTATCCTCATTCACACGCAACTCATGATCAACTTTCAAACAACCCATGCATCTTAGTATGACTACTGGATGAGCATGCTTAGTCACATATTTTTTAGTGATGAGATCTTTGAAAAAGAGGTGTAACTTGATGATATAGGTAGACCGATCATTTCGTTCAAGATTATTTTATCTAAGGCCTCAAATCTAAGATGTTACATATATCTTCTATACTTCTTATCCAAACCTAATGATTTAAGACTTAGGGTAGGATAGTAATGGAAATGATCGAAACTACCACATCAACAAGGTGTATATCTTTTCATCATTGAGTATATTCCCAATATCCCTAACGTGTGTGCAGCCTGAAATAGTGCGAGGAAGGGTAACCACCAAAGAGAAAGTCTTTCCCAATGCGTGTTTGGTCCAAAGAGCTATGACAATGTTTATATGTGGCAAAAAAATCACATTTACTCCCTCAACTAGGATGTTGGGCTCTCAGACCAAGTATGGCAACATGTTGATAGAGACAAATCCCCTCTTGGTGTGGTGTCCAAATTTGAAACATTTGTATAAATTTCCACTACCAATTTAAGCCTCATTTACTTGAAAAAATCAATAAAGATGTTAATACCATATTTCTCTTACAACCTACTCTTAGAATTGAGGTCTTTAATGATTATTTCAACATATTTTCCTTCCTTCCTTGAATAAGATAGGCCCTCCTTGGAAAATGCATTAGGGTGTTGCATTGGACTAACACATGGATGCTTGAAGGACACAACCCACATATAGGACATTCATATAGGCTTAAAATAACAACATTATGGCCATCATGACTTCAATATTTTGAGGAATTCGTGACCTCCTAACTTGAAATGCATCCTGACGGAAGTCGTGACATGCATATAGTGTTAGGTTTTGTGGAGGCGACAAGCGTAACATAAGAAATACAATTTTGTTCACATACCATACTCGAGGATCTCACCGACAACAATATATTCAGAAAGAGGGTGTATGGATATACCTCATCCTGGAGCAAGTCTGATGATGTCCCTTCTCCTAGTGATGTGCGTCGCTTCTAGAGTGCACCAGATGGTTGTCGTTCATCCTCCAAACGTAGGCAACTCAGCGTCTGCGTCTCTACTTCATCCACGTAGATGGAATGGAGCTCCACGTCGCGCTCCGTAAGTCGACGAGGAGTAGCCTTCTGCTTGACGACGTGCTAACATTGGATGCTCTCCTTCTCTCTCATTTGGGGATGATGACGGCTAGAGTTCACATACAAGAGCGTAACCGCAACGTCTAAGCGCTAGCGTATATCTAAAGTCGACCGTCATGCCCCTATAAATAATAGAGAAACATGGTTTCCCAAAACCTTTGGGAAACAAAAGGCTTCCGGTTCGTTAAAACAAGCCGCTTGTGGACAATTAAAAAGAATATTTAAGAAATACTTAACCAATTAATCACATTAATTGATTAACTAATTTCCGTTATCCATATCTAATTAATCACTTTGAATCAGCCAACTGACTTAATAATGGAATCTAATTAATTGGCTTCAACATTTTAACCAATTAACTCAGATTATATTCCAATATTAATCTAGTAGATTACCTAAAAATTATAGTAATCAACTTGATTCAGAACATTTTCAGTCACGTTCACAATTATACTCCTATTCCAATCACATCCCATGCATGTGACCGCGTAATCTCCGAATTATGTTGGCAATGATATTCATAATAGTATTATGATTTTACAAGCAATGATTGGTATCTAGCAAGACTTCATTGCAACCCAAGTAATTGGAGAAGTTGGAGGACAACTTAACCTATCATATGTGACTGGTGTTACATTGATTGTATAGATCCTTTGTCTCTAATATTCGGGTTGAACTCGAGGCATGGAATCATCATCCTTTTCAACATTCAATCCATATTCCTTGAACTAGAGTAGTCTGTTTGAGATACGTGTAAGCCCAATATCACATATTGACTCACAACATCATGGCCATGCATTCCTTAGTTCACTTATCAAGTGGTTGGGATATCAAACTCCCGTAGGAGGGACAATTCTACATCACTCACAATCATCCCCATGTGTCACAATGCACCCAAGCACCACCTTTATGGCAACCCTTATTCAAGATCACAGTGGATGATGTCAAAGCACACCGAATGACATGTGATGTGTGTAGCAATTTCAGGTCTAAGAACCACAATCACAACCATCACTATGATAGATGACTCTGACTACCATTCGTGGTTACATGTATCACTCTCAAGGTGGGTCTGTCTGATACACTATTCTCTAATAAGTATTTATGTTCTTGGTTTAATGTCACACATCATGATTAATGAGATTCTATAATCAACCAACACACTCTAGTCTTAATTGTTATTGTTGTCTATTATCCTTCCACAATAAAATCTGACTAGGGACATAACAAGAATACATATACTCTTGAAATCCGTATGATCTCATCATTTATGTACTCAACCCGAAGACATACATCATTGAGTAATATCAATATTTAAACATTTATTATGTTACATCATTATCTCATAACTGAATAAACTAGAAGATTGCCTTTTATTATTAATCACATTTTTTTACAAGATATGCCATTACAATCATCATATGATTGGCTCTCTGGGCATACATACCAACATACTCCCACTTGCACTTAGAGCTAATCACCCAGGAACTTAATCCCAAGTGATCTAACATGACTTTCATGCTTCTGTTGTGAAAGAGATTTTGTCAAGGGGTCATCCACATTGCTCTCGATTTCTACTATGCAAATCTTCACATCTCCTCATTGTACAATTTATCGTATGAGATGGAATTTCCTTTGTATATACTTGGAATGCTGATGGATCTAGGCTCCTTAGATTGCATAATAGCTCCATTGTTGTAATATTATAGCTCGTTTGCCTTGCTGATGCTTGGAACCACTATAATCTGAGATGAACTTCTTGATCCAAACAACTTCCTTTGTT
This sequence comes from Alisma plantago-aquatica, assembly GCA_963693085.1. Lineage (NCBI taxonomy): Eukaryota > Viridiplantae > Streptophyta > Magnoliopsida > Alismatales > Alismataceae > Alisma > Alisma plantago-aquatica. Next base: position 1,152,668,573 of record OY856409.1, on the reverse strand, counting down.
GCATTGGATGCAGCTATATACTTGGCCTCTGTTGTAGAATCCACAATTGTCTCTTTCTTGGAACTCTTCCAGCTCACAGCTCCATTGTTGAGGCAAAATCCAAATCCCGATTGCGATCAATAATCATCTTTGTCAGTTTGGAAGCTTATATCGGTGTAACCTTTTACCACCAACTCTTTCTCCCAGTCGTAGATAAGGAACTGATCCTTATTTCTTCTCAAGTACCTAAGGATGTTCTTTACGACAGTCCAATGACCTTCACTGGAATTTGATTGATATCTTCTCGTCATGCTCAAACCATACGAGACGTCTGGACAAGTACATAACATTGCATACATGATAGATCTAATTGTAGAAGCATATAAAATCTTATTCATGCACTCCGTTTATTCACAAGAATTGGGACATTAAGCTCTAGAGATGGTAACACCATGATACATGGGAGTTCTCCATGTTGTACCTCTTCAACACTTTATCAATGTATGTGCTTTGACTTAGTCCAAGAAGCCTTCTAGATCTATCTCTGTAGATCTTGATTCCTAAAATGTAGGATGCTTCTCCTAAGTCTTTCATAGAGAATGTATTTCCTAGCCAGGTCTTTACCATTTGTAAAGTAGAGATGTCATTCTCCATCAATAGTATGTCATCCACAAACAATATGAGGAATGCAATCATCCTCCCACTAACCTTCTTGAAAACACATGGTTCATCTTTATTTTGACAAAAGTCAAACTTTTTGACTATTTTGTCAAATCAAAGATTCCAGATCTGAGATGCTTGCTTCAATCATAGATTGACCTTTGTAGCTTACAAACTTTATTTGCATCCTTTAGATTAGTAAAACCCCCAGGTTGTGTTATGTACACATCCTCAAGAAGATTACCATTAAGGAATGCATTTTTAACATCCATCTGTCAAATCTCATAGTCATGATAAGCTGTAATGGCAAGCATGATCCTGATGGACTTAACCATGATAACTTGATAAAAGTTTTTGTCATAGTAAATGCCTTGAACTTGTTTGAAACCCTTTCTAACCAATCAACCTTTCTAAGTCTGCACATTACCATGCATGTCGGTCTTCTTCTTGAAGACCCACTTGCACCCTATGGGTTTTACCCCTTTAGGTGGATCCACAAAGGCTCATACCTTGTTTGTGTACATGGATCCCATCTCAGATCTAATGGCCTCAAGCCATTTCTCAATATAGCTTCTAGTTAGGTAGTTGGCTCATCATCAATGACCGACTCATTGCCTTCTTGAGTCAGTAGATAGAAAAATCTATCTATCTCAAAGCGTGTCCCACTAGATCTGCGAGGTTCCTATGTCACATGAGGAATTTGAGATTCCACAATGGCTCATGACTCTCTGTGTTCCTCTTATACCTCTACAGGTTCAATTCTTTCTTGTTGGTCTCAAACCTCTTTGAGTTCTACTTTCCTGCCATTGATTCCTTCGGAAATGAATTCCTTTTCTAGGATGCAACATCCTTGGCAACAAATACTTTGTTGTCAGTTGGGTTATATAAGTAGCACCCCTTTCTTTTCCTAGGATAACCAACAAAATAACACTTATCTGGTCTAGGGACAAGCTTTTCAGGATATATTTTCTTGACATAAGCTTCACATCCCCAAATCCTCATAAAATACATTTTGGGATGCTTCCCAATCCATATCTCATATGATGTCTTTTTAACAAATTTAGAAGGTACACGATTAAGTATAACCACTACAATTTCTAGAGCATATCCCTAGAAAGAAGTTGGAAGATAAAAAAACCATCATTGATCACCCCATATCTAGAAATGCATGATTCCTTCTTTCTGATATATCAGTATGTTGTGGCGTTCCAGGTGGAGTCCATTGTGATACAATACCACAGGCTCACAGAATGTCCTCAAACTCTTGGCTTAAGTATTCTCCACCTCGATCTGATTGAAGTGCCTTAATACTTTTACCAAGTTGCATCTGTACTTCATTCATGAAATCCTTGAACTTTTCAAGAGTTTTTGACTCATGTTTCATCAAGTAAACATAACCATACCTACTGAAGTTATTAGTAAAGGTAATGAAGTACTGATAAACACCTCTAGCATTTGTTCTAAAAGGGCTGTGTACATCAATATGTATGAGTCCTAATAGATCATTAGCCCTATCACTATTTCCAGTGAAGAGAGTTTTGGTCATCTTGCCCAACGAACAAGACTCACGTGTCTCTTTGATTCAAAATCAAACGAGTCTAGATAACCATCTTTATAGAGTCTAGATATGTGTTTATCATTGATGTGTCCTAGAAAACAATGCCAAATATACTTTTTGTTTGAGTTATGGAGTTTTAAACTTTTGGTATTTATTCTATAAACATTTGTCTCAAGATCTAATAAGTAAAGACCATAGGACATGGGGGAACTACCATAAAAGTCTCATCTTTTGAAATAGAACATTGACCATTCTTGATATGAAATTCATATCCATCCTTTTCCATATAAGATACAAAATAATGTTCCTATTTATGGTAGGTACAAAATAGCAGTTCTTTAACTCTATTACAAGCCCCATGGGCAGAGATAAATTATATGTTTCAACTTTAGTGGCAGCAACTCTTAATCCATTTGCAACGTGCAGTTCAACCTCACCCTTTTGTAAATGCTTACTTCTTTTTTGCTGCATATTCGAGCATATGTGAGATCTACATTTAGTATCTAATACCCAAGATGAAGAAGTAGACAAATCTATCTCAATAATGTATATACCTAAAGTGGAGTTCTCTATCCCCTCCTTCTTCCTCACTTCCTCCAAGTAGAGAGGGCAATTCTATTTCCAACATCCAGGCTGGTGACAGTGGTGACAATTGCCTCCCTTATTCACCCCTCCCTTTGCTTTGAGTGAAGGAAGACTTGGGTTTTAGGCTAGCTTTAGAACTCTTCTTAGTTTTTCCTGTGCCCTTTGACTTCTATTTTCTGCTGATCATCATCACAAAGTTGGACTTGTCTTTCTTCATCTGCGCTTCAACTGTTCTCAACATTCCAAGCATTTCTGACAACAGTTTATCAAAACTGGTCATGTTGTAGTTCATCACAAACTGGATGTATGACTCTCGCAAGGATTGCAAAATGACATATGTTGCCAAATCTTGACCCAAAGGAAATCCAAGTCTAGAAAGGTTCTCCATATACCCAATAAGCTAGAGCATATGGGGACCTACTGGATCTCATTCTGTCATGTTACACTTAAACAATGCCTTAGAGACATCATATCTCTCCTATCTTACCTGATCTTTGTACATGTTCTTAAGATGTATTACCTTCTCAATCACATCCATGTTTTCATGTTGTCTCTGTAACTCATAGTTCATTGAGCACAACATCAGACACTTGACATCCATGATATCTTGAGAGTGCTTCTTGTAAGCATACCTGTTAGTCTTAGGCACATTGGGAGAAGGTTCGTCTGGCTCTAGTGTTTCCAGGACATAGAGCTTGTGCGCCTATGTGAGAACAATTCTCAACATCCTAAACTAGTCATGAAAATTATTCCCATTCAACTTGTCCTTTTCAAGGACCAATTGCAAGGAAAACATGTTGTTTTTCACCATTTGATTCTACAAGAGAAAAAGTACACTTTTGTCAAAACATTTTTGATTCGATTTGATTAAAATAAGATTTAACAATATTTAATTAGAAATTTAATTAATTATTTCTCCCACTATTTTTTTTTCAAATTGGTAACCCTCACTTATAAATTTGGAAGATTGCACCGTAAAATCTTCTAGTGAGCCAAGATCTATATTTCATCAAATCATGAGTCAGCTTCGGTTGATCGCCTACAACTTTATTATTTAGGTAGACAACATTTGCCAATTGCATCATATGAAATTCTTGGATAGATGGTATGCACAACTCTTTGCCATATTCTATCTCTATGCTTCTAGGTACTTAATCTTATTAAGATCACATAGTTAAGTCTGACCCAAAAGCCAACACGATAGAATATGCATCCTGCTTTGGCAGATCTACATATCTACCATCACACTTCTATGAGATCGACTGTGCACCACACTTTGGCATAACCTACACTTACTCGATCAAGCTTTTCATGTGTGTTACTTATGGAAAATATCTAAGACTTAATATTTTATTTAAGGGATTATATATATATATATATCCATACATATCCAAATACAACATACTTATAATACATATCATATACATACTATATCCAATCCACAGACACAAAAGCATTGGTTATGGCCATACTACTGTAATCCTTTGGAGCCGTAAAAGATTACTATCCACCTATGGTCTTTCGCATATCATGCAATGACAAGCTGTGAATATGAACCTACATTTAATCAACATCAAGATGAACAAATTCATGGACGTCCCTTGGTGTTGGACCTTCGGTTTGCCTCTCCATGGACGCTCCTTGGAGTTTGATCTTCAAGTCGCCTCTTCACTGTAAGTCTTCTAAAACAAAATCTATTCCTATCTCTATAACATTATGTGAAAGGAGAACCGCGAGTTACATTTGAGGGGAGTTTAGAGGGAATATAATTAATTAAACTTGGAGATAAAAGATGAGGCTCGACATGCAAGCTGAATACTTATACAAAAGATCCATGTACAACCTTTTACATCCAAACACCAGATATATAATCAAGCACAACTATCACAGAAGGGGTTCTAGGCCATAATCATGCATGTAATCACCACATAAAACATTTTCAATGGCGACATGTATGATTTTATAGGTATATATATATACATTAAGATTGTAGTGTTTTAATGCAAGACATTCCCCATTATCCAATTCTTGACTCTGCAGACAAGGTAGGGTATATAGGGGCAGAGCCCCTATGCGGGGGTCCACGTGAAATTTTATTTTCGTGCACTAAGAAAAATCATATTTTTCATAGTTGACCTTGTCCAACAGGTAAAAAATAATAGATCTGTGGCATATGTGGAATTAGGTTTAGATATGTATATTAACATTTTAAGTTTTCATCACATGCAACCATAAAAAATGATATACATGAATTCCGTTCATATCGAATCAAATCCAAATACGTCGTAGATCAACGTAGCTTTAATATCACTGTTGGGTTTTGTGGAGGTGATGGGTGCAATGGAAGCAATACAATTTTCTTCACATACCCTACTTGAGGATCTCGTCGACAATAAAATATTAAAAAAGAGGGTGCAATAATATATCTCATCCTAGAGCAAGTTCAGTAACGTCCATTCATCCAGTGATGTGCGTCTCTCCTAGCGTGCACATGCGGTCGTCATCCGTCCTCCAAACACAGACAACTCATCATCCATGTCTCTACTTCCTACACGCAAATGGACTAGAACTCCACATCACATTTCGTCAGCCGGTGGGAAGGAGTAGCCTTCTACTTGATGACGTGCTAGTCTCGATTGCTCTCCTCTCTCTCTTGGGAATGATGATGGCTAGGGTTCACATACAAGAGTGTAACCTCGACGTCTAAGTGCTAGTGTATATCTAAAGCCCGTCGTCATGCCCCTATAAATAGAAGAGAAAGGAAGCAGGGTTTTCCAAAACTCTCAGGAAATAAAAGGCTCTAGGTTTGTGAAAATGAGCTGCTTGTGGATAATTAAAAAGAATTTTCTGGAATCACTTAATTAATCAATTAATCACATTAATTGATTAATTAATTTTCATTACCCATCTCTATTTAATTTGCTCTGTATCAATCAACCGACTTAACAATAGAATCTAATTAATTGGTTTAGACATTTTAACCAATTAATTCAGATTATATTCTAATACTAATCCAGTAGATTACCTAAACATTTTAATAATCAACTTGATTCAGAACATTTCCAATCACATCCACAATTATACTCCTTTTCCAATCACATCCTGTGTGTGTGACCCAGTAGGCTCCAAATTACGTTGACAATGATATTCATAATTATATTATGATTTCACAAGCAATGATTGGTATCTAGCACGACTTCATTGCTACCCATGTAATTGGAGAGGTTGAAGAACAACTTAACCTATCATTTGTGGCTGGTGTTATAGCAATTGTACAATTCCTTTGTCTCTAATATTCAGATTGAACTTGAGGTATGGAATCATCATACTCTTCAACATTCTATCCGTGTTCCTTGAACTAGAGTAGACTATCTGAGATATGTGTAAGCCCAATATTACATATCACCAACATGGCCATGTATTCCTCAGTCTCGCTTATCAAGTGTCCAGGATATCAAACTCCTGTAAGAGGGACAAATCCCATATGCATCACTCACAGTCATCCCCATGTGTCACAGTGCACCAGAGCACCACCTTTATGGAAACCCTTATTCAGGATCACAGTGGATGATGTCAAAGCACACCGATCAACGAGTGATGAGTGTAGTGATTTCAGGTCTAAGAACCACAATCACCGTCATCACTATGATAGATGACTCTGACTACCATTCATGGTTCCATGTATCACTCTCAAGGTGGGTCTGTTCGATACACTTTTCTCTAACAAGTATCTCTATGCTTGGTTTGATATCACATATCAAGACTAATGAGATTCTTTCATCAACGAACACACACTCTAGTCTTATATGTTATTACTGTCTATTATCCTTCCACAATAACATCTGACGAGGGACGTACCAAGAATGCATATAATTTTGACATCCGTATGATCTCATTGTTCAGGTCCTCAACCTGAAGACATACATCATTGAGTAATATCATTCTTTAGACATTTATTATGTTACATCATTATCTCATAACTAAATAATAGAATAAATTGGAAGATTGCCTTTTATTGTCAATCAAATTGTTTACAAGTATGCCATTACAATCATCATATGATTGGCTCTTTGGGCATACATACCAACATATAGGAGATCTCCTCTGGCGTGACTTCCATTATGAAGACATTTAGCATCCTTATCTTAACAACCTTTGGATAGACATATAATATCCCAAGAAATTTCCATATGTTAACATGTGCCTCCTAGAAAATCCCACAAGACTAATTCATATCTATTCATCTTCCAATCTCCTTTCCTTATATATGAATGCATCCATGAGCTAAAGTAATATGAAATTTTTTAGGAAGAGCTCTCACAATTTTCCCTTCATCTACATGTCATCTCATATTTTTTCCTATAAAGAACCCTACCCTTGCATCAACATGTATATACTTAAAGAGTAAAATATCTTGTATTTAATTTGTTTTTATTGCGACTTGAATGAGGATTTAATATTGCTTACTATCATTGATATATGATAACCCAATTCTATCTTAATCAACTACTTAGATTTTACCTGACTAATTACTTGTTTAATATGTTTGATCTCCTATTTATCTATGATCTTTGTTGAATGAGGAAGATTTGATGTGTTAACTTACTTTAGATGAAGGTATGCTAGGGTTCAGAAATGAGAGCCCTAACTTGGAGTGGTTAGACTTTTGGGAGTTGTTAGAACAACATCTTATGATAAACTCTAAACTAAAAATGTTATAATTACATCAAAGTGTTTTAAAGTACTATAAGAAGCTAAAGTGTGTAACATTGATATTAAATACTGAAATTAATCATTGTAGGCTCGAAAGATCATTGAGGAGGTATAGATGATTTTGTCTTGGTCCCAACTAAATGTTACTCAAGCACCAATGGAGCTAGGCCAAGTCGATATCAACCAATTCTTGGTCGATGACAAAGTTTTGATCATAGAAGTTATCAATTGATGATATTCATTGACCTTGATCAAGTCAAGTGAATGGTCAACTCACCATACCATCTGAATTCTATGGAGTCATTGACTTCTACAACAAGTCAAATGACCTTTTAATACAAATAATATCAAATTTCAACTTTTAATTAATACTTTAAAAATAAACACCTTCAACCCCATTAAATACTCCCAAATATGAATAGAACTTCATTTACACTACCTATAATTCTATGCATTGAACTTGATCTCCAAAGTGAAGGTTTAAGTTTTTATTAGTGAAAAATCTTACATATATATGGACCATTCTCCTATCTTTCTTAGGAACAATCTTTGAATAAGATTGATTAGTCTTTGTATGTATCATGCCCTCATCAGTTTTCTATCTAGATATATAATTTGTCATTTCCTTACATTTTCTTATCCACACCCACAATACTTTGCTATCCTCTTTCCTTCCATGATTCTTCTCCTAGAATAAGTGGAAGGAAACTTAGTGACATTTTTGGTGGAGATTTGACTAGTTTTCTTGTATAAACATAAAGGGAGTTCATCTAGGGCATCATAGACATGATGGAAAGTGGATGTATATATATATATCCTTTTTTAGAGTTAAGCACATGTATTACATTCAAGGTTAAGAAATGATGGAAGATGACTAAGTCTGTATGATGTAGCTTTATCATAATTCTATTAATCTAAGGCATGTAAATGTGTGAATAAGTGAATGATATGAAGTCCTAAGTTGCGGATAAAACAATAAGTTTTAATTAACACCTAATTTGTGAATATATCATGACTAGAACTTTAATTATAGATACTAGAAATAATAAAAATATACATGTAATATATACTTTATAAGGAATTCATAATGTTTATAAGATTAACTTTTTGACATAAGAAAATAAATTTGAATAATAGTATGCTATTAAAAATATGAGATAACACTAATTGTTGGGAAATATGGGAATAGAGAAAGGCAGCAAAAATAAAATTTATCTATCCAGTTCCCCATAACAACAAGATTGTGACAACTACTATGAAATAGGAAGAATGGTTTAACGAGTTTATATATGGTCCTGGAGCAAGTCCAACGACTGCAACTCATTGCAGTGCAACTATTTTCTAGTTTCTCTTGGACGGTGTCAGTGCAACTCCTGGTTTCACCACAAAAAACATGCTCAAACAAGTCTGCACTCATGGTCTCACCATAGACTATAGAATGACATTGACCTCCTAGAGGCAAACAAAAACCTCCTTGCCTCTAGAAAACTCCACACAAACCAACTAGAACTCCTGTCATTCTAGTAGAAGAGTCAGGAAGGAGTTGTTCCTCCCATTGGTGTACTAGTCACCAACTTACTCTCCCACAATCATTTCTCCCTTGATATGCCCCCCTTTAGCGGGTAGGACTTGCTTGACCTCTCTATTGGTTACCACAACCAGAGAGTACAACAGTTGTTAGAGACAATTGAGTTGTATTTTGGGAAGCCCCTGATACTCCTCTATTTATAGGAGGGGTTAGGTTCTGGGTTCCCAATCTGTGTGGGAGTAGAAGGGATCAAAAGATCTTGAATTTTCACACCCTACGACTCCCAGAATGGTCAGTTGGCAACCGAGCCGATTGGTTCAGATGCGAGAAGGTCAGTTTGCGACACAAATCGGTTGTTTCACCTGTTTCCTAATTGTACATGAATTTGGCAAAATTGTTTCCAATTAATGCAAGCGTTAATTTCTTGTTCCAATCAAATTGAACAAGTGAAATGAGTAATCTTTCTCTAAATTTGGGAAAGCTACTAGAACCTTCGTTTGGCCCAACCGAGCCCATCAGTTCACCCAATGAGCCGATCGGTTGGTGCCTTATTCGTGCAAAACTCCAATTAGTTCACTTCCAATCAACCTGGCACTCCAAACGACCTCTCAACTCATGAGCCGATCATTTGGCACTCCAAGTGTGACCCTATAAGTCCCTATTAATGAGTTCCTATGTGTGTGACCCTATAGATCCCATATCACATTGGTAGTAAATGCTCATAACTAACTTATGACATCACAAGCAGAGAGTGGTGCCTAGTTGCACATTAGTGCTACCCAAGTGAATGGAAAGTTGGAGAAAAATTTCACCCTACAATCTATATAAGGTGTTGTAGTGATTGCATAATTCCTTTGTCTCTAATATTCAGAATGAACTCGAGGCATGGAATTGTCTTCCTCTCAATGTTCAATGCATGTTACTTGAACCAAGAGCAGACTGTCTGAGATAATGTGACCTCAATATCATATATTGATTCACATGTGCATGTACATGCATTTATCAATTGCACTTATCAAGTTTCTAGGATATCAAACTCCATCCCATCTACATCCCTCAGAGTCAGTCCCCATGTGTCAAAGCTACCCAATAATCACCTTTATTGCAACTCGTATTTTAGGATTACATTTGATGATGTCAAAGTATACCCAATGACATGTGATGAGTGTAGTGACTTCAGGTCTCAGAATCACAATCACCACTTTCACTATGTGATGTGACTATGATTACCAATTTATTTTACACGTATCACTCTCAAGGTGGGTCTGTCTGATACACTATTCCCTAACATGTATCTATGTGCTTGGTTTGATATACCATATCATGACTAATGAGATTCTATCATCAACCAACCCACACTCTAGTCTTATGTGTTATTGGTGTCATCTTCCACATTAACAACCGACTAGGGACATAATAAGAGTGTACATACTCTTAGAATCCTTATGATCACATTCTTCCAAGTCACATACTTGAAAACATACATCATCGAGTAATGTCATTCTTTAGACATTCATTATGTCTCCTCATTATCTCATAACCGAGTGAAACGAAATGAATTGGAAGCTTGCTTTGATCAATATTAATCAAATCGTTTGTGGTATGTGCCATGCCAATCGTCACATGATTGGCTCTCTGGTAATACCTTACCAACACTAATATGTGTTGAACTTTCTTGTGGAACATAACATTAAAAATTGAGACTCAATTATTAAAATCTTGATCTCTATAAGGATCATGATGATTCTAATGCCTAATAAAATGTAGAGGACATCCCTTATGGTTGATGTAAACGATGAATATGATTTTAGAAGTACCAAGTTAGGTGAAAGTACTCTTTATAATAATTTTTGATTAATGCATATATTGATGTTCCTATTCTATCTTCTCTTTAAAACAAAATTGACGAAGTTGATTGCCATTACTTCAATATGTTTACTTATGATACTTATATTGCAAGAACATTATTACGTGGTATTATAGATTTGAAATGTGAACAAAACTTTAATGTACAAAGTGAAAGTACAATTCATAGTTTAGTAGGGACCGAAGAGCCACAGTTCATATAAATATTTTTTGGTATGAAAAATGTGAAATGAGTATTACTTTTAGCGACATGTGCGGTCATCTATATTTTACCATAATCATGGATATCCTAGTCTAAGTTTCATTAGGCTAAAATTGACATGAGACTTGTTTCGCATGACCTACAATGTCATGACCCATTTCTGAGTTCTCAGTAAACCCTAGATTAGTAGTGCCAACATCTTCATAAAATTTTCTTATGATTTGAGAAAAGACCTAAAACAATGTATTTGATATGATTAATGATAATGAAAACCCTACTCTTGATTTGTTTGTGCTAATATGTAAGTGCAAAATGTTAGAAACCCTAATTATTTGATATGTATCTTAAGAACTTAAGAATATGATGGAATACCTAATCACATTAAAAAGAGATATTGAAATGAACTATGTTGCTTCAATAGAGATAAATAAATTAGTAAGCAATGATGCATACTAAAACATATGTTTTACAAGGTAGAACCTTTCATTACATTTGAAAGTTGTTATTTTGTTATTTACCGGGGTCACACCAAACAGTCAATGACAATTGAAAAGTTGGTTAATCTTTGTAGCATGAATGGATGAAATCTATTGACCCAAGTCTGGTGGACCTACCATGAGTCAAGTTGAATCGTAACCAACCATTGACAAGTCATATCAATTTTTCAAGGTTAGACCAGTGACTTAGAGGAAAAGATGGGTACAACACTACTGGGTTTTGTTGGCAAGGGGAAGCATTTACCCGATGGTTTGTCCAACAAGTGAGATAATGACTAGAATATGGAAACTGAATGAAGACCCTGGGTATCAACTAGCGAGCTATTAGTTATACTACCCAAGATAGTGACCTATCATTTTTACCGGCTAATGAAGAAGTAGGACCGATGGAAGTTTCATCAAAATATAGTATTTGGATTATATATATGTGTGTGTCTCTGTGTGTATGCATGCATTTTTGTAAATTTTCCCAACCCTTTTCACATCATGTCGAATCCTAAATGACCCATGGGAATTATCCGTTGCTCTATTATGATTCCCACTCAAAATTGGGTTATGGAGGAGATTTTTAAGGAGAAAGCCTAGGTTTTATCTCAAGAACTAATACACAATTGAAGGAGAGTTGAATAATCAAGAAGTTATGAACCCTAATTCCTTCCTGTCAACTTTTATTCTCACTTTCCCTCTATGTGGTCACCCTTGATATGAGGAGAAAAATGTAAAATATGTTTTGTATATTATTCTTCTTAAGGTTGTTTTAGGAATCATGAATGAGGAAACTATTCTTAGAAAAAAGATTTAGGTGTTGACTGGATAATTCTCTAAAATGAAATACATTGGATCATCAATATAGTAAGAGGTGATAAGATTCAATTTTAGTTAACAAGAGCCAACCTTAATCATTCATAATTGAAATAAATATCCTAATAAAAAAATTGATGAATATCACATGATCTCCTAAAACTTGCAAGAAACAAAAATATTTATTCTTGTCTGTTGTTCACATTATTATATAGTTGTACACAAAAGATTTTTACAAAAATATTTATTCTTATCTGTTGTTCATATTAATTTTTAAGATACATAAACGAAATTGGTAAATTGCATGAAACTTCTATGAATGCCTTCACAAATGCAAGGAATACAAATTGGGTTGCCAAACCTTTTTGAATGGAAAACCCCAATGATATAAAGTCAAAATATAAAGATGTAGACGATGGATTCATCTGATTCTATATTATGACATGTTGGATGTATTGTGACAGAGAAATCAAATCATTAGCCAAAATTGCAAAGGTATCAAAGGCAAAGGAAAGATAGTGATGATGGTTTGCTTTACACATAACATTATGCTTACAAGATTTTTATTTGACAATGTCTGAAGCTGCATGGCCTACATTATAGTGATTAAAGTTATCAATCATTGGAGAGAGCCTAGTAAGATCAAAACAAGTGAGACTTCCTTCTGTGTAATAAAATAACAAAATGGCCATAGGACTCTGAGGGTGTAAACCATCTTGACGTACCCCCAGAAAGGTGTCTGGAGATCTTTAAAGGCTGTTATCCAAGCATGAGAAATAATGTCAAAAGGGCATGTTTAACGACATCAACGAAGAACATGAATGCTAAGTGGATGCGATAGTTCACAACATGGTCACCAAAAGAATCAACATCATTGAAATGGTAAAGGGGCCAAATCTTATCGCTAGAATATAGAGGAAACATGAGTCGGTAGTGTAGAATGTACCAATACTCAACCAGTATCGTAGATGATCGAAGACCATCAATATGAACAAATGATATAAGAGGCATTCCTAGAAAAAAATTTGGGACCTCTCCACCCAAAGAGAGAATCATACCACTAGACAAATTACAAATTTGAGAAAGAAAAGTGAAAAGAAAGCTTTTATGGACATAAGCATTAAAAATATCAAGATAACATGTGAGGATGTCAACACGATTAGTAATATAATGAGGATGAAATGGATGTTGCATGTTACATGTTGTATATTGATTCGTGGTTTTGAATATATATATATATATATATATATATATATATATATATATATATATATATATATATATATATATATATATATATATATATATATATATATATATATATATATATATATATATAACTACGGTCAAATGAATATATGATCTTATTGATTCACATACTTTAAGATGAGTAAGACATACTACTAATAAAGAGAAAACCCAATTTCACATAGTTAGGAACCCTAGATATTATTATCTTTCCTCAATGTTCATAACTAGAAAGTTTAACAAATACATTATATCTATTAGACTTATGGGTATAGAAGAAGAAGCCAAAGTTATTTCTATCCTAAGGAAACATTATGAGGTGATTAGGGCCCCCAATAAGGACGTGCGTTGAAGCCCAGATTCCCTAGAGTCATAATATAGTACATATGACGAATTACATGAGATGAGATCCCAACTCTCATAGAGAAAGTGTAAAAAAGTGAATGAAAAATTGTGAAAGAGATGTGTATTTCCCATCATAGTACCAAGGAGTGTGAATGAGAGGTGATTATGATAGAGGCACCCCCTAGCCCTATGACATACCTAGGTTGTGTTGTTGCCTTAGAGTGACTGACTAAACCTTAAGCTATGAATGGTGAGTCATGCACATTCTTATGTGATGATGACCTCTACTTTGTTGAGCACATGCACTAGAAATACATGTGTTAGAACAACATCAATTGTATGATCAACAAGTGTGAATTTTGCAAATTTTCTTTCTTGGGCCATGTCATTTCTAATAGAGTAATTCGTGTGGACCCTAAAAGAGGAGTTCGATATCGCAATGGAAACAACTAAAGACATTTACTAAGGTTTGAAGGTTCCTAAGATTAGTAGTTTAATATAGATGATTTATTTCAAAATTTAGTATCACTATCTTACCTCTAGTCAAATTGACCAACAAAGAGACACCATTCAGATGGAAAAAGTTGCTATTTCTAGAATTTGAAGTAGAAGTTGAGAACCAAAATAGTTCTAATCATACCAGAGAGTGGGAACGTATATGTGTTATATTGTGATGCACTCATAAAATCTTTAGAGCGTGTTTGGTTCAAGATGGCAAAGTTATAGGTATCATTGCGATAACCAAAGAAACATGAAAAGAATCATCACTAATTTGGAGAGCTACAATAATTTAGCTCTCAAAACTTTGTGAATTTCTATGTATGGTGAACCCTAGAAAGTTTTAACTAACAACTATATCTTAAAATACATCTTTTCTCTAAAAGATATTAACTAGAGACAAAAAAGGTGTTGATAGTCGATACAAAACTATCATTGCATAATAGATTGCCATTTGGGGGCAAAGGCATTGCTGCAATATATGCTCTTAGTAGGAAGTTATCATCTATGAACAAATAAGTCACTCAATCTTTGAGAATTCAATGGAGACCTTGTAACTGGAAAAGAATGATAGATTATAATAGGATTTCAAGTTAAAATGCTATTGTCACATAAGATACAAAAATAAAAGACATAGACCTAAAAACACATAGAATGAAAGAATAATTATAACAAAGGAAGATAAATATTATACCTTCTTGAAAATGATATGCTATGTTAAAAGGGAAGAATACTATGCATATTGAACCAAGATGAATTGATATAGACGATTATAGAAGAAGACGAGACATCCATGCGTGCTATGCACCAAAGATGTAAAATGTATTAGACCATAGAGGAGTTGTATTAGTGTCTGAGTATGAATATGTAACTAGATGCATGATAAGAGACACATCACCACAAGAGTGAGATTACTAAAAAAACCCAATTTAAAACAATGATCATCATTTCTGCATCAGCCACATAGAGACCACAGGTCAAAAGTTTTGTCCAACAAAAAATATAACATGAATAGAAACATTTGATTCTTATAGAAATTCATAAGAACACATTACATTTTCCCACAATTTACAAACCTTCAGTACACAATATGTCCATGAGACACTTACACAATGTCTCATAAAAATGCATTATGTTTAGA
Organism: Alisma plantago-aquatica; assembly: GCA_963693085.1. Lineage (NCBI taxonomy): Eukaryota > Viridiplantae > Streptophyta > Magnoliopsida > Alismatales > Alismataceae > Alisma > Alisma plantago-aquatica. The sequence continues at coordinate 1,152,652,952 of OY856409.1, read as the reverse complement.
TATTACATAAGGGGTAAGAATGCACACATAAAATCTTACAACTCATATAACTACAACTTTAGAGGACGTGCACATATGTCAAAATCTCAAGTTGGGAAACATATAACAAAATGTGCTCGCCTTGACCTGAGTGTACATGGATAAAGTTTAACCTCTACCTATATACATTATCTCTAGAAGAGGTCACATAAAACCCACTACCTCTAAGATCCCTTCACATAGACATCACCTACCTCCTTATCTAAGACTAAATCCCTCCTTGATGATTTTCTCTACCACTACTGGGGCAGCTATTCCATTCAACTAAAGATGATGAGAAACCACATGATGAGACCCCAATTTCCAGTGATGCAATACCATTTAAGACATCTATTAATTATATAGTAACATTAAAAGGAAATCATTGAAAATTTCTATACATGAAGACTATCAGTGTAATTCGAGGTACATGCTTACCCATCGATACTTGTATCCTTTACTAACATGCACAAGGTGTTAAACAATATATACACTCGAGTCGTATAGATACTTTTCATATCAAGGGCACAACCACATTCAATGTCAATTAAACCTAAACATATATGCTACCTATTTGTGCTATACTTTATAATTCCCTAGATAGATTGAGGCATATTACTCAATTTGCTAGCTTGATGCTATGGATCCATCCTAGGAATCCATACAAGATATAAGGATATTTGAATTCCTCCTCTACACACAACCTCAGTTCAAAGAACCAAAAGGTAAAGAGCTCACTAGTTGCGTCCATTACAGATATTAATAAGGAGAGGATCCACCAATCTCAGGCCCATATTGAGTGCACCAGTCACGACACCAACTTAGGGTAACAACCCTTCATATCTGACATATAATCACATCCCATACATCATTCCTCATTGGGTCATTGACCTTTTCCATGTCCCAAACATCATTTAAATACAATAGGGTATGACAAGACCAATCATACCCATATATTCACTAATATATGGCTCTAAACATCTTCTCACAATTTTAGGTTGCCAAAAGATTCGGTAATTTCACTATTCCACCTAAAGATTATGAAGGATAGATCCATGAACTCAGGGATCTACAACTTATGTTTGTAATTGTAAATTAGATTAATTATTCTACATATATATCAACTAAGAAATAAATAGTTCCATCAATGGAAGGCAAGTAATCACGTTACTACCAACTCTAGAAGATACAAAACATATGGTTATTATAATATAACTTCTCAAACATGACATATTACCAAACTTATATTCACATCGACACTTTCCACATAACTCAACCCTCTAAGGGTAATGGAGGTTAAGAGATCATCCCCAAAAATCCTTACAAAATCATAATCGAGTACCACATTACTAGGCATTCACATCCACTCAATACAATAGATGATAAGAACCATCCTTTTTCCATGAAGGATCCATATTTAAATATTTAAGCATCATAACAGTTAAATATGAAATAAATTTAAGGACGTCTTCAAGAGAAGATCAACATATATCTAGTACCCTACATGTACGTAGGTTATTACCTTGTACATAATCTATGTTCTTTAGACTTATCCAGTTATCAAAAGTTAAAGTTGTACAAGAAGTACTAAAAACGCAAACTTTAACACAAAGATTACTCATGGTACATAACCATAACAACAAGTTCATATTTTTTACATATTAGGTCCAAGTTGCATAGAGATACCATCTTTGATCTTGAAATGCATGTACATAGTAGGTAATAAATGAGTCAAAGATTACATCACTCACCTGATGATAGAGGAGACATACACTCACAAAGAATGATGGGGAAGCCTCGAGCTTCATAACAACTCCAAAACTAAGGGAAAACTCTCTAAGATCTAAACTCCCCCTCCTAACACATTTTATCGATGTTGAACCAATGCCTAAATCAACCAAAGCAAGGATGCAAGAGGGGATATAGAGTGTAAGACTTAACAGTCAAACTCTTACAGAAAAACCACCTCAAAAACACCCATGAAAATATAGAAGGTGATATATTGCTAAGGAAAATACTAAATTCGAGTTTTGCCTACTAATATATAAGATTAGAAGTCACCAAGAAGCTCGTCGCACATCAATGTTGAATAGAACGAATGCATACAATGACAAATTCAAAGTTTGATGAAAGCAATAATCTCCTTGGTAGATGTCTACTAATGGTTCTCACTCTACTGCAATACTTTGATGTTCAACTCACACAAGTGAGGCGAGAAGGAAGGAAGGGGGTACTTATATCCCTAGAGTCAAAGGTATCATATTTGTGGTCAAAGTGCTCATATTTTTGTCAGTCTATAGTATCATTAGTAGATGGATCTTGATGCACCATCATTACGTGATATCAAAAGCTCCATCTCTAGACCACCTTGCCATGTCATCGATAGAGGTGTGTAGAAATATCATCAGTTTCTATCGTCAGTTCAAACCTTGAGGATAAACCATCAAAAAATATACTCTAGGGCCATATTTGGTAAAGCATAGTAGAAAACCATCAATATTTTGCATAGTATTTTCATCAGTACTCAACTAATGAAAACCCACCTCTTAGCCATCCAACTACTTTGTGAGTAGTCAACCAATGAAAGTGTAGAAGGTTACAAGACCAACCACTTCCATTGGTTTTCAACTGATGTGAGGGAAAAACTACTTCGTAGGTTATCAAACAATGAAGATCCAAACATAACTGAACTAACATGAAAATAGAAGAACCTCATTGGTCCTCAACTAATGAAGAACTATATTTACTTCCATTGATACTCTACCAAAAATTTATCTTATTCTACTCGGCGATGATGCCATAAAACCTTTACCACAAAAATGTTTCTTCCTTTGTTTCTGCACCCACTTTTCCAAAATCAAAACTAGACCCTCCATATAAGATACATCGTCATTGAGTTGCACTTCAACTACTGGATTGTTTGTTCAGTTCCTAGATGGAACATCCTTAGGACACATGAAACACATTGTGTAGTCTTTATAATTCAAGCGGTAGATCCAATTAATGGCCGCCTTCCCAACGCGGATGAAAATAGGGTAAGCCCCCATAAACCTTGGTGCCAAGTTACCTTGATTGCCAAATCTGAGAACTCCTTTTCAAGGTGATACCTTGAGGTAGACTTTATCCCACACTTGGAATTCCAACATCATGTAATGATTGTCTACATATGACTTTTTCCTATCCTATGTTACTTTGAAATGTTGTCTATTCATCTTGATCTTCTTTGTTGTCTTTTGGACTAACTATGGGCCCAATAGTTAATACTCTCTTGCTTCATACCAGAATAAAGGTGATCCACAACACCTTTCATACATTGCCTCATATGGTGTCATGTCCACAATCATCTAATAGATGTTATTATAAGCAAATTCAATTAGACTGAGATGGGCATACCAACTTCAGAAACTATAGAATCGTGACCTCAAAGATTCGATAGATTTTGTATTGTTCTTCTGATTTAATGTCCATGGGTGAAAGGTTGTACCAAAATTTAGCCCTATCCCACTCTATAAGCAGGCAAACCCAAACCATTACTAGTGAATTGAAACCCTCTATATGATACTATAGTTGCTAGAACTCCATGTAACTATATAATCTCATATATATAAACATGTGATACTTCTATACTGAGTAGGTAGTCTTTATTGGAAGGAAATTCACTACTTTTGTCAGCCTGTCAACCACCAACTTAATCAGACTGTGTCCTACAATTGTCCTAGGAATATCTATGGTATGTATGCCTAGAGAGCCAATCATATGATGATTTTAATAGCATATCTTCAAAATGATTAGATTAATACTGAAGGCAATCTTCCAATTAATTCTATTTTACTCAGTTATGAGATAACAATATAACACAATAATTGTCTAGAGAATGATATTACTCAATGATGTATGTCTTCAGGTTGAGGACCTGAACAATGAGATCATACTGATGTCAAGAGTATATACATTCTTGTTATGTCCCTAGTTAGATGTTATTATGGATGATTGATAGAAAACAATAATACATAAGACTAGAATGTGTGTTGGTTAATGACAGAGTCTCACTAAGTCATGATATATGCTATCAAACCAAACACATAGATACTTGTTAGAGAACAATGAATTGCACAGACCCATCTTGAGAGTCATACGTGGAAACCATTACATGGTAGTCAGAATCATCTCTCATAGTGATGGTGCTGATTGTGGTTCTTAGACTTGAAATCGTTATACTCATCACATGTCTGTACTTTGACATCATCCACTGTGACCTTGAATAAGGGTTTCCATAAATGTGATATTCAGGTGCATTGTGACACATGGGGATGATTGTCAGTAATGTAGATGGGATCCCCCCCCCAACAGGAGTATGTTATCCTGACCACTTTATAAGCGAGACTGAGAAATGCATGGCCATGCTCATGTGAGTCAATATGTGATATTGAGATTACATATATCTTAGACAGTCTGCTCTAGTTCAAGGAACATGGGTTGAACATTAAAGAGGATGACAATTCTATGCCTCGAGTTCAATCTAGATATCAATTACAAAGGAACTATACAAACAATGTAATTCCAATCATAGATTGTAGGTTGAAGTTATTCTCCAACTTTCCGAATTACTAGGGTAACAAAAATGTGTTGCTAGATACCTCTCATTGCTTGTGATGTCATGAATTATTTATGTACATGCATTTCCAATGTAACTTGGAACCTATAGGGTCATACACATATGATACACTTTGAAAAGGAGTTTATTCATGAATGAAGTTTAAACTTGATGACTAAAGAGTTAGCATTCAATTTAAACAAAATGATTGAAAGTTGACTGAATGGATGATGAACCGACCACTTCAAGTGTTGAACCGACCGATTCAAGTGTCAGGTCAATTAAAAACAACATTGCCTGAACAATGCCTAAACCATGGCATGAAATGGATGGTTCAAGGTCTGAGATGATCGATTCAAGAGTTGAACCACTCGGTTCATTGATAAATTTGATTGGATCAAGGATTGGTGTTGATATCATATCGTGCATATATCAGATATTAATTGCCAATACAATTGTGATTGGGAAACATGTTGAAACGAGTAGTTCAAGGGTTGAACCGATCGACAAGGGGAATATGGCATGCCATCTCTGTCGCCATATTTCCCTATAGTGGTATCAGAGATACGTCAATTTACTATGCTTTGGGATTTAATCAATATGATTAGATTTTGGTTTTTGTCATTTAATTATTGTGTAATACGTGAATACTTAAAATCAAATAATGTTAATATCTGATGAAATATCACATATAATCACAACTAATATATATATGATATGATATATATAATTTACACACGTCACCCTAAAAGTTGATTTTAGTTGTGGATGTGAAGCATGGTTATGGACTATAACCCAGATCTCTGAGCGTGGTTGTGTGGTTGTTTAATCTTATTTATATAGAAATTTGCATACTAAGCCTAAATCTTCTCTTCTATATGTAAACATATTATTCTCTTCTTTTTATGCTCCCACCAAATGTAACTGAAAGTTTCATATTACTTTGTAATATGTTAAATAGCATTGGGATATTTTAATTCTTATTATGACAAAGAAGATGTTCAACACTAGGTGAATCACCCAGTTCAGAAGAAGAGCTAATCGGTTGGAGGACCAAGGATGACAAACGACATGATGAGCTGAACCAGTCGCTTGGTGGCCTGACTAATTGACTAGAGGAGTCCATAAGATGTTGGACCAAACACCAGATGACCGTTCTCACGATCAATCGACCGACTAGGAGGGGAGCCGATCAGTTCAAGGGTTGAACTGATCAACCGAGATTGGTTCAAGAATAGATCTTCATCAACAATAGGTTTTTGCATGTGTTGAAAACCTTAGGTGGTGGTAATTCCTAGTGTCTCCAAGGAATTATAATATTATGTCCATGACCATTGCTTATGTTTTATTACATATTTACATTTACATAATATAGCATGTATATGATACATACTATAAGTATGTGGTGATTGGATATGTATATATATTTATAAATACAAATCCCTCAATATAATATTAAGTCTTAGTTGCTTTCTATTAGCAACACACATGAAAAGCTTGATTGACTAAGCTTGGGTACACCAAGCATGGTGTGTTGTCCATATCATGGAAGTGTGATGGTAGTTATGCAAGACTTCCAAGAAGGGTGCATTACTATCATGTTGGTTTTTAGGTTCGAATTAACTAGGTGATCTTAATGAGATTAAGCACCTAGAAGCATGCATATGAATATGGCAAAGAGTTGTGCATATCATCTATCCAAGAATTGCATAAGATGCAATTGAAAAATGTTGCCTACCTTAATAATTGATTATGGGCATTGGCGTTGACCAGGTAATAACTCGATTTTTTTTGGATCTTGGCTCAATAGAAGGTTGTACACTGCAATCCTCCGAATTGATATGTGAGGGCTATCAATTTGGACAAAATAGTGAGATGGATAATTAATTAAATGCATAATTAAATATAGTCAAATTTTATTCAAATCAAATCAAATCAAAAGCATTTTTACAAACACAAATGTTCTCATGTAGAAACAAAATGGCAAACAAATCGTCATTGTGATTTGTCCTTCGGAAGGACAAATTTAAATGGACAAACTTTCACAATTTGTTTTGGACTTTAAGAAGGGTTCTCAACGATGAGCATAAGCTCTATGTCGCAGATACACCAGTTCTAGAAACACCTACTCTTGATGTGCCTAGGGATGAGGTGGATGCTTACTAGAAGCATGTCACGATGTCTTAAACATAAATCACCTTATGCTAAGTTGCATGAACTATGAGTTGCATGAGTAGTGTGAAGACATGGGAATTCTTGAGATGGTAACACATCTTAAGAAAGTAAACCATATTCATAAAAAGAAAGAAAGGTACAATGTCTCGAAGACACTTTTTGAGTGTAAGATGATAGAGGGAGATCCAATAGAGATCCATGTGCTCAATATAATTGGACATGTGGAACATCTAGAAGAACTGAGATTCTCTTTGATCCAAGAGTTGGCCATAGATAGGATTCTACAATCATTGCTTGAATCATATAGCCATTTTATCGAGTGTTACCACTTGAATAACATGGCTAGACCATTGTCAAATTTGCTTGGCATGTTGATTAATGTAGAAGCAAGAATAAAGAAGGAAAAATCTATGATGATGATTAACAAAATGGAGTCTAAGGATGAAAGCAAAGCCAAGAAGAGTTCTAAGGTCAAGCATAAATCCATATAGGAACGGTTGTGGGCTTTCTTCATGGCCCAATCCTATGACAAACTCCTCTCTATAGGCCCTCACAAATAGGAACGGTTGTGGGCTTGTCCCCCATAAATGGTCCGTGAAGAGAAAACCTATGACAAATACTAGTGTCCCTCAAAAATACAAATGTCACAGACAAGGTGGCTCTCACAAACATTTTATTGAGGGACTATTTCATCTTGACAAATACATTTTTGAGGGCTTGTTTCATTCTCACAAATACATTTTTGAGGGACTTGATGATCCAACAAATATATTTTTGAGGGGTATAATGCCTTCATTAATGTTATTTATGAGGGGGTATATGGTCCTCATCAATACAATTTTGATGCACTATTTGTTCTTGCTCACTAGATTTATTAAGGACTAACAACCTTCATCGATGTATTTATGAGAGACAAATATACATTATTTCTTTTTATTTAATTGTTATTCTAACAAATATCAGGTTTTATATGATTTTTTTAATTTTAAATCCCAAGAAATATTTATATAATACTCACTTACCATTATAAAAACATTGATATACCAAAATTTCCAAGAATGTTGAATCACCAAAATCAATATTTATATTTGAACCAAATATTATCCATACATTGTGTGGTCAATGTTAATATAACTAGAAATATATAAAATTTGATATTGATAAAATCAAAACATCATGTAGGAAACTCCTGAGATCTATAATGTCTTCATATTTCAAGTAGTGTGGTGCTCTTCATGAATGCCAACCCTCATGCGATCGACTCCATTATGCTCCTAAAAATGATCACACTATTATAGCAATAGAACATGCAAGCCTAATAAATGCATAAATCATAGTAAAAAATGAAAGTACCCTTATAATCTGATTCTGGTGTAATACAAGGTGCGTTGAGGGTCTAAATCCATCATAGTGAATCTACCCTTCCAATATAAAAAGGAAAAAAGGATAAGAAAATTGTTCATATGTATCTTATAGATGACGAAGATAATAAAATATCAATTTTAGATATATTTATAAAGTGTTTGGTCACCATAATATTATTATCCAAGTGTGCGCTCCAATTAGCATTCAAGCTTTGTGCATGTAAATTTACAATAGAATAGAGGTCTACATATACATGGTATATAAAAAACAATCTATTAAAAGATAGTATAGGAAAGAACATTTATAGAAATGATTGAATATCTCAGTATAGGAAAGAACATTTTTAGAAATGATTGAATATATCATTTGAATTGTGAACTCTAGGTGTGAAGGACACCGAGGATAATGTGACTTTTGTGTTCTGTATTTGAGGGCCACTTTGAGGATTTCTATTAAAAGGTGGGCTCCAACTTTCAATAGTATCCTTTAAGAAAGCACAATTATATGTTAATGTCTGTATATGATGATCAACATCCAAATTAGTCTATAGTTTTTATGAGGTACCTGTGGCTGAAAGCTTGGTGGGTGTCCATTTGTCGTACATTGCATGGGAAAAATGATTCCCAAAGACCCATTGTCAACACCTTCCATTCGAGACATATTTGTAGTATGTCTAGTTTCATTACCTTACATGTGCGACATGCTTACTCCATGCCCACTTGAATTGCTTTGTCTAGGAAGCATGCCTAAGCCAACCTTGCTTGAATTTTGTTGTCTGGGAAACATGGCTACATTTGAACCACTTGTATTGTCTTGTGTGTGTAATGAACATACACTCAACCTGTTTGTGCCACCTTGCATATGTAAGACACTTGCAATAGTCCCATTTATGGAACATGTATTGTGAAACACATTAGTGTTGCTAGAATTTGTGGGTTGTTCTGTTGTATGCCGAGTATTAACACCACCACCCTAGAACAAACAAATCAAATTTGTCATAAAATAATAGGTATTTACATTGAATAGATAATACAACTAAATCCTACATGTGATTGTTGATACCAAATCATTACTTGAGAGACATCATTCCTCAAACAAAATATTGTTTGAGTAAGTTCCTTAAGTGTATCCTGAAATGGGAAATAATTACAAAGATAGTTAAAAAAGTATCATCGTAACTAGCAATTAAATTCTAAGAAATGCAACATATAGCCTTTGCATTACATTCCTCAATTAGCATTTCATATTGAATCCGGGTAACTTTTCCTTTATGTCCAATCTCTTTGTGTCTTCTTCCAATACCTCGAATCCTAGCCTTTTTTGCAAGATTTAAAACTTGCAAATAAGCTTCCCATGACAGATCATCAACTTGTCTAGGATCTAGTTTTTCTTAGTTTGCTACTTGATTTTCGACAATTTTATATATTTCTTGCTATAATAAAAAAATACCATATAAAAAAATAAATTCAAATAAGAAAACATATGAAGCTTTCTTGACATGAAGGAAATCAAAAGTTTCATACTAACTAACCACTTTTGTCGTAAACCTTTTCCAAAAATTTGTTCAGGGGTACATTGGGTTATTCTTCACTAGCCTATACATGATTGATAAAATAATTTTTGTTTATGTTAAAATATGTAAGGCTATTCATGAAACAAAATTAACAAAATACCATTTCTGCCCAGTAGCAGCTCCATGGTTTAGACCCTGTGGTGTGATCCATCATTTTTTTTGCTCTATTTGCCTTGTTGACCTCTAAAATTTTCTAAACAAATAAGAAGAAATAATTAGATGAAATAGAAAGGTAAACTTGAAAGTAAATTATCAAATCCAAAAGGACTATACTTTAGACTTTTCAATTCCCCATTCATTTATATAATTTTTTAAATTGTTCCATATCCATTGATGCATTTTTCTCAACTTTCTTCATCATCGATTCTAGGTCATTCTTGTACTTTTCATAGTAATCCTACTATAAGCATGCCCTCCACACCAATATCCCTTTGCTAATATGTGCATCAATATGATTCCATGCATTTGGATGACTACCTAAATCAAAGTATTTCTGAAATAACAAAAATATTACTTTGGTAATTTTAATTACAAAAAATACAAGTACCTAATGTAGACAATTACCTCAATGAATGATTTTCTATCTGTAAAAGCTTATTGTGGTTGTTCACCCCACTTCAAATCTAGATGCCATATGTGTGGTTTTATTGATAACATATGACAATACCTATTCAATTTGGAGCCATTTTCCCTGAATACATTTCCATCAGAATCCCACTGGACCTTGTGACATGGATCCCCAACCTTAGGAAGTAGGCTTTGCTCACTTGCAGGCCCCCGTCCAAACTTTCTGTTCTCTTGTTCATTCTTAAAGTTTTCTTCACCTATTACATCACGTTCAACACTATTAAATGGAGTTGTAGATGGTCGAGTATGCACTACATCATGTGATTCCTCAACAATGGAGGGAGGGGGTAAAGGTTGTCTTGGTGGGATGTTACTTGTGGCTCTAGTGATTCTTCTTCCTGCCATCCTACAAAGAATAATGTTATATAATATATGTTGACCAATTTGTTTAATATTAGTGTAAACAAATTCAGTAGGCATTGTTAACATGTCGGACTCCCATTATTCCATTGCTTGTTTGAGATAAATAAGAGAAACTAGAAAATAAAGTACCTCACTAACTTTCAAACTATACATGCAAGTAAACCATGAAACAAATGATGTAATATATTTTTATTTTGATAAATACGTGCAAGTAAACCATGAAACAGATGATGTACCACTACCATACATATTGAAATCTATTTTAATAAATAAACAACTCTAAATATCCATCATGCTTTTTGTTGATTGGTTGTATCAACAAAAGATCCTAGAATTTCACACCTCATCCAAGACACATCATCATTTATGACAATGTCAATAGATTGAACTTGCAGACCAGTCAAATAGTTCTCAATGAGAGGTACTTCAGAGAAATATCTAGGAGGGTGCTTGAGCACTGTGCACCAGTCGTCATCATTTGGATCCTTCACATAAAAGCATTGCAATGCTTGAGAAGCCAGGATAAAGGGTTCCTCTTTTCTTTTTATCCTAGAAGTGTTGATTTGTGTGAAACCATATTCATCAATTCACAATCCGTTATAAGTGCTTTCATCATACCAAGAACATCTAAATAATGGAACTTTTATTTTTGGACCATAAAATAGCTCAATAATATCCTCTAAGTAACCATAATATGTGACTTGAGCATTAATAGGGTTTCTATCTCTACCACTTGAATAACTTGATGTGTCCGCAGACAAGTACACTCCACTATTTTGTGTACTACATGTAGCTTCGATATGATTTGAATGAAAATGATAACCATTGACTGAAAAACCTTCATAATACATTCCTTCAGTAGAAGGGCCCTAGGATATACATCTCAATTCTTCACTGGTATTGTTTGACCTAATATCTCACATATGCATTACCTATGTTATAAATAGTTAAAAATTAAGATAAGATCCACTATTTGAAGCAAGATGACTTAATATTTTGTTAAAATACTTACATGCTCTTTCAACCACTTAGAAAACTCTCTTGTATGTTTCAATTCTAAATTTCGTGGTGTAATGATGGGTTCCATTTCTTGAAGAAGAAACACGTGCTCACTATTTTTATAAAATGCCAAGTTAATGCAAAATAAAGTATATCACAATTTACCAATAATTAAATGATAAATATTTACCTTATATATATATCAAATGCATCTTTGTTGAAAAGTACATATTGATGGGCTTGTTCTAGAGTGTGAATGTCAAAATTCCTTGAAACCCCCACTCTAAGAGGAGATCCATCAACATTACAGAGAGTCTGGTTGAGTTTTGTCTCAAAATTGCGTAAGTACATAGCAAAAAATGTCAAACTTTCTTCAGCCAAATAACCTCTAGAAATAGACCCTGCAGGCTTACCTTTGTTTTTGACATACTTCTTCAGTTTCTTCAAGTACCTCTCTATTGGGTACATTCATCTATACTGAACAGATCCAGTAATCCTGGCTTCATAAGCTAAATGAATGGGCAAATGCATCATAATGGTGAAGAAAGGAGGAAAGTTTCTCTCCAATTGGCAAAGCGTGACAATAATTTCTTGATCCAAGTCTTTAAATTCATCAACATGAATAACATTTGAGCAAGCTTGTTTAAAAATGAACAAAGTTTAGCAATAGGTTTTTACACGTCTAAGCTTATGCAATGGCGCAAGGCAACTGGTAAAAGTTGTTACATAAGAACATGACAATCATGGCTTTTCAACCCATTTAGTTTTCTATCCTTTTTGCTAACACACCTAGATATATTAAATGAATAGCCATAAGGAACTTTTAGCTTTTCTAACAAAGATAGTAACTTCTCTTTCTTTGTAGTGCTCATTGTGTATGATGCCGCTGACAAGTAATATCAACTCTTAGAATACCCAATTTTTTCAGATCATGACGAGCTTGCAAGTTGTCTTTACCTTTCTTAGAATTAGACAATAATGTGTTTAAAATGTTATCACACACATTTTTCTCTATGTGGATCACGTCTAAATTGTGTCTAACCAATAGATACTTCCAATAAGGAAGTCGAAAGAAGATTCTTATCTTATTCCAACCATGTGGTAATGGAAAAACGTTATCTTTAGCCCTCTTACATTTATTGCTTTTTTTTTCTTTTCCAAAAGTGACATTTTGATATCCTACAAATTGTCTTAGCATATCTTCACCAGATGGTGGCTTAGGGGGTGGGAGAAAATCTCGTTCACCATTAAAAATTTTCTTATCATGCCTATAGGGATGATTCATAGGAAGAAAACATCGATGGAAACCGTAGTATTGTTTTTTTGCAAACTCCAACCATTTTGATGAAGTCTCCACATTACAACAAGGACACCCTAAATCTTTCTTCCCTTTAGTGCTCCAACCGGATAAGTCACCACATGTTGCAAAATCATTGATTGTCCGTAATATCATTGCCCGCATAGTGAAATTCCTTTTGATATGTACATCATAAACTTTGACTCCACTTTCCCAACATAGTTGCAACTCCTCAATTAATGTCTCCAAGTATACATTGATGTCATTTCCAACCATATGTGGACCTGGAATCAATAGGGACATCATAATAAATTGTTCTTCCATAAGAAGCCAAGGTGGTAGATTGAGAGGTGAAACCAACACAGGCCAAATACTATGAGATGCACTCATAATACCAAATAGATTGAAGCCATAAGTAGCTAATGCCAATCTAACATTGTGTGGTTCAACAATAAAGTCTGGATACTTGGCATCTATAGACAACCATTCATCTGTGTCTGAGGATGATGAACATGGCCATCCTTGCCTTTCCTCTCAAATGGCCAAATCATATCCTTAGCAATTGAAGAGGACATATACAATATCCACAATTGAGGGATCAAAGGGAAATGATACATGACCTTAGCAGCTACCTTCTTTCCCTTAGTTTTGTATTGTCTTTCATTCCATCTTGAAGCACCACAAATATCACACTATTCTTTTGTAACTGCTTCTTTATGAAAAAGCATGCAATCATTAGTACACACATCTATAGTAGCATGATCTAGTCCTAAATCTTTCACAATTGCATTTGCTTCATAATAAGTCTCTAGGAATAGACAATTCTACTCTGGAAATCTTGAGATAATCAACTGTAACAACTTTGTAAAAGAATTGTTTGACCATTTAGATTCCTCCTTCAGATATAGAAAAGAAACCAAATATGACAGCTTAGAATGATTTTTACAACCTCCATAGAGAGGTTGATAAGCCTCCTTGAGGAGATTGTAAAATCTTTGTGCATCAAGATTTGCATGTTCCTCTTCCGTTTCAGTAGCATTATCATTTGTTGTGTTTCTCATACCAAATAGACCCCTAACATTTGATGGATATTTTGGGTGCTAGGTATATTTGGTGTAAAAAGCAATATGCTCCTACCAGTCACCTCTGCTTGAAATGTCCAAACATCATATCTATGCACAAAACCTTTTTGTAATACATGTGAGAAAACCTCTTCCTTTATTTAAGGTATTTATTTAACCATACTCTGCAAGGTCATATTAATTTTCCTTGTCTAGTTGGTTTTTGGTGGATTAAAGCAAATTTGATGAATTTTTGTAACCCTTCCTTGAATACATCACTTCACACTCTATTCCCAATATACATCCAAGTCCGATCTACTAGAAAATCCATCTACATGAGAATAAAATATAATAGGTTACAAATTTATACAAACAACTTAATCCAAATGATACTCTCTACAACCATTAACTATTCATTTTGTGGGCTTGGATAGAGGAAAAGCCAAAATGACTAAAATGAACCATGTAGTTCCTCAAGTAGGTGAATATGATGTTTGATTGTATGCTAAACTAAAACAATAGATAAATACTTTCTATGTCTACACAAATTCTAACTTTCACACTCAAACTAGTAAATTGGTGGTGTTAGAATGGTTGAACATCCAATCAATGATTGGGTTAATGGTAGGTAAGTTATTTAGTGCATGCCTATATTTGGTTGGTTGTCACCTAGTCATCCTTTTATGGCCATGGAAGAAGTTGGCATAGAGAACATAGGGGGATCTAGTGTACAAGAACCCAACCCCCTTGATATTCTTGGTCAACATACTTCTTTTACTAGACATCAAGAAGTTGGAGATTAAATCAATGTTTAGATTTACTTCTTTAATAACAATCTCCTCATATGTTTTATTTTCTATTACAATAGAGAGAGATACCTAATGTTGAAGTTAAGAGGAAAATAGAAATTAGAACCCATGTGATTCTTACTATGAAGAAGCAAACTCATCAGATAAGAAGATCTGATTGTAAAGCTAAAGGTGATCATAATATCGAGTCTAACACGATAAGTATGTATCACAATATCAAAATATACAATTTATAAATAGCTTATCTATCTCATAAACTTATTATGATTATTATTTATAGATGATGCATGCTTTGATGACATTGGGGGAATTTGCAAAAGAGAAACTTTAATTGTGTATGGGAGGAAGTCCATGTATTCTATATGAAATCTATATCAAAATACTATTTATGTATAACATTCTTAATGACCATTCTAAGTTTCTAACTATATTTTTTCAGTGATTGTTCAAATTCAAAAGCCATGAAACAAAGTCAATTTGGGTTATGTATTTGGTTATAACTTGGTGCAGTGTTAAGGTGAAAACAAGTGTCGGACAACACCAATATAACCTAAAGCTATATTTTGATTCATTATCTCCAGAACAACTTCTTGTATCTCCAGAATCAAGGGTTAGAACACCTATTGATATATTGGGACAAGAGGAAGCAAATGTATTGCATATTTTTATATTCCTTAATGTTATTTTTTCACATGGTCTTTGTATTTGATTTAAGTTTGTAATAGTAATTATACTATCATTTGACACAGGCTGAAGCAAAACTAACTGCAACTAATCGTTCAATGATATGACCTACTTGTACATTTGGAAGTAAATCAATTATATGAATTTTTTTTGAGATGGTAATAGTTTATATTAGTTGATAATTGCCATAACATAATCCTATAATTTGGAATTGCTTCTACTATTTCTTTTTGTTAGATTCTAGAAGGAAAAAATTTGACTCATTTATCTACTTATATTGCAAGTCATACATGTAAAGATGGGAAATTTCAAAATGAAGACACTAGGGAAATGATGGTAAATAAATATAATATAATGGATTGTTATTAAGAAAATTGTGAATATAATACGTGTATATGACTATTTATTTCAATGGTATATTTTTTCATAATAGGAGGAGGTTCAAGCTGAAGCAGGACATCATAATGTTCAAGATATCTATGACGCTCTTGATCTACTACATGTATATGGTCATGTGTATGATGGTCACCATGGAGGCTACCAAAGAGGTCATGGGAATGGGGTCACAAGACAACCGTTGAAGGACAGTCCCAATAGCTAATAAAGTTTGTGAAGATCTAGAAAAAGAGGCTTCATTTTATGCTAAAAAAACTTCTTGATGCTAATCTTAAGATAACACAAATGATGGGTCAGGTTAGACACTAACCTTTTATACTTCATTGAATTCCCTTGAAATTTTAATTTCACCATTATAGTGTACATTAGGATATAAAATCAAGTGCATTTTCTTCTGAAAATAGAAATGACAAGGAACCGAATCTTGTTTACACTATTGATTATAGATTTCATGAAACATGCCTAATATTTTTGGCAAAACATTTAATAGAATCGCAGAAGTGAGCAATAGAACCACCTAGTTGTATGTGTTCTTTTATTATTTTGATCAATTTCATCTTTCTCCTTACTCATAATATTTAATCCCACATCGAGTAATTTTCCAAAAGAACTCATATTTTATGATTTTCATCACTTGGATTAGATTGTGTTATGGACTTACATTGTATTGATATTGAAATCTTGTATTTGCATATGTAAGTATAGTAAAATCTTTTGTTTGCATATATATATATATGTATATATATATATATATATATATATATATATATATATATATATATATATATATATATATATATATATATATATATATATGAGGTTATTTCTTCTCTAGATCAACAATCAAATAGTAATATTAGATCGGAATCTCATACTAACACATGGATGATAGTAATTCTAGGAGTTTTTAAGCGTGGGGCACTCTAGTGGGCACAACGGATTAAAAGGACATTGTCATAACTACAAGTGCATACTTATAAGAATGTCATGGATTTTTTTATAAAGAAGAAGATGATGCATTGCTGCTTGGGATATTCTGTTAGATATAGATGACATTGTTGTTCTTTTTGCAAACATTAAGTTTCACAAGCCGAGTAGCAATCTTATGTGGAGATAGTTGAATGATATAACTTGTTTTAGCAAATACAATGTTATATGTTATTTGTAACATTTTGTGAAGAGATGAATACATGATATTAATGAAGAAGAAATACTTATTTGGATCTACATGTTTGTAAATTCTGTGTCACTAGTATTACGAAACAACCCAATATAATTCTTATGTTATGCTGAATAGTAAAAAAAAAGTCATACAAATAGAAAAGCTTGTTTATTGATGCTTCAGGTGATATGGAAATCTACTTTAATTTTTGTGTATAATGATTAAGTTATTGTATTTCATTGAGTATTTTTATATTGTAAATAAGTAGCGGCACCGTGAGTGTTTCCGTATTGTAAATAGGTAGCAACAACGTGATAGTCCTCACCTATCATACATTGGGTTGGTTTATTAAAAGTAGTGATAACAACTTGTGATTATCATTTCCGTCATACATGGATTGGGCGGTACAATTTCGAGAAATGCAATTTGTATGAAGGGACCTAACCTACGACCATTTGTAGCATCATACATTACTGATGTATGATGGTTATGCTCAATACATATTAGCCGTTCTGTTGTAATGGTGGACACTATTTGACATTAGTGTATGTAACAAGCACATCTTAAATTGAGTTCGAGTACTATCCTAATACAATAGATCATAAAGTAAGATAAATCAGATAATGAGAAACACCCCTATGACTATTTCAGACCATAATAGTTTATATATAAAATGTCCAACTAATTTTTATGCTCCAATTTTAGTTGTCCTTTGTCACTAGTTGCCACTTCTTGATAACCGGTAGGTCACAACAATAAAGAAGCTGGAAAGTAGATTGATTCCGTCATAGAGAGACAAGTGCACCGGTGGATATCAATTGCGGAAAGCTATAATATGGATTTTGTGATATCAATTGCGGAAAGCTATAATATGGATTTTGTATTGCGGAAGCAAATGGTCGATATGTATTGTGGCAGAAATTCCTTGTGGCCGTGTCTCGAGACAAAGAAGGCCGTAGGTAGATATTTCACACCATGATAGAGAATGCAGTATCCAGCACGCAGAAGAAATAGTAAACGCGGCAGCCAGCTGGAAGAATAAATAGCAAACGCGGCAGCCATCAGGCAGAATAAATTGCGAACGTAACATCCAGGAGAAATAACAAGCAAAACTCGTGGATTCTGAGAAATGAGATTCATGGCGAGACAGACTCGCCGTGCGTATATATAATAACCGGAGAACGACGATTCGTGGGTACAAGTAAAAGAAATAGCGGCATGTAGAATAGCGTTTCGCACTATAGAACTTTTATTTGGCGGGGATAAATATTTATACTGGTGTATTAAGTAGTTTTGAAGGGAAATAAGGGAGGGATGTCCCATAATCTTGTTGTGAGGGACTGTAGTAATGTATAATATATTTATGAAGGAAAGGGGGACACAAATAATTTAGCATTGTGTTAAAAATACGATTGAGGGATAAAACCTTATTAGTTAGGACGGAGCCCTTAATAATACATGTTTATTTTGAAGGCCTATCATCCCTCACAATTGTCCTTCATTAAAATCCTTATTTTTTGTAGTGATATATATTTATATATACAAATCCCTCAATATAATATTAAGTCTTAGTTGCTTTCTATAAGCAACACACATGAAAAGCTTGATTGACTAAGTTTGGGCACGCCAAGCATTGTGTGTTGTCCATATCATGGAAGTGTGATGGTATTTATGTGGGACTGCCAAGAAGGGTGCATTACTATCATGTTAGCTTTTGGGTCGTCATTAACTAGGTGATCTTAATGAGATTAAGAACCTAGAAGCATGCATATGAATATTGCAAATAGTTGTGCATATCATCTATCTAAAAATTGCATAAGATGCAATTGGAAAATGTTGCCTACCTTAATAATTGATTATGGACATTGGCGTTGGCCGGGTAATAACTCGATTTTTTTAGATCTTGGCTCAATAGAAGGTTGTACACTGCAATCATCTGATGGATATGTGAGGGCTGTCAGTTTGAACAAAATATTGGGAGGGATAATTAATTAAAGACATAATTAAATATAGTCAAATATTATTCAAATCAAATCAAATCAAAAACTTTTTGACAAACACAAATTTTCTCATGTAGAATAAAATGGCAATCAAATCATCATTGTGATTTGTCCTTAGGAAGGACAAATTTAAATGGACAAACTTTCACAATTTGTTTTGGACTTTGAGAAGGGGTCTCAATGATGAGCATAAGATCTATGTCCTAGATACACTAGTGCCAGAAATACCTACTCCTGATGCGCCTAGGGCTGAGGTGGATGCTTAATGGAAGCATGCGAACAATGTCTTAAACATAAATCACCGTATGCTAAGTTGTGTGAACTATGAGTTGCATGAGTAGTGTGAAGATATGAGAATTATTGAGATGGTAGCACATCTTAAGAAAGTAAACCATATTTATAAAAAGCAAGAAAGGTACAATGTCTCAAAGACACTCTTTGAGCGTAAGATGACAGATGGAGATCCAGTAGAGATCCATGTACTCAATATGATTGGACATGTGGAACATCTAGAAGAACTGAGACTCTCTTTGTTCCAAGAGTTGGCCATAGTTATGATTCTACAATCATTTCCTGAATCATATAGCCATTTTATCGAGTGTTACCACTTGAATAACATGGCCATACCGTTGTCAGATTTGCTTGACATGTTGATTAATGCATATGCAAGAATAAAGGATAAATCTGTGATGATGATTAATAGAATGGAGTCCTAGGATGAAAGCAAAGCCAAGAAGAGTTCTAAGGTCAAGCATAAATCCAGATCTTCAACACTCAAGATAAGGAGAAAGAAAATTATAAGAGGAAACTTTCCATTGTACTTGAAGGGATTCATGAAGATGAAGATGGGGATAGAGATCTCCACTTCAGGTATGTATGTTATTCATATAAATTTGTCCACTTCTTCTCATAGATACTACATATCAGATATTGATCTCACATATGTTTGAATATGTAGGATATGAAAAGAAGTAAGCCTTTAAGAAAGGGCGAGGTCAAATTGCGAGTTGCAAACAAAGCAAGAGTTGCTACCACTGTAGTTGGAACCTATAATTTATCTTTGCCCGCATACTTGCAATAGAGTTAAGGAACTACTATTATGTGCCTACCATAAATAGAAGAATAATTTCTATATATTGTTTGGACAAGGATAAATATGAATTTCATATTAAGAATGGTCGATGTTCTATTTCAAAAGATGGGATTTTTTATGGAAGTGCCCCAATGTCTTATGGTCCTTATTTTCTTAATCTAAAGACATATTTTTATAAGTAAACATGAAAAGACTAAAACTCGATAACTCAAACAAAGCATATCTTTTTCATTGTCATCTAGGGCACATAAACATATCTTGACTCCAAAAATTTGGTTATCTAGACTCTTTTGATTTTGAATCAATAGATACATGTGAGTCTTGTTTATTTGGCAAGATGACTAAGATCCCTTTCACTGGAAACAATGAGAGAGATAGTTCTCTATTAGGACTAATACATACAGATGTATGTGAACATTTTCGAACAATCCTAGAGGTGGTTATCAGTACTTCATTTCCTTTACTGATGACTTCATTAGGTATGGTTATGTTTACCAGATGAAACATAAATTAGAATCTCTTAAAAAGATCAAGGATTTCATGAATGAAGTACAGAGCCAACATGGAAAAAGTATTAATGCACTTTGTTTTGATTGAAGTGGAGAATAATTAAGCTAAGATTTTGAGGACCTTATGAGAGATTGTGGTATTGTATCACAATGGACTCCACTTGGAACACCTCAAAATAATGGTGTATTGGAAAGAAGGAATCACACATTTCTAGATAAAGATGCGATCAATGATGAATTTAACTAAACTTCCGACTACCATCTGGGGTTATGATCTAGAGATTGTCTCATTTATAATAAACATTGTACCATCTAAATTGGTTCAAAAGACTCCATATGATATATGGTATGGGAAGCACCCCAATGTGTCTTTTATGAAGATTTGGGGTTGTGAAGCTTATGTGAGAAAGTAGTTTCTTTAAAAGCTAGAACCCAAATTAGATAAATTTTATTTTGTTGGATATCCTAAGGAAACCAAAGGATATTTCTTTTATTCTCTATCTAACAACAAAATGTTTATTGCTAGAGATGTTGCATTCCTAGAAAAAGAATTTATTTCCAGTTATCAATGGAAGAAAAGTAGAACTTGAAAAGGTTCACAACCAACAAGAAAACATTGAACTAGTAGAGGTACATGGGGAACAAGAAGACTCACAAACTGTTGTGGAATCTCAAGTTCCTCATGTAGCACAAGGACCTTGTAGATCTAGTAGGACACACCTTGAGCCTGAAAGATTTGATTATCTTATGACTCAAGAAGGCAGTGGGTTGGTCATAGATGATGAGCCAACAACCTACCTAGAAGCTACTAAAGGGCAAGAATCTAAGAAGTGGCTTGAGGCAATGAGATTCGAGATGGAATCCTTGTACACCAACAAGGTATGGATCTTGTGGATCCACCTAAAGGGGTAAAACCCACATGGTGCAAGTGGGTCTTCAAGAAGAAGACCAACATAGATGGTAATGTACAAACCTATAAGGATATATTGGTTGCAAAGGATTTCAGACAAGTTCAATGTGTTGACTATGATGAAACCTTTTCCCCAGTTTCCATGGTTAAGTCCATCATGATCATGCTTGCCATTAGAACTTATCATGACTATGAGATTTGACAAATGGATGTTAGAACCACATTCTTTAACATGAATCTTCTTAAGGATGTGTACATGACACAATATGAGGGTTTTATAAATCCAAAGGATGCACATAAAGTCTGTGAGATACAAAGGTCAATCTATGGATTGAAGCAAGCATATCAGAGTTGGAATCTTCATTTTGATGAGACAGCCAAAGAGTCTCGCTTTAGTTATAATGAAGACGAACCTTGTATTTACAACAAGGTTAGTGAGAGCGTGATTATTTTTCTCATATTATATGTGGATGGCATACTATATATGGGTAATGACTTCCCTACTTTCCACATGGTAAATACTTGTCTAGAAAATACATTCTCTGTGAAGGACTTGGGTGAAGCTTCTTATATCCTAGGAATAAGAATCTATAGAGATAGATCTAGAAGGCTTTTCAGACTAAGTCAAAGCACATACATTGAAAAACTATTGAAGAGATTCAACACAGAGGACTCAAAGAGAGGAAACTTGCCCATGTCTCATAGAGTTACTATCTATAGAGATTAATGTCTCAATTCTTGTGAAGAAAGGGAACACACGAGTAGGCTTCCATATGCATCTGCAATTGGATCCATCATGTACACAATGTTATGTACTCATCTTGATGTGTCATATGACTTGAGCATGACGAGTAGATATCAATCAAATCTAGGTGATGCTTAATGGATAGTCGTGAGAACATCCTTAAGTACTTAATAAGAACCCATGATCAATTTACAGCGAAGAGGAAGAGTTGGTGGTAAAGGGTTACACTGATGCAAGCTTCCAAACTAATAAAGGTGACTAAAGATCACAATCAGGATTTGTGTTTTGCCTCAAGAATGGAGCCGTTAGTTGGAAGAGTTCTAAGAAAGAGACAGTTGAGGATTCTACAATAGAGGCTGAGTTTATTACTGCATCTAATGAAACAAAGGAGGTTGTTTGGATCAAGAAATTTATTTCTAAACTTTGGGTGGTTCCAAGCATCAACAATGCAAGTGAGCTATATTGTGACAACAATGGATCTATTGTACACACTAAGGAACCCAGACCACAACATCATTCCAAGAAAATACAAATGTGGTTCCATCTCATACAAGTGATCGTACAACAAGGAGATGTGAAGGTTTGCAGAGACCAATCAAAAGCACTATCACAGCAGAAGCATGATGGTTATGTTAGAACACTTAGGATTAAGTTCATGGGTGAGTGACTCTAAGTGTAAGTGGGAGTTTTTTGGTATGCATGCCCAGAGAGCCAATCATATGATGTTTGTCATGGCATATCTTGTAAATGAGTTGATTAATAATAAAGGCAATCTTCCAATGTATTATGTTTTATTCAGTAATGAGATAACAATGTAACATAATAAATGTCTGAAGAATGATATTACAAAATGATGTATGTCTTCGGGTTAAGGACCTGAACAATGAGGTAATACGGTTGTCAAGAGTATATACATTCTTGTTATGTCCCTAGTCAGATGTTATTGTAGAATACTGATAGACAACAATAAAAATAAGACTAGAATATGTGTTGCTTGATGACAAAGTCTCATTCAAACATGATATGTGATATCAAACCAAACACATAGATACTTGTTAAAGAACTGTGTATCGGACAACCCACTTTGAGAGTGATGCATGAAAACCATTACATGGTAGCCAAAATATTCTCTCATAGTGATGGTGGTGATTGTGGTTCTTAGACCTAAAATCACCACACTCATCACATGTTTTTTAGTGTACTTTAACATCATCAACCGTAACCTTGAATAAGAGTTGCCATAAAGGTTATGCTCAGGTGCACTGTGACACATGGGGATGGATATGAGTGATGTAGATGGGATTTATCCCTCCTACATGAGAATGATATCTTGTCCACTTGGTAAGTGAGACTGAAAAATGCATGGTAATGCACACGTGAGTCAATATGTGATATTGATCTTATGTATATCTCTGAAAGTCCACTCTAGTTCAAGGAACACGAGTTTAACATTAAAGAAGATGACAATTCCATGCCTTGAGTTCAATCTGGATATCCGTGACAAGGTAACTATACAAACACTATAACAACAATCACAGATTGTAGGTTGAATTGTTCTACAACTTTATGAATAACTTGGGTAGCAATGATGTGTTGCTAGATACCTATCATTGCATGTGATGTCATAAATTAGTTATGTACATGCATTGCCAACATAACTTGGAACCTAGTGTCACACACAAAGGATACACTTGGAAAAGGAGTTTATTCATGGATGTAGTTTAAACTTGATTACTAAAAAGTTAGGCATTCAATTTGAACAACAATGGTTGGAAGTTGACTAACTAGACTATGAACCAACCAATTCATCTGTTGAACTTATCAACTCAAGTGTCAGGTCAATCAAAAACAATATTAGTTGAACAATGCCTAAACCAAGGCATGAAATGATCAGTTCACTAAGTGAACCGATCGATTCATGGTTTGAGACATTTGATTCAAGAGTTAAACCACATGGTTCATTGATTAATTCAATTGGATCAAGGATTAGTGTTGACATCATGTTGTGCATTAATCGGATATTCCAATAAAATTGTAATTGGTAAACATGTTAAAACGACTGGTTCAAGGGTTGAAGTGATCGTATGACATGTCAACCATTCAATTCACCCCTGAACCAACCCTTTCATTGTTTTTAGGATGTGAAAATTCATGAAATTTCATCCCCTTTGACTCCCGCTCAGACTGGGAACCCTGACCCTAACCCTCCTATAAATAGAGGAGTAATGGGGGGCTTCTCAGACACATCAATTATTTCTCACAATTGATGTCTTCTCTGGTTGTGGTAACCGAGTGAATGCGAGCAAGTCCTACCCCTCAAAGGGAGGGATAACAAGGGAGAATAATTATGGGAGGGAAATTCGGTTCTAATACATCTACTAGAAAGGGACAACTCCTTCTTGTTTGTTCATCTAGAATGAAAGGAATTCCCGATGGTCAGTGGGGTCTACTATAGAGGCGAGAAGGTCCTTTCCTACTGCGTAGAAGATAAAGTCAACTATTGTTCATGGTGAACAACCAGGAGGCCGATACAAACATTGTCCAAGTGTAACTTGAAGAAAGGCACACACTACATTATGGGAATTGTCATTGGACTTGCTCCAGGACTATGTATAACCTCGCAACCATTTTTTCCATTACACAGTTGTTGACGTGATCTATTGTTCAAAGGGGAATATGTCAATTAAATTTTTGTTTCCGTTACCTGCTCTGTCTCTATAATTTTGTATAAGATCAACTACAAAATCCATAGTCACATGGTCCCACTTCCATTCAGATATCGATAAAGATTGTAGAGTTCTTGCTAGTTTCTAATGCTCCGCCTTGACTTGTTGACATATTGGACACTTGATCACAAACTCTATGACACCCTTCTTCATAATAGACCACAATCATAGATCTTTGAGGTTGTGATACATCTTAGTGTCATCAAGATGCATCACATACAATGATGTGTTTGCTTCTTCTAACACTATATTTCTCAATTCATCCATACCAGGAACCACCATTTTTATATGGTAGAAAAGAGTTCCATTCTCCGACCCATGAAACCCATCATGCTTCCCACTTCCAAGCTCTAAAGTGATGTTTTCAATCACAATATCCTTCTTCTGTGCATCCTTGATCTGTTGTATCAATGTAGGCTTAACATGTAATTGAGACAATATCCCTTAAGCATGGAGACATCCATATACACATTCATTTATCGTAGGGATACTAAAATCTCCCTCCTCAAATAGGAATCGGTGTACAATTGCACAGTTGCAGCTCCAAATGATGTCGGAAGCCTCCTATCTGCTACCACATTCACCTTTCCTGGATGGTACACTATTCTACATGTGTATTTCTTTATCAACTCAAGCCATCTTCTCTACCTCATATTCAGATCCTTCTTTGAGAAGAGTTATTGAAGATTTTTATAATCTTTGAAAATTTCACACTTCTTCCCATACATATTATGTCCCAGATCTTCAATTATAGGACTACTACACTTAACTCAAGTCATGTGTAGGGTAATAGTCCTTGTGCTTCTTAAGATGCCTTGAAGTGAAAGAGATCACATTTTGTCTTACATCAACACACATATGAGACCCTAATTTGAAGTGTCACAAAAGACTGTGTGACCCTTTCTAGGCTCAAATTAGAATACAGTAGTGCAATCTTCATTTTCTCCTTTAACAACTAGAAAATCTATTGAAATTTCTCTATCCACATGAAAGGTACAACTTTCTTTTCTATCCTCGTCAGCGACAAAGATATTGTATTGAAATCCTTAATGAACCACATGTAATACTGGCCAACCCAAGGAAACTCCAAACTTCCATTGGTCTCTTTGGTTTCTCCCTTAACAAGACTAATTTTACCTTCTTTGGGTCAACTCAAATTCTTCTACTAGATATGACGTGACCAAGAAAAGAAAACTCTATCAGCCAAAACTCACACATGCTTGATTTTGCATACAACTGGTGTTGACTCAATAGTTCGAAGGTCAATAAAATATGTTTCTCATGTTGGTTCTAATCTGTGAAGTATTTTAACATGTCATCTATGAAGATGGCTACAAACTGATCCATATACTTCTTAAACACCTGGTTCATCAAGTCCATGAAAGCTACACATGTGTTGGTTAGTGCAAATGACATAATGAAAAACTCATAGTTCTTATACCTAGTCCTGATGGATGTCTAAGGTGTGTCTTCTTTTTTGATTCTCATCTGGAGGTATCCTAACGCAACTCTATCTTTGAGAACACCATGAATATTTTCTACTGGTCAAACAAGTCATTAGTCCTTGACAAGGAATATGTGTTCTTCACTGAGACTTTGTTCAACTGCCTGTGATCTATGTGCAATATCATGAAGCCACCCTTCTTCTAGACAAACCAAATAGGAGAAACCCACTGGGACATGCTTGGGTGAATGAAACCCTTGTCCAATAACTCTTGTGGTTTCTTCTTTAATTGTTTCATTTATGTCAATGCCATTCAATATGATGCTTGTTCTATGGGTTGTGTATAGAGAACAAGATTTATCTCAAAGTCAATCTCTCTTAAAGGTGGAATATCATGTAACACGTCCATATGGGATGGAGTAAAGTATCTCTTATCAAACTCCCTCTTGAAATCCATCCAAGATATGACTTCTCCAGCCTCTTTTCCTGCTCAATGTTCCACCTATTGCCCACATCCCCTTCAAATGATAGATGGTGTTCTTCACCTTGTCTTCATTTTATTTGTTCCACAAAATAAAATCCATAATTGTGGTATCCAAGTGCTCTTTGGCTCCTACATGTTTCATCCGCCCAAAGATCTTTTTGGAACCCACTGACTTTACGTTCACAGTTTGAGCCTTGCTCACCAGAGTTGAATCTTTCTCGCAAAATGAGTGCATGTAGACATCATTTGTAAAAACGGGGCCCAAAAGAAAGGGTGTAAGTGCATAGTTTGATCAAGGGCACCATCTTAGGATGCTCATCCTTGTGCATCCCCTCATAGTGTGCTCGCCACCTCCCTTCATCCTTCAGGTGAAAGTAGCTACTCCCTACATGTTCTTCACAATGTCCAACCATATCTACATGACAATACAATGATTAGATATGTCAACTCAAACATAAGAACCTAATCCTATGTCATTTTAAACTCAATTAACGTGTGCTCTAACACAAAAACTTGAGATAAACCATCGCCAAAAGAGCAAGATTACTCAAAACAAAACCAAATTCAAAGCAATGATCATCATTATCCACGTCACATAGATGCTACATGCCAAAAAAAATTCCCAACACCACATACAAAATCAAAATAAACATATGATTCTTACAAAAGTTTGTCAGAACATATTACATTTTCTCACAATATACAAGCCTTTGACATAGACTACACCTATTGACCACTTATGCAATATCTCATCAAATTGCATAATGTTCAAATATTACATATAGTGCATTATATAGAACATGCACATAAAATCTTACAGTTGTATACTTACAGATAAAGAGGCCACATTTGCATGTCAAAATCTCAAATCAGGAAATACATATAACAAAAGTCTCTTGCTCGGACATGTGTATACAGGGACAAGGCTTAACCTCTATCCCTATATGCATTATGTCTACAAGAGGTTGCAAAAATTTCACCTACCTCCAAGATCCCTTCACATAGAAATCATCTACCTCCTTATTTAGGGTTCCCTCCCTCCTTGATGCTCTCCTCATCCACTGTCGGGGTTGCCTGTTGCTCACTTAAAGATGCAGAGAAATCATGGGGCCGAGACCCCAAGTCCATGCAATATGATATAGTTTCTAAGACCTCTATTACTTACCAGATAGTAAACACTAAAAGGGAATAGTTAAACATTTAGATATACATACACTATTAGTTTACTTGGAAGTGCATGATCACCTCCTTGACTAACCTACAAGAGGAGTTAGACAATATATACATCCCAATCCTATAGATATATATCATATCAAGGGAGCATCTGATGTTAGTGTCAGTTATACCTTAATAGATATGCTACTCAACTGGGGTATATTATATAGTGCTTCGGTAGATTGAGGTGTGCCACTCAATCATCTAGCTAGATGCTATCAAGTAAACCTAGAAATATATAAAAGATCTAAGGATATCTAAATTCCCTAGATATCTCGGTAGAACCTCAAGTTGAAGCAAGGTGAAATGCACATCAAATAAGAATATCTAGCTTTACTCCAAATTAGGTGTGATAACCCACTCTAAATCATTACTACTGTATTAATTAAACTAGTACTATATTGATGGAATATATATAGTTACATAGATTAAATCCAAAAACTAATTTGATAATTTGATTCCACATACTCTATCTATGTAAGATACATAATCTGGTATTTTTTTAGATTATGATGAACCCCAATAACAATACAAATAAAAATTAAAATGATTAGATAAACATAAACATGTAGAAATAACCTTAGTTTCCTTCCCTTTACAATTTCCAGTTATGTTCCAACAGTTGTAAGTAGGAAGATACGTCTAAGACTCCAGATTAGATCTATCTAGTTGTGTATTAGATATCTTCCCATCCCAAGTCTAGATATGTATGGACTCTGTAGTGGTGTCTTATATTTTGTCTTCTATATTTCTCCATTCCATATCTTATTAAGAGATTGTGTTCCCTTTACATTTTACCTATACACTGATTCCTTCTAGATGAAACTTCATAGAGCTAAGTTTGATGTATATATCTAGGAAATCCTAACTTGTATTTCCTCTATGATTCTCACTTTGTTGGGACTACTAGACACCCAAAACAATGTAACCTATATTTACCACTCCTTCCATCCTCATAACACCATTAGTAATGTTTCTTAGCTGCCAAAACTCATTCATTATACACTAAGCTATACCCTAAATTCCACCTTGTCCTCCAATAATTATGACATTATCCAAGTGTTGGAAATCATCATGTCCCTTACATCCACCCATGTATTCTTCTCATTTCCCATTGAGGCTTCCAACATGTCTAATTCATACATCAAAGAACCAAGCCATGTTTCTTCTTCGTATATCTGGTTTCTATGATTTGCAAACTATACATGATTTGTGAGATTTTTTCCACGATTTTGTTGATTTTACATTCATTGCCTCTTCCTCAGCTTACCAAGCTTGCATATATGTCTTTTTGTGGTTGTGCATCACCATGGTTCGCCTCAAAGAAGCCCTCTATTCCAGCCATTGCATAGTGTTGTTTCTGTCACACTCAAACCTCATGTAATATGCCTTTATGATCGTGAAGCTTGATGAATCTTATTGTGTATATATATTTATGTGTTTCTAATACCTAATTAGAGTTTGATGTGATTTTTTGAGCTCCTAGTTGTTTTCCATCGATAAAACATTCCAAGTAGAAGAATACCAAATTTTCCATGCTCCTTTCTTCCTGACATAATGCTATGTAGGGAATGTTGCCCTTTTCATTTAAGTTTTATGAGTTTCTTACACAATCCCACTTCCCATGTGGTGTTCTATTAAAATGGCATTACAATACATTTCCACCATGCATGTTAACCAAACATCACATCTTTGAACTTTTAGAATTCTCTAATTTCCCAATGTTTTAATATTAATAAGAATCTCATGTTTATTAGAAAATTTTGTACAGATAATTTATGGAAGAATAAAATACAAGGATACCCTTGTTAGATTGGTTCCATATGATTGACTAAGAAATTATAAAACCCTAAGATTTAGTTTAAGTGGTAATCATGAACAAATGTTATTTGATGATAATGATTGGATGGTTTTATATCATATTTAAAAGAATCAATAGGCCTCTTTCTCAGATTAGGTAACTGGACCTGCATTATCTAGGGTAATGGGAGTTTTATTATCCATTTTTGTATATTGATCAAGATTATGAGTATATAGTATTTATTCATTTTATGATAAATGTAAGATTTTTAAAGAATTAAGTTAATGCTCAAAGCTAAAAGATTATGTCATGTCACATTTTTCATGAATTTAAAATTTCAAGTTATTTTCTTAAATGCTAATATATGTCCCTTTTAATATGTATTGACCTTATTACAACATTAGCTCTGGGGGCACATCTACGAGCACTTGGGTGCATATGAGCTCATGGGAGAAATATTAAGAGAACATAGGTGCATATGATATTTTGATTTTGGACTTCATGTCACATGAAATCTGAGGAGTACTTATGGATGTAGGTCACTATAATGAAAATTGATAGTGTATACGTTAAATAAAGATAAAGATTCTACTGAAATGAAAATGAAATTTCATTTCATGTCTTTCAGATATGTATAACTTTATGTTAAGGTTATTACATACTAAGTGCCACTTATATGTTTCTTATTTTCTTTGCATGGTTTTGGACAAGCTGTCCGTAGGTGGTGCGAAGAAGGAGAACTGAAGATTCTAAGTAAGGACATTGAGTACCCAATGGCAACTCACAAGTATTCTTATAGGAGTTCCAACATATATTGATATTTTAATTTATATTTTAGGCCTATTTTTCTTTATGTTAGGTTTTTAACAATGTTACTATCTAACTATAGGTCTTTCCTCTTTATAGACTATTTATAATGACATCACACTTTAGATCCTATCATGGTTTCAATAGATACAATACATCTACAGAGATATTGATAACCACAATGAACTATCACAAGTAATGAAGGTTGGAGGCAAACTTGGTCAAAGTACCTCAATATATTTAGGAATGCAACCACAAAGAGATATAAGGATACCACAACCCTAAAACAAGTTACATCATATATGGTTATCAATTTTGTCCGAACACGTGAACGTAATTTTGTTCGACCCAGAAAAAAATAGTATTTTTTTTCAAGTCAGGTCGGCTTCACGTTGAAACATTGATGTACGAATTGAAACTGGGTTGATTTTGGATTTTATTTTTTTTCAACCACATCAAATTTGGTTTAAGAAATTAAGACAATACCATGAATAAATTGGTACATACATGAGTAATTAACAAAATTATACAAACCATGCTCAGATCCAGATTACACATTATGATATCAGGTCCAGTTCTGGTATATAGCTTTGTAAAAAAAAATAGTTCTGGTTTGTTTCCAAGTTGAGCTATTTTGCATCAACCTGGTTATTCTCTGATAGGAAACTGACCCAAAACCAATTTCTTGACACCTCTAACAACATACAAGACTTGGTTGTAATATGGGGGCTTGACCATGTAAATACTTTAGGTCACATATAGCTACAATGTCGAATATGAGTGACTATAATGTGGCAGACATTAATAAAGGAAAGTTTTATAAAATGATGAAAAAAATCTATGATAAGGAAGCATCATATTTCGTGTAACCATTATATGAGATTATTGAACAAGAGGTTCAAAAAATACATATAAGAATTTGACGGTAGAGGTAGAAATGTCAAATAGGCTATACATTAAAAAACAATGTTAATAGTGAATAACTTGAACAACTATTTGAGTCAAGAAACAATATACAACATTGAGAAAATGTGAAATGTCAACAAAAGTCATGAGTCAATTTTTAGAGATGTAGTAATTACGTAAAATATTGCCCACATAATAAGGAGAATAACACATACTTAGATTTGGTTTTGAACTCCATTGCTCACAAGTTTTCCCCCCTAAGAGGATACAAATAGTATCCAAATTAGATCCATGTTTAGAATGTGGTATTCTTATCCAGGTTGTGGTTTTGTTAATTTTCATAATCTAAATATCATTATCTTTTATTTTCTCTAATATTTTTATTTGACTAGGGTCATTAAGTTTTTTATGTATTAATATAAAAAATCATGCATATATACACAAAGCTCTTCATTTTGGTTCTTGATACTTAATCGTATCACAGTTACACAATTTTTGATACGTCTATTTTACCTAAATTTAATCACTGCTTATTTCTCTTTCATTCTGATTATCACAAAATTCTTTAAGAATTCATCCATTAACATAAATATTGTAACTCCTTAAATTATACCCATTAGTGCATCAAAACTATACACCATGTTTAAGGTATTATATATATCCTTGTCGGTTTAGCTTTTTTTGAGGTGCCACTAGTAGTAGTCAAATAGTTACCTACACCTAAAACTTCTAGATAATATTTATTATATGATTATCATAATATAAGAGTGTATATATACATATATGTATATATGATCCCTATAATAAAATCTACCAAAATCAGAATTTAAATAGGTTAATATTTTTTTTTGATCTTTATGAATCGTCAAATTACAAAGTTGAGTATTTTTTTATTATTAACTATGTAAGAATCACATACATAATAAAACTTTCTAGTTGGATATTGTATGACCTTGTATATTTAATATATATTTTTAGGGTATATAAAAATTCCTATGAGTTATACATCCTCAATAATCTGAAAGATTTATGTCTTTTATTTTCTTGTAGTTTTCATAAATCATCTTACTATTTATTTTTGTATGAACAAATATGTCATAAGCTTCCTGGATATTTTTTTTTGATAGGTGAAACATTGTATATAGTTGTTACTAGATACCTCACACCCATGATTTGGACTGTTAGATATGGATCTGGTGGTCCGTAATAGACCTTGAT
The DNA here is from genome assembly GCA_963693085.1 of Alisma plantago-aquatica. Taxonomy (NCBI): domain Eukaryota; kingdom Viridiplantae; phylum Streptophyta; class Magnoliopsida; order Alismatales; family Alismataceae; genus Alisma; species Alisma plantago-aquatica. The sequence continues at coordinate 1,152,619,971 of OY856409.1, read as the reverse complement.
TCATCCATTAAGATGTGGCTCCCCTCCACTAAAGGAGACAATATTTGCGATTTCATGCACATGGACCCATGACACGCTTCTCCTCCTCCTTCCATGATCTTCACGTTCCTCTTTCATTATGTTGGATAACCATAATTTTGGGGTCAACTTTGGTAAGCCAAACTCACCTGAACACCTATGTAGACATTCTGGGTCATTTTGAGTTTTCATAAACACAATCTAGTCCAAAGGGGTCTTGTGAGGTGGTATGATGCACTTGCCATCAGAGAACTAACATGGGTAGTTGTGCATCCACCTATACCTCTTCTTCACTTATTAAAGGATCAAGAAGATCCATTTAAACTCTACAATATTTCCTTAATATTAGCATGACCTAGGGTTGAAACTTTCTTCCCCCTATCTATCAACTTTTTAAACATCTGGGTTCATTTTGTCTGGGATACTCACCTTCCACTTATCTTTTTGTACCATTGATGAGGTTTACAGAGTCACATTGAAAATAAATGTCCCATTATTTTTTGGTAGGTACTCAACTCTAACCCAATTCTTATCACAAATATTCTTTGTAGTGGGAGTCCCAAGCTGGTTGGGTCAAAGTCTGATCAAATAAGGGTACTCCCTTATGTATTTATTATCTCAAATAGATTGAAACATGAGTATATAGTAGGGGTTTTGACATCTTACAAAAGTTGCAATACACTGACAAAGAAGTATGACTGGGACTTACCTCCTTGGTCACTATGTTGACCTTGTCAGAGATCGGTAATAATGTTGAAGTTAATAGATCCATTATACTTAGTATGGTCTACAACAATAAATAGTATTTCATTTGCCACTGTAAGGTGGTGGATTATTAATGTGTGATGCTCAACCTAGAAGTTTGGCCTAATAAGGTGTACTCCCATGACCCAAACTTAATAAAAGGATATTATACCTCTTTATTCTCTAATTTCTATAAGCTAAGATATAATTTTTCTATTTAGCCAATCATAAGTCAAATTTTCTTCCCACGATATACCTCAAAAAATGATCTGATCAGAGGTTAAGATGAAGAAATTTGTAAAATCCCATAAATAGAACCAATAATTAAGTGAATTGATTTTTTTTTCTTTCTATGCCACTCTGATCCACTAAGATTTTTCATATTTCAAACATTATATTATTCCCTGATTTATATCTATATTTATATAAAAATAGTTTTTCCTAGTTATGGTAACATACATGTATTTCTTACTCCTTTATTTGGGCCCAATAAACCTCCATTTAATGCATTTTGTATGATGTTACAAATTTTATATGAAAACTTTCAAGCCTCAACATCGATCCAATAATCTCAGAATCATACATTACCTTGTAGCATACAGTCTTTCCCTATTATACAATTTCCTCATGATACATTTCTCAACCCACTTACATATTATTTAATCAAATTTATCATTTACTAGATGGATAACAGAAGTAGTGATATATCATAAGATCTATCTCTAGTTTGGTACATAGTTAAAACACTTACCATATATCTATTTTATATGTGTTACACATTTACATACTAACTCACTCATTAAAGCTAATATTGTTTAGTATGATTATGTATTTAGGTGTTTATATGAGGGAGTTTATATTTAGGGTTATTAACCAATGGTGTGACTTCCTATTATAACATGGTTTCCCCATGTTTTATATATTTGTTTGCAAATAATTTAATATGAAGGACACATTAGAAAGATGGTTCTCTATGTGTCTTGTTTGGAAATTATGGATTGAAAGTGCAAATACTGCATATGGGATAGATTTTGTGTAATTCATTATTATCAATAAACCATTAATAGATTTTGGGCAAAGAAGGAGAGGAAAATCCAATAATAAAGAAATTACTAAAGGTAATTCACAGTGGATTCCCTAAATATAGAATTATGTGGAATACTCTAGAAAAGAGAGTTTTGTGCATAAATAAAAAGTAGTGGCTTTATGAAATACTGGTTAATTGAAATATAAAGACAATGGACAAGTTTCCAAAAATAAAATAAGATATGTGGTGTGTTGAATAATTTTTGGGATAATTATCTAACAAAGAGTGGCAACATAATGTTCAAGGCATCAAATATATTATCTTGTTTTAACCTTTGAATGCTTGAAAATAATAAAGAAAAAGGAAGAGAATGCTAGAAATTGGGAGTATAGGGATGTCCCATGAGACACTGGTATTGTTTTAAATAATTGTTAAAAAGTAGAAAGTGCCGACATCCTAATATTTCTCATCATATTAGATATAATTTTTGATAATATTAATGAGTTTTCATGGAATAAGGATAAGTGATTTAGAGGATATACCAAGGGATAAATAGATTAATAATCTAGAATTCATTACCCAATAAAGTGACATATATTAGTGTGCTTCCCTTAATGGATTTTGGTTTCCAAATCCAAGTCCTAATAAAAATATGATAATGTCCTTTTGTGACTTTTGGATTAATAAAAATAAAAGGCCAAGAGTTTTATTTAAGGAAAAGAGGGAGGAATGGAATTAAGTATTGTGTAAATGTGTTGCTTTGCGAACATTGTACAAATTGGGAAACCTATCGAATATTTCTTCCTTCTTCATATGATACATATGTTCTATGAGATTTGCCATAAGCATGAGAGAGAAAATAATTGATATGGAGAAAATAAAGAGGAACACTTTGGACTCATATATATATTAAGGATAATCGAGTTGGGAAGTCATGTATGGGGTCTTCCTTATATAGGAAAAGAGAGAGAAGTAATGTGAAGGAAGACTATGGGTGTATGAGAACACATATATAGGGATTCGACCCAGGCCTGCCTACATACCCCTCCTTCTTCATCCTTTTTCCCCCGTAACCCTAAACTTATGGGATGGGTGCCTATATTAAGGCAGACCCTGCTTGACTTCCTGGCAGGCATCTGTGTGTGTCATTGGAGGAAGATGAGAGAATAAGGTTGAAGGATGGAGTTGATAAATTTCCAAAATGTAGCCACAATAGTTGGCCATGTTAAAAGAAACCTGTGTAACTAGTGTCATGGTTAGGGCAACCAACAACTTGTTTTGGAGTTCACTATGCAGGGCAGGGCAGGTAGTTTGAAGAGTAATTGAGGGACCTCAACTGCTGTTTAGGGAGTGAGCACTCTAGTGGTGGTGTGTTGGCTCCACTGGGGCTCCTTGACAAAATTCCATCCTTCCATGTAGAGGTGACCATGCGACTCCATGTCATGGATGCATCTTTGATTGAGTTCAATTCCAAGACAAGGCAGAGCCTCATCTCACAGCCCTGGCGGTGCCTGAATAATTTGGGAGTGCCTTGAAGTCTGTGAGGATCTGATGGAGGTTCTGAGATCTTGCCCCCGCCATCCAACACCCAAGAATGGGGACCCAATCGTCGGCTTGCTTGCATTCCGCGGGAGATCGGGCGTTGTGCAAATGAAGAAGATACATCATGATGTTTTATGAAAGAGCCCTAGAGACACGTTCAAAAGAACAAGGGCACTGAAACCTTTTCCGCCCTTCTGCGAGCCTCGCTTGTGTGGCACGATGATCCCAAAATGGCCATGGCCATTGGCTAAGAGGGTCCACACATGTGATGTAAGTAATGCCTTTACTTGTTAGTGTGCCAATGGTCTATTGGCCAAAATCCATTAATATTGTGCAATTTGTAGTTAAGTATTGGTAACATGGATCAACAAATTATATATATGAAATTTGATTAAAAAAAGAGGAATCCAAATAAAATAGTTTTAGAGTCTAATTGTGCTTCCACTTGCAAAAAATAGTGTAAAGATGGGTTTAAGTGGTAATTAATGAATATGAACCCTAGTTTTTGATAAATAATATGTTAATAATGCTAAATTTGTTTCTTCGAGATGTAATTTGGCATCGTTGAACATAATGGTAATTTAATATGATTACAGTCATGATGATGATATTTAGGGTTTCTAAAATGGATAATCATGGATACGAAGATTAGGGTTAAAGAACATGACTTGCCATGTTATTAATGAATTTAAAGGAATCTAAATGATATTTATAAAAGGGTATGGTAGAGTTGATAATCATGGTAATAGTTAATATGAATTAGATTTCTTAAGTCCTCAAATTAATGAATGTGGGAATTGGGGTATCAAACATGGCCCTAATGATAACTCAATGCCAAGGAAACCTAAACCCTAAATTAGGACCGAGTAGGGTTTATAGTAAATAATGTGATGGTGACACTTTAGGATTTACTTACATGCATATTAAAGTTGCTTGCTTGATTTGCATTATTGATTGGACAATATGCTTGAAAAATAATTACATGATAACCTGAATGGCTCGCCATCGAGGTATGTGGTAATGCCTTTGAATAATTGCTTTAGTTTGTTGGTGTTTCTCAAGGTTTTCCTGATTGCTTGTAAATAAATGCTTTCTTGTTTATTTATTTCTTGCAATCTATAAAGTCACTATGGATATCACAATATATGCTTATAACTTGCTCGAACCCTTCATACTAACTCTAGAAGTCTGAGAATAGAGGAATTGAAGAGTCATTGTGACAACTAGGACCAGGCCCCAAATCGGGAAGGTAAGACCATACCCTAGATCAGGAAGCTCATATGAGGTCAGGTCCCAAATTGGGAAGACCAACATGGCACCTGAGATCCATATTGAGAAGGTGGCCTTTTAGTCCACTGCAGGGGCAAGACCCTAAAAGAGTATCCCAGAGGTTGAGTAAAAATGGGTTGAGAAGTTAAAATGAAAATCATAATTTTGATTCTATAAAAATAATTGATGTGGATATGTTATTAAACTTAGATGAAACCTTTTTGTTTCCCCCACATACCTATATAACTTGTTATATTGACAGTGTTTTATTTCATGGCATTTTAGGATAATATACTATTATTCTACAAGTATGTTGAAAATGGATATCCCAGAAAAGAAGGCACCAAAGGAAGAGACATTAATGTGATAATGGAGGTTATAGTTAGTTAGTCTTTAATTCATGTTGTAACTTTAGAAATCTATATCATGTATTTTTTTGGTGGAGAGTGTAACTTTTTATAGTGTATCAAACTCATTTGTATAGTGAAAAAAATAGTTATTATTTCTAGTTATTTGTTAAACCATCAATCATGTATTAATAGTAATGGCCCTTGCCCTCTCGGTCCACCTAAATAGTGTATAACAGGGGGGTCATTGCATTTGGTATCATAGCCTAGTTTACCATTTAACCTCAAATTATTATTAAATTTTAAGAATTTTTAGAGCCCAAGGGAATTATTAGAGTGTTTTCCTAAGAAAATGATGTATAGAAAGGGGCACGATCCGGGGGTTGGAAATACTTTCCTCTGCACTACTAGTCAGCTTACAAGGACTCCCAGACCCTTACATCTAGCTCAACCAAAGTTAAAGGGTTTCACTCAAAATGAAATACCTCTAGGAGTTCTTGTCTACTTTCATTACTTCTCTACCTCCTTCACTCAATAAACCCTAGATACATGTAACTACTCTCTTGATATCCTTCTAAGAACTAGGGCTAGGGGTATTAGTGATTAAGACATCCTCAGTCAAATAATAAAATGCACATAAATAAGATGTTATGGACATAATTTTAGAGTTTTTAGAAAAACCCTAAAGGTGTTGGGTCATGGTTCCTAACCCTAAATTCTGATCTTAAACAATGGAGAGAGGAAAAAGAAATATATATGGAGTTCACCCATGCATTCATGTACATCAAGTAAGGCAAGAAGGGTACGGATGTGGGATAAATGTACATACAAAGAATGGGAAATAAGCAAGTACACAATGAGGAAAATATGAAACCCTTTAGTGCAACTTTTAGGGTTGGTGTTCAGGCCTAAGGTGGGTCTACCCAAGAGTGGAGAAAATGTCTATGAGGGAGTTAAACCCTAAGATCAGGTTATGACCAGAAAGTCCAAACTCCTTCTAGTAGGAACCCTAATAGGAAGTGTGCCCCCACATGGATACAAGTAGGAGGTAGACATGCATATACATGAAAGCAAGTGACATCAAGACTGGAAAATGGATTAGTTTTAAGATAGAGGGTTAGTGCTTGTTGGATTAAGATATAGGCGTACTAGATGAAATGGATGATGAGTTTAGTGCTACATAATGAGATAATATGGTTTATGATAACCTTAATCGGATTTGAGAATTTGACCTTAGTTCTGAAGTTGGACATAAGAGTTGATAATGCAAGTGTGTGTGCTTCTTCATATAAGGTAGGCTAGGTGAGGATAAGATGTGAATTTGTAGGAGCCTCAACCTCATCTACAAAGGGTGGCCCTAGCATTAGGACCAATGATAGGGCTAACTCCTGAGAGAGTGTGACCCAGAAGGATAAGGTTGGGAACCTAGACTCTAAGACATTAGGAATTATGGGGAATATTTGTATGATATGTCCTAAACTAGAATACCCATGAGTGGATGAGTTGAGTTTCTATATGCATGATCCCTAGAGGATTGTCATACCCTAGATGTCCTTGGAAGGACCAAACCCTAGAGGTAGAGAAATAGGCTTCTTATACAGATTTGTAGATGATATGGTACCTACCATCTATGTGAGGGAAAGAGGGTCCCAAGATCCTGGAGAAGTCAGGAATTGTATTTTTTTTTTGAAGCCTCGTACTTGGGTTGGTAGTCCCTTGTGTAGGATTTTAAGGGTTGCTTATATGAAAGAGAGAGTTGGATAAAAATATTTTACGAGTGGAGATCTAAGGAGAGAATGCCATATCATGTTTTGATTTGGTACATGCTTGAGTGGCTAGGTCATGCAGTATGGATGATCAATGCTAAGAAGGTGAACCTGAGGTCCCTAGACCAAAGAGGGAAAGTGGTGGTATCTCATGCATATAATCGAGTGAACTCATAAGGATTGAGCATGGCACCCCTTGGGTATTGGATTGAAGGAAAACCGACTTGGACTTGACATATGTTTGATGAGCCCATCATACAAGTTGGTTTAACACCACCATACTATCTTATATATATGCATAAAATTGGTCCAACCCTGAGAGGTGATGAATGGGGACATAATGCAAAATTTAGAAATGGTTTAATAAGATCTCTATCTGAAATATGAAAAATGTGAAGTGACTAGCTGACCTCGAATGAATCTTTAATGAATAACACAGCCCAACATGAGAAAGTGAAAAATATGGGTTAATGTTCAAGATAAATATTGAACATGGTTACAATTGACATGAGAACTGTGTGGTAAATAAATTTTTATTATACAAAGTATGTCTTACCTACCATACAATATGGATTGGATAATGTACTTGGCATATGACATTAAATGAAATAGTTGTTCCTATATCCCCTAACTCATGAGGCATAATACATCAGTCCCATTATATCTAAATGCTTCAATACATAGTAGCATGGTACCAATAATGATCCATCTCTTGAGTGATAGATCATAAGATACAATAATATGACTCTCAGGTAGACAATGTAGGGATGATATAATGAAAAAATGCCTTAAGAAACAAGTCCCTTCGTGGTAATATAAATCTTGCTTGTTTCTAACAAATGCTAGTTTTTATTTGTCCTAGGATAGGACTGTCCCTAGAAGAGTGAATTCATGAATGAGTTTAAGAAATGAGGTAACGTTAAATGTGACTTAGAGCTTGAGAGATTGAGTGCATGAAGCACAAAAGCACATATATTAAGTATGATACTTTGGATCCATGTATTCCATCTCTAAGGGACATGGGGAAAAGTCATTGTGGAAGTGACTAATAGAATGGGACCAAGCCCAGATGGGTAGGTTTCCATGAGATAAAAAGGGACATAAAGAAAACTATGGGTGCCCTACGAGATGAAGGAAATTTGGGTGAATGAATTATGAAGGATATAATTTTCTTGGATTTTATCAGAGAAACTTCAAGCAAAATGTGTAATGAAATAAAATAAACTCATGACATCTCAATAACACCCTTAGGGAACAGTATGGACATGATTCAACCCTAAGATCTGGTAGGATGATCAAAGGTACATAAGACTTATAAAATAGAAAATGATCATGTACTAAGTGCATAAGGCACTTGGGGGTTAAGAGGAGATCATTCCAAAATTACATGTGCCCTAGAGATCTTAAGGGGATGGTCGAGGCTAGTGAGAAATGATGTGTAGATGAAAAACAAAGGAAGTCATAAGATGATGTTTGAATAAGAATCTTAAAAATAGAACCACACTCCATGTGAGTGCATGAGATAGAAAGGGTTTTGTGAAACTAAAAGGTATTCATGGTATGGAGTAATTATTGAGAATGACTCAAACATAATTAAGAAATTTAAGAGATAACGAGTGATTACACTGTCTCTGTCCTTGGAATGGGATGAAATTTGTATTTGGACTGCAGCCAAATATTCATTTCATCTTTTTATGAGTGTGAGAGATTGGATAGACACATGCTATAGTAAAAAAAATAGAGATAGATGAGGATGAATACCTAAGTGTAATGGTATAACCTAGGGTTGGAGGAGTTACCTCACCCTTATGTGGAAATAATGAATAATAAGATTTGGAAACTTGGGTGAAATGGTAATCCCAAGAAATGATATCATGTAAATACCAAGGATTTGGATATACCTTGAACTAAATTCTGGTACCAATCTTAGTAATAATGTGAGGAGTTTTGCGTATTTATAAAAGATGTGAAAGATATCCATGAAGGTTTAATAACCCTAAGGTTTGAAACTAAGATTAGTTCTCATTCACCTTAACTTTACTAAGATTGAATTTTGGGGGAAGAAATTCCTTTTAAGGAGTGAAATGTAATATCCTCTTTTAGCAATATAATAATGTTAATCACCTTTGTGGCATGGGTGCTTGTGGCAGAAGTTAGAGAAATATAAGGAATTAGCACAGAAATAAAAGTTAATGGCATTATGAGATGTTGGTTAAAATATATGTGAGAAAATTGTCTCATACCATCTTCCTAGATAGTCAAATTTTGAAGACAAAATTCCTATAAGAGGGAAAAGATGTTATAACTTGGTTTTCCCGTATTTTATATATTTGTTTGAAAATAATATAATATCAAGAACACATTATAAAGATGGTTCTCTATGTGCCTTGTTTGGAAATTATGGATTGAAAATGCAAGTACTCGATATGGGATATATTTTGTGTAATTAATTATTTTCAATAAGCCATTAATAGATTTTGGGCAAAGAAAGAGAGGAAAATCCAATAATAAAGAAATTAGTAAATCTAATTCACAATTGATGTTCTAAATATAGAATTATTTGGAATACTCTAGAAAAGCGAGTTTTGTGCATAAATAAATAGTAGTGGCATTATGAAATATTGGTTAATTGAAATATAAATGCAATGGACAAGTTTCCAAAAAGAAAATATGACATGTGGTGTGTTGGATAACTAATGGGATAATTATCTAACCAAGAGTGGAAACATAATATTTAAAGCATCAATTAACATTGTCTTGTTATAACCTTTGAATGCTTGAAAATAATAAAGAATAGAAAGAGAATTCTAGAAATTGGAAGTAAAGGGATGTCCCATGAGATAATTGTATTGTTTTAAATAATTGTTAAAAAGTAGCAAGTCCCAACATCCCAATATTTCCCAACATATTAAATATAAATTTTGATAATATTAATGAGTTTCCATGGAATAAGGATAAGTGGTTTAAAGGATATACCAAGGGAGAAATAGATTAATAATCTAGAATTCATTGCCTAATAAAGTGACATATATTAATGTGCTTCCCTTAATGGATTTTTGGTTGTCAAATCCAAGTCCTAATAAGATTGTGATAATGCCTTTTCTTGACTTTTGGATTAATATTAATAAAATACCATAAGTTTTTATATAAGAAAAAGAGGGAGGAATGTAATTAAGTATTTTCTAAAAGTGTTGCTTTTCCAACATTGTACAAATTGGGGAACCTATCGAATATTCCTTCCTTCTTGATACAATACATATGTTGCATGGGCTTTTCCATAAGCTTGAGAGAGAAAATAATTAATATGGGGAAAATAAAGAGGAAGACTTTGGACTCGTAGATATATCATGGATAATCGAGTTGGCAAGTTGGGTATGGGATCTTCCTTATATTGGAAAGGAGAGAGAGAAGTAACGTGAAGGAAGACTATGGGTGCAGAAAAATGCATATATAGGGAGTAAACCCAGCCCTACCTACATAACCCTCCTTCTTCATCCTTTTTCCCCCTGTAACCCTAAACTTATGGGATGGGTGCCTATATAAAGGCAAACCATGCTTGACTTTTTAGAAGGCATCCATATGTGTCATTGGAGGAAGATGAGAGAAGAAGGCAGGAGGATGGAGTTGAGAATGATCTAGAATACAAACACGACGGTTGACCATGTGAAGTGCAATCTGTGTAACTAGTGTCATGGTCAAGATAACCAGCAACATGTGTTGGAGTTTACCGTGCAGGTCAGGGTGGGTAGTTTGAAGAGAAAGTGAGGGACCCCGACTGCGATTTAGGGAGTAAGAACTTTGTTGATGGTGTGTTGGCTCCATTGGGGCATCCTGATGTTCCCTTGGATTTCCACGTGAGGCGAGCAGGAGACTCTACATCATAGACGCATCTTCAGTCGAGTTCAACATCAAGACAAGGTTATGCCTTGTCTCGTAGCCCTAGAAGCACCTGGTTGATCTGGAAACCCTTGAAGTTCATGAGGATCTGATGGAGGCGCTGAGCTCTAGCCTGAGCCATCCATCACCCAGGAATGGGGACCCGATAGTCATCTTTCTTGCCTTTCACACAGTGGATCGAGTGTTGCATAAGGGAAGAAGAGGCCTCATGACATTTTGCAAAAGTGCCCTGGCGACACATTCAAAAGAGCAAGGGCAATGAAGTTTTTTTTGCCCTTCTGTGAGCCTCTCTTGTGTAGTATGATGAGACAAGATGGCAAAAGTCCATGTCTAGGAGGGTCCACACATATGATGTAAGTAATGCCTTTAATTTTTGACGTGGCAATGGTATATTTGTTGAGATCTATTATTATTGTAAAATTCATAATTAATTATTGGTAACTTGGATTGCAACAATTTATATATGAAATTTGATCAGAAAAATGTGAGGAACCCAATAAAATAGTTTCATAGTATAATCATACTTCCAGTTCTATAAGTAGTGCAAAGATGGGTTTGAGTGATAATTAATGAATCTGAACTATAGTTTTTGAGAAATAAGTTATAAATCATGCTAAATGTGTTTCTTAGGGATGTAATTTGTCATTGTTGAACATAATGGTAGCTTAACATGATTATGGTCATGATGATGATATCTACAGTTTCTAAAATGGATAATCATGCGTATGAATATTAGGGTTAAAGAACATGACTTGCCATGTTATTAATTAATCTAATGGAATCTAAATGATTTTAATAAAACGGTATGATAGAGTTGATAATCATGGCAACACTTAATATGAATTGGGGTTCTTAAGTCATCAAATTAACGAATGTGGGAACTAGAGTATCAAACATGACCCTAAGGATAACTTGATGCCAAGGAAACCTAAATCATGCATTAAGACCGAGTAGGGCTTAAAGTAAATAATGTGATAATGACACTTTAGGATTTACTTACATGCATATTAAAGTTTCTTGCCTTTTATGCTTGATTGATTGGACAATATGCTTGAAATATAATTACATGATAATCTACATAGATCGCCATCAAGGTATGTGGTTACACCTAGAACTCACTGCTTTAGTTTGTCGATGTTTTTTGAGGTTTTTCTGATTGCTTGCAAATAAATGCTTAATTGTTTAATTATTTCTTACAATTTATAAAGTCACTTTGGATATCACTTTATATGCTTGTAACTTGCTCGAACCCTTCATAGTAACTCTGGAAGTTTTAGAATACAAGGAATGAAAGAGTGATTCTGATGACTAGGTCCATGCCCCAGATTGGGAAGGTCATATGACATCAGGCCCCAGATTGGGAAGACCAACATGACACCTGAGCTTCATATTGAGAAGTGGCCTTTTCGTCCACTACTGGGACAAGACCCTGAAAGGGTATCCCAGAAGTTGAGTAAAAATGGGTTGAGAAGTTATAATGAAAATTTTAATTTTGATTCTATAACAATAATTGATGTGGATATGTTGTTACACTTAGATGCAATATTTATGCTTTATGCACAAACTAGTATAACTTGTTATACTAACCATGTTTGTTTCATGGTGTTTTAGGACAGTATGCTATTATTCTACAAGTATGTTGAAAATGGATATCTCATAAAAGAAGGCACTAATGAAGAGACATTAATGTAATCATGGAGGTTATAGTTAATTAGTCTTTACTTCATGTTGCAACTTTAAAAATCCATATCATGAAACTCCTTAATGGAGAGTATATCTTTATATCTAGTATCAAACTCATTCCTATTTAGTGAAAAATTTAGTTACATTTTTGGTTATTTGCTAAAACCATCGATCATTTATTTATGGTAATTGCCCTTGCCCTCTCAGTCTGCCTAAATAGGAGATAACAGGGGGAGGGGGTCATTAAAATTCCAGACTTAACTTTGGTTATATTTTTATTTTGGTAAGGTTGATTAGATTTCTTAAGATACCTAGGTGTACCTCTGTGTGACTATATGTTAATAGTGCATACACATTTGAATTGAATACATTTTATATAATCAATGATACATAAATACCTTGAAAAACATCATATTTTTGTTTTGAGTATGATCTAACACTCAAAACCTTGAATGGATTTCATCATCACATTGAATCAAGATAGTAATAGAGAGATAAAGGAGTCAGTCAACTATGTTTTATATGCTTTATGAATTTTTCTACTTCATAGCTCACACCATGAATCATCAATTTGCTCCATAATCACAAGTATTTATTATCCATATCCATCAACTTGATCAATTTATTGGAATTGTATCCACCAAGGTTAATGTACCATTATAATCCTATGATGACTTGTAACCTATCTTGAAATGTTCATAGTAAACAAGAAACACTTATTTTTTACAGATTATAAGTAAATCTTTTGGAATGTAAAATTTTTTTGGTATGCAATAAATATGATAACTAAAGTTCAATTTTTTCAAAACACCAAAACTTTAAATTTTCAAAGCCATATTAAGCCCACCATCATCTAATCATCACCTAGCATAATCAAGATATAACATTACATGGTGGATGAGGTAATGTTTACATGTGGTTCCTAACTTGCAATAAACAATAAAATTATACAGTTATACTAATAAAAAGTTAATGTCCCAAAGGATTAATTAGTATGACCACAATTTATAGAATGCAATAGTTATACAAGTTTATGGATTTTATTCATTTATTTATAGGATAAAAATCAAGTATACAACTTGTAATAATTATGATTTACTAAATGAAATAAGTCTAAAGTGTCTAGATTTGATATGAGGAACAATAAATACATTGTAATATGTCATTTATCAGCTTCATGTAGGTTTGTGATACGACTAAAAGTCAGAAATGTAAATGATAGTTTAAAATAGGGGTCTTGCACCGAGACAGGCTAACATGCTGATTGAAAGAATCTAACACCAACTTATAAAAATAAGGTTTGGGGTCTCTCACATTTCATTTCAGATTAAGTCCATAGAGGTATAGGATCTAATGGGATCAGGGGGTAAATTCAGATAAAACTACTTAAAATTTTTTCATTGGACCTTTTTGACATTTCCCATATAATAATGCAAGTATTATAAGTAAGAGAGTGGGAGATTGTGAAATCAACAAATATGCACAAATATGTAGAATAGTTTTATCTCGCAAGTACGTATCTCCACTACCTAGAGAGGTTAACCTCAATAATTTTCAACCATGAGAAGCACCCTATATTTCCTTATAATAGATACACCATATGACCACCTTTTCTAAGATCAAAGATTAAACTAACTTACCAAAAAGGCCGTCCAGAACCATAGCAAGTACTACTTGCTCTTGATTTGGAGTCATCCACATTTCAAAGGGCTTACCCATCATTGACCAAGTCTTCATCCTCCTCCGAGGACTTATCAACCCATGTAGTGATCTTTTGCTATTCATAAGGTATTACCTACCCTTTAGCCAGGAGTCTCCCGTGTTTGACTTCACTTTCACCAAGAGCATCCTACCCTTCTTCTTCTCATCTCTTAGTCAAGAGAGAGAACCTTCATCATTCTGAGAGAGAAAGAGATTAGAGGTAAGGAAGTGAGAGCCTTACAAGATGCACATATAGAATTAGTTCTTTTAAAGATTTCTACTCACTCTAATGAGTTTAGCAATTAGTTAAGATCATGAGAGAGAATAGGGGCTCTTTTAGGCACTTTATATCTCATAGGGACATTTTTAATGCTTGTATAACCATGGGATTAAGTTGAAGGGGTCATATTTATAGGTAAAGAATCCTCAAATCCATTATAACCATTCAGAACAAATTTTAGCCATTTAGGGGAGAGAGAGTCCAAAAAATCTATATCACTCTCTCTCTCTCTCTAATGGCTAGATTACATTCAATAGCTATAGTACAGTCATCCTAGACGTAAGGGTCATAAATCATCCCATGAAACTAGTAGATAAGGTTTTACAACCTCATCAGCTGAGATACCATGACATAGAAATCCTTGGCCAATGGCAGTACTTGGATTGTGTAATTAGGCTCGTTGGTCAAGATAGGTCCATGACAAACTCTACTGAAAAAAATTCATGGATTAACATTAAGTCAATTAATGAAAAGTATAAGTTTGATTGATTCAAATCTTATATAAACTTAAGAGCTTAATTACAAGTCATGCAATCATTGTAAGTGATTAAGAAAATGAATCAAGGAGATGAACTGTAGAATCCTTAATCTTGATGCTTTTGTATGTATGACTTCAATTCTTCAAACTTGTTTGCAAGTTTCGACATTTGGAGTTTGTCTATCTAAAATCACTCAAGTAAAATAATTGACACTTGTAAAATAGTTTAATAATCATAAAAAAAGGGATTAGTCAATTTATACATTGATTCAACATTCTTCCCCTTGTTGAATATGACAAAAAATTCCATACAGGTATTGAAAGCTTTCAAGTTAAATCATATCTTTGAAGAAACATAAGTGTTTCAAAGAATTGAGTAAAAAGTTGTCCCCGTAAATTGATGTTGATTGAGTTATATACCCCCTTAATTTATGTCCTATTTCCTACAAGGTTAGGTTTGATAACATTTATAGAAAATATGTATTATCATTGTATGTTGTTCTCCCCCCTAGCTAAGACATGTCTTCTCTTTCTTTTTCATATAAAAAGTACAATGTGAAGAGCTAAAACAACTCCTGGAAAGGGAGGGTAGAAGAGAATAAACAAGGGACTTGTCTAAGAAATGTATATAAAGTAAAACAAACTATACATATGAACAAGCCTAGATGTTGTTTTAGAACTAGTCAAGATAGGGTTGTGCAAGAAAGTAATTCAATCAAGCTAATATACATTAAAAAAGAACAATTTTTAGTATGTATGAAACAAGATACAAGTATTGTATACAATAGGATACTACTAGAACCAAAAGTAGAAAGATTACTAGTAGATGATATCACAAGTTAGGATTATGATTAAGATCTAGGTCAAAACAAAAGATGGACTAGTTAAAATAGGTACAACTAGATGTAGAGAAATATCCATACAAGGAATGTGTTGTTCAAGAAGCATGGATGGAAATTACTTACTAGAAAATATACATCACTACTAAAAGATGATTACCCACTAAGAAACTCAAGTTTGCACTAAAAATAGATATACAACTATAAATATGTATCAAGTTAAAACACAACAAAAGGAATTTAAAATACAACTAAGAGCTCCTAAGATATTATCATATAAACATGTGTAACAACTTAAGACAAGTATTTGCAAGATAAAAAGATAAATGACTTATAAAAAAGTGATAGAGTTTTATGCAAGATAGGCAATCTAGATCAATTTAATATGCATAAATGAAACAAACATCCCAAGGGAAGTGAGATAACAATAAGGTATATGTTGAGAAAATAAGTTGAGAGGGAGATTCTCATCCAATCACCCATTTGTTTATTGACTGCATAGAACCATAGACTAAATTTTAGGGTGGAAATTCTTGACTAATGATAGAAGAAAGAAAAAATCCAAGAGTATCAGGACAATCTCAGTCGACGAATAATGTTGGCCAAAATCACACATTTTCAAAAAATTAATATGCTTATAGTGACATATGTTGTACATTAGATGAGATCTATCTTATTATGAAGACATCTATCACCATCCAGTTCAGATGAATGGGATTTAAATCCGGTCTTAGAGGAAAAGGAAAGAGAAGAATTTTTTTAGGAAATATTTATAGATTTTGGTATGTTATACTACATGCTCTTTACATTGTTCAACCATACATTCACAACTATATATGGTGATCATATATGGGGAACACATAAGAACAAACAAGAAATCATATGTCTTTGTAACTTTAGGTAACCTAGGATTTAATATAAACACTTTGATAGTGCCCCAACTATAGAGTTCTACACAAAGGGTGAGAACCCTGAAAACATAATGGTGAACAATCAATGTTAGTATCTTTAACTAAGATGGAAAGGAAATGTATAAACAAAAATTTCAACATAATTTGCATGTATAATCACATGAATGTCCCTAATATTTATAAGTACAAAGATAACTTTGCATCATTTATCATGGGTGACCAAAGTTGCAATAATTTTCTAATAAATTTATGCATGTTTATATTTATAGCATCAACAAAGTGTACATGGCATACAAGATAAAAACTAAATTATAGATACATCATACATGTTTGTAAGATAACACCCTATCATGACTTGAATGTACATGGATGGTTCTAGGGCAGACAAAAGGCCAACATCCACATTTAGTTAGTACTATCTTAGATAAGGTTTCTCCTCACTCCCAAAACCCTAAGATGGGTGTTGGGAGTTTAAAAATGGTTGAGAACCATGATCATAGACCCATCTATCAATAAATGATGAAGACTTTGTATAAAATTCTAAGTATGCAAGATCTAATGTATATGCTAAATTAATAAATATCATGATAAATAACAACTTTACAAATCATAATAGAGAAATATGTTATTATAAGATAAGGCTAACCCATATGATAAAGGGCATAGTTGAACAATACACATTACAATGTGAAGTAGCAGGTCACATCATAGATAAGGATACACATTCTATATACATCTTTTATTATTAAGCCTTGATTAGATTGGATATACCACCCATACCACTAGTTAGTGATTGTGAAGTCCCCTAGCCCATAGTATAACATTTTAGGATTATCTGATATCCATAAAACCTCCCATGTCTTGATCAGAGCAATGTAAAAGTAGGGGCTCATTAGCAAACCCACACAAAAAATTAGGCCCTTATTGGATAATCAAGTCATGGAACTTGTCATATATCATTATAAGGAATGCCCCGATTAGCATCGTATCACATTTCTTTCTCTATCACATTGGGACGATTGTCATAATCATTAGAGATTTGACCTCCCCAACAATCATGCAAATAGGTTATTTAATGGCATCGAGGGGACCATACCTTATATGGACTGTTAGTAACATGTGTGTACTCAACAATGTATGCCTCTAAGTACCTTCTCACAACCCTTGGGTTGTTTCAATAATACTTGTTTCACTACCCCTCTTTGAGCACAATGACACTTTCTACAGTCACATGGTACTACATGAATTGGGGATCGACGTGATTAGTTGAGCTATATACTCATATTTAATAAAGAAAAATGCAAAAAATAGAATATGTCACAGTTATATAGTACCATTAAAACATTAGAAGCATTTGGACTAGAGTTCATGGTAGAAATGGTACATTTATAACTAAGTGTACCATTTGTGACCATACCAATGCCATGTCCTTAAAAGGTTTCACAAGTCAAGATAAAGAATAAGAATATCTTATTATATCAATAAGTAGACATAAAGTAAATTTTGTACGTAAATGTTGCTATATGCAAATATATAAAAAAGTAGTAAAATGCTTTAAAAGGCCATTTTGGTGGTAAGAAACATATAAAATTCATAATATTAGCAACATCACAAATAAGAAAGTTCATTGTTTTAATTTGAAAACAACAAGAAAAAGAACAAGAAAGGAAAAACCCCAAAAGTTCTCCCTATTGTAAACCAATAGACCATAGAAACACCAACTTTATCCTTTATAACATGTTTATCGACATTAGTGGTTGCACATAGGTATCCTACACCAAAATTGCTATGTAGAGTCCTGAATCAATTATATTTCATAAAGGAAATGAGATCTTGCAAGAAAACATGAAGCACTAGCTCAAGCTTCTCCAAACATTCAAAATCATCTCCTTTGCTAGCTCTAGATCCAATTTGTCCAAAGAAGGTGGAAGTGAGAGAGTTTATATGTAAAGAGAGAAATTTCTTATATGATAAGCCAAGAACCATGTCCATGTAGGATAGAAGTGACATGAACAACAAGAAAATTGCAAAGAGATATATAAACTTACATGATCTAATGCCAAACTAGCCTTAGATGGTAATCTTTAGCCTTATATCTTCCAAAGCAAGATAAAACACCAACATATAAGCCAAGCCACAAGTTCCACGCTCAAAACCACCCCCCTTTTGTTTTGATAGTGCTCTAGTAGCTCAAAATAATAAAAATTGTCTACATGAATCACATATTTATAGGATAAGAAAGGTACAATTACACAACAACCCATACACAAACCCACATTAGGCTCCCACATTAGCCACAAGCCAAAAAATGTACTCAATCTACCTACATCAATCACTGAAGATGTGATTTAGGCAAGCCTTCAACATGTATTAGACAACCAAGTCCCTTTCTAATGCACCAAAAGTGGGAAACACATTAGGCATCTAGGACGCTACTACAACACATGCATTGCGCATCCTATGACATGCATCAACTCCATCACCCTAATTGATGTGGCCCTATTGTTCCAGCCAATGGCCTCCTTGCTCGATGGGGATATGCCATACAATCTCCTTGCATCAGCAGATCCATCAGTAATGCAAGCACACAAAAGCGTGTATTTCAAAGTATAAAACTTCAAAAAAAAATACATCACCAAAATATGAGAATAGGATTCTCTCAATCTTTAAGATATATGTGCATAGAAACATGATTTGTCTTTATTCATTACTAGAAACAAATACACATTAATTTCAATAAATCAAAAATCAAAGTAAAAAGCTAGATTAGGGTAAATCTAGGTTTGTGAACTTACATTGATAATAATAGATGTAAAAGGATCATTTGTGTAGTTATTTTGATGGTTCACGTCATAAAGCTTATATTGGTTACTTATACCCTTTTTTGTATGGGATGCCCTTATCTTATGTTTCTTTAAAACTATTTTATACCTTATAAAAGTTCATAATATCATAACAATTGCTTCATTGAGTATATGTAATATATGTTGCATACTTAGTATGATATACATATAGTTTATCTCTTCTTGGGACATGAGTCTCATTCTTTTAGTTATTCATCCTTTTAAAGTTCTCATCACACATCTTAGGATCTCAGGAGTGTGGAGCCACCTCCTCTAGGATAGCAATAGCTAAATGTGGTCATCTATATGTTTGGTTTTATCTAGATTCTTCCTTGTACACTTGGCTCGGGAAAATGTGTTTTATACTAGGATGTATCTACAGTTCAATTTTTGGCTTGTATGCCATGCACATGTTTCCCATTTTATGAATATAATTTTTCGTAGGTTGTACCCTTAGTCACCTATAATGTATGGTTTATAGTTACTTGCATATGAATGAATATAAGTTATGAAGTTAAGTATGATTGTTTGGCGGTTTATTTTGGATTTTCTAGCTCTATGTGGTGCCCTGCAGTCAAATTGTCACACTCAACTCCTTGCTTCAGTTGTCTTTAATATCTACCTTGTCATAAACTAATATAGTATGGAGATCTTCTTCACCTCGACAATACTTCTTAGTAATTTTTCTTTCAAGCCATTGTTTGGTACCCCCTTTATTTTATGTTATTTTACTCGTGTTTGAATATGTTTGAGTTAGATTTTTCTCATGTTTGATTGTTATTTTATTTGCATACCAATATGTGATTTGACATTTTGTACATACTATTAGAAATATATTGTTAGTTTATATTTATTTAAACATTTTTCAATATAAATGACTATAGTCTATGGAGGTATAAAATTTCAAAGAGATGGTGATTTAGGGGATTTGTTTTCTACCAGATGAACTATTGGAGTAGTAATTCATTCCAGAATCAGTATAGGGGGAGTTTAGTAGTTAGTGGCATGATCTAATAGAAATGACTTTCACTTCTCATCTTATTCATTTCTATCATATGCATATACATATTAGGTCCAACCTTGGTATCTATATCCAAGCAAAAAATATATGATGGAAATAATTGATTTTAAAATTTTTTGGAATAAGTCCATAGTATCAAAAAATCAAATAAACATGATACCTAAAACCTAAAAATTGTGTTAGAACTCAACATGCAGGTCAGCCAAATAGGGGCATAAGGAAGTTTTAATGAGACAATAACATATGAACATCAAACGATATACATTACTTAAACAAATGTCATATGCATGGAATTATCAAATTCAAGTAATATTGATGTTATACTATGTCCAGAAAAGATTAGTGCAAAAAAATTAAATACCCCTTTTTCATTTACAAAAAGAACTTTTGCCCCATTAGATTTTGAATGGCCACTTTAGATAACAGATAATTATATATCCATTTTTCATTTGCAAAAATAATTTTTGCCCCCATTAAATTATGGATGTTTACCTTAGACAATAGACAATCCTTGCAAAGCTAAAACAAGGGTTTAACAAGCAAAAAAGAGGCGGTCGTGGATGGTGATGGAATAACATTTTATAGGCTATAAAAAACAAAATTGCTCTCGGTTTGAGAAGAGTAGTCCTTAAGTCTACTCATCTTCTAAATTCCACTATTTATATAGCATAGCCTTGACCCATATATACTTGGTGAGGAAAGTTTTTGCCTTCAATGCACTTCCTAGTTATCTTTCTATAAAACACATAGCTTCTTACATTACCACAAGTCAACTTATCCTCCTTGTCTTAGGTTATGTTTGACTTAATGTACTATTCTTTTGTATTTGTTGTCTAAAATTTTCTTGTGACCTAGGTTTCATGTAGGGTTGTAAATGGGTAACGTATTAGTCTCTCATCCACCACTTAGACCATCTAGGGTAGGTCAATGGTAAATATATTTTTACCCATCACCCATTTTT
Organism: Alisma plantago-aquatica; assembly: GCA_963693085.1. Taxonomy (NCBI): domain Eukaryota; kingdom Viridiplantae; phylum Streptophyta; class Magnoliopsida; order Alismatales; family Alismataceae; genus Alisma; species Alisma plantago-aquatica. Next base: position 1,152,598,644 of record OY856409.1, on the reverse strand, counting down.
TTTCCTTTACCCACTTTACCCACACCTAAAAAGGATAGGATAAAAGGAAAAAGTTTACCCTACCCACTCACCCATTTACCCTCCATTTCATATAAAGTATAATTATAATCCAATTTTTCAACACATTTAGTAATTCTTATGACAATTTTCAACAAGATTCACCACTACTTACTTAATTGTAATATCACTACTTGCTTAATTGTACTATTCTTTGATTCCAAGAACTTGATTAACCAATCATGAGTATGTAAAAATTTAAATTCTACAACTATAGACAAAAAGAATTTCTCCATAATTAGTAATATGCCAAACTATTTAGACCAATAAAAGTATATGCTAGATTACATATAAGTGTTTTAGTTATATTTCACAAGAAACATAGTATAAATAATATTTAAAATTAATTTAGGACTGTATGGTGTTTGATGTAAGAAATGTCTTATAAGTGATTGATGAACATATTATATGTCTATCTTTATTTTGCTTTACTTGTTTCACTCATTACTTATCTGTTTACCCTATATGTAAACATACATAGGTAAGGATAGGGTAAAAGTCTTTAGGAAAAGGATTATTACTCTACTCTTTACCCACAACTTTAACCCAGATAAGGATATCAATAAACATGTACTGTAAGATCCTCAAATTTCATAAATTGTCATAACAGAATTCCCTAATTATAATTGATTGAATACTAAAGCTATTGACTTTGTGGCATGGGTACAACCCATGACCCAAGTGAGTCCCATGAGTATATTTACTTTCCAATAGGTCCTTGTGGCACAAGTTTAATAAATAAAAGGAATTCATGTATAATCAATAATAATGACTTCATGAATCGATAGACAATAGAAATATGGGATAAATAGCAAGTTTCCAAAAAAGATCAACTTAGATAATTAATAGAGTAATTATCTAACCATGAATATCAACACAAGTTTTGAGGCATCAAATAAAAATATCTTGGCCTGACTTTTGGTATACTTGGAGAGTAATAACAAAAGCTAAGAGAATTCTAGAGTTATAGAAGGAACTGACTTTCCATGTGATAGTGGTAAATTGAATTAAATAAATACTTGAAAGTCATGTTGAGGCTATAAGAGTTGGTCCAATAACTCCCAAAAATTAAGTATAATTTAGAAAAGACATTAATGAGTTTCCCTACATGTTTTATAGTCATTGGATACTTCTAGTGGCCTACAGAAAATTGTGAAGGGAGAGGGACCTTTTTCCAATAATTGAATGTGTTTCTTCTTTTAGTAGTCAATTTATTAATTTGACTTTAGTGTTAATTAGTCACCCCTCCTGATACGTCACACTCACCGACATTGTTGGATCATGGATCAATATTGTTGGATCATAGATCAATAGTCGCACAGTTATCTCCTACCTCGTGTCTGAAGAGGAAACATGGAAATAACACCCAAAATTTTCCGTCATCTCGTCCTCTTTGATCCCTCAAGCTTTTCCCATAATACAAAGCCAAATGTATTCCAGAGGGAAAGACGGGCCTAACAAGCCTTAACACAGTCGCTAACTCACCAGATTTGGGAAGTACCCAAATCCCTATTGGGGTGGAACTCTAGGGCATTCGTGAAAACCCTTATACTCTGCACACATGCCTATATAAGGCAATGGAGAGTTCACCCACGATCCCCACGACTCTCCTCTCTTCTCAATTTCTCACAAATTCCAAAAACCCTCTGTCGAGCTCTTCCTCTTCCTTGGACAAGATTGACCCAGACCCAACACCCTAGAGTGATTTCAACCGATTGATCAAATCTAGAGTATTGGAAGACCACCAAGAAGGGATCCAGATCCTTGGTGTTGTTTAAGGAACCACATAGAAATTTCCTTGTGACCAACTTTACTCACCATGGTAACTCACCATAGTAATATTTGTAGAGCATCACGACATCGTGTGAGTGGTGGAAAGGCAACAACGGGCCATCAACTTACCGAACCTTTGTTTTTTTAGAATTGAGGTAATTGTCTCTCCTTTCCTAGTTCTTAGTCTCCTTGCTTCATCCATAGAGTTTGAGTATAGGACCTATCTACCAGCTTTGCCCCGACCAAACTGTGGGGCTCCCTAAGTCTACAAAGACCTATCTAAGTTATATCTTTCTTTAGTTGCAATCGTTGAGCCCTGGGTATGAGATTCAAGTATGGTGTTTCTTCACCATGGCTAGTTGGTTAGCCATCCAACCATGAAGAGGAGGAAGATAACTTGTGGACAAAATACTAGGATACCCCCAATCCACGTGGCCAAACATGACCACTGTGTAAGGGTAGTTAATGCATTCCTAGGGAAATACTTGGCAGTCACGCTGGAAGTACTTAAGCCAAGTTGGCCAAATTTGATTGGCTGAGGTCAGGCTTGTGTAGATTTTGAATAATAGTGTGAGAACCTATTACACTAAATGAGATTACTCAAAACATAAAACACAATCAATACCCAAAAATGTGGGTAAATTAAAATCGATTTCAACATCAACACCCACTTAGAAACATTTGCATAAGAGCCCAACATCTTTCTTATATCCATACTATGCCAAGAACTTGATACAAATTGTTCTATCATCTTAGCCACCACATAAATATACAGGAGAACAATATTTGTATATTCCACACAAACAAGCATTAATATGGTAATAAAGGTCTTATTCATTTGAAACACCATATACAAACTTTTTCTCACCCAGACCTGAGAGTACAAGGATGACTCTAGGACACACTAGACATCTAATCAACTTTCTCATAGATTCATTGCTATAGCTCCTCTTTACTGCCAGATGTTTGTTTTCATCACTTCTGATTACCCAAAAAAATGTGGTGAACGACAAGGGTGAGACCCATGTCCTAGTAAAAGATATAATGTAAGGAGTGGGATCCCATAGGGATCCACTCCCTACTAAAAATAAAGAGGGCAATATCCACCAACAACTTTTTTCTCAAAAGGGGATGAAACCAAATTTATTTAACATGATTGTATCATAACACAAAGTAGCAGCGGAATTGAAAGATATCTCTAACCATTATAAGGCTTCTTAACATACTAAATTTTCACCACGTAGGGTGAAATAAAGGAAAACTAACTACTTATGTAGAACTAGCTGAGGATCACCTAACAACTTCAAGCAAGGTCTCCCAAGAAGTCAGCTATCCTTGTTGTGGTCTAGGTCCTCCTATATCTCCTCCTCCTTGTCCAACACCTGGGGTTGGAAGCGTACCCCATAAAAGGAAAAGAAAAAGAGGATATCAGCAAAATGTTGGTATGAGCATGCTAAAAAGACATTGAGCATTATATATTTAAGAAAAAGGTACATCAAGTAGAGAAGGCTTCCCATGCAAAAAGATAAGAACTACCCAAATCAAACATAAAAGGAATGAATCTCAAACATATGATAAAAGGAATACTTGCCATTAAAACTATAATAAAATTGGTGCCACAAAAGCACACCAAATATTTTTAGGGAACAAAACCCATAACAACCTACATGTAGGTGAGATAAACATAGCACTAGAACAACATAAATAACAATTGGTGGCCAACCTTCATAAAGTTGAAACCTGATAGATAATGGCACATAACCAAACCCCCAATATATTTAAAAATTGGGTCAACCCCCATAAAGCTGAAACCTGGGTATGGGGCACATAACCACCATCCCAAAATAAACAATAAGGGCACATAACCCAAAACCAATGCAAATTATATTACTGTAGGGCTATTGTGTCACACAACATGCTTAATATGGAGGCAAGTAGAAGTATAGTCAGATTTTACAAATTAATCACTGTTGGATCCTAGATGGGTGACTTAGATGCTCTAGAGGGGGGGGTGAATAGAGCTGAAAGCACTTAAACAAAACTCATTAAACCTTCAAAATATATGACAAGATAAGGTTGCTAAATAGGCAGTTTGAGTGCAACTAAATCATGCATAGCAAGGATAAGAGAGATTGAACATGCACCAATTAGACAAGCTATTTAGAGTGGTTCCACACTTCAAACTAGAAGTGTGTCAGTCCACTTGCCTAGAGAGGTCAACCTCTAGGACTTCCAACAATTGCACTCTTATATTCACTTAATAAGACATACAATACATGACCAACAAAGGACTTACCTATCCAATACAAAGAGTCTTCAACCTTACCAAGGACTTACCCACTTTGCAAGAGTCTTCGGCCTTCTCCAAGGACTTACCCACTCTTGCACAAGTCTTCGGCCTTGCAGGAATTACCCACTCTTCTTGGATCTTCCGCCTTTGACTTCACCTTCACTCGGAGAAGCTTTCCACCAAGGACTTACCCACTTGAGCTTGAGTCTTCTGCCTTCTCCAAGGGCTTACCCACTCTAGCTCCAAGTCTTCAGCCTTGATCTTCACCAAGGGACTCCTTCCCTTGTTCTTCTTCATCTCTCTTGGACAAGAGAGAGAACCTTCATCTTCATGATTGAAATGGAGAGATGGGGAGGTTGTGGAAGTGAGAGCTTCACAAGATATACAAATGGGACTAGCTCTCTTACAGATTTCTTACTCACTCTAATGGATGTAGCAAGTGATTAAGCTTAGAGAGAGAGAGGAGGTTGTAGGAAGCACTCAACTATAGAATAGGAACCTCACAAAGAGTTTGCAATGAATGCTCAACCTTGGAATGAAGCCCAAGGGGTCCTATTTATAGTTGGGGATGCCTCTTAGCCTTTGGGAACACTTAGGAATGAAAAATAGCCATTTTACAAGTTGCAACGGATCTATTTTGGGTCCCAACAAAGTCTCCAACGGTTGGATTTGCTTTTTCTGCATTCTAGTACAGTCTGATCGGCCGAGTTTATATAAAGGTAACTCGGCTGAACCACTAAAAGACAAGGCTGAAAGCTAGACTGTCGGTCGAGTTCCTTTGGAGAAATTCGGCCGATCGGTAGACTTTCATCTTTGACCGATCAGTGGATCGGCCGAGTTTCCTAGCTAGAAACTCGACCGAACGGTGAATTGGCTGAGTTTGTAACTCAGCCGATTCCAACAAAAACCCCAGAATATATGGATCGGCCGAGTTTGGAATTCGGCCGACAAAATCCCTGTTATGGGTATTTTGGAATTTTCGTTTAACCGTACAAATGATGGATTTTTGTGTCCCAATAATTTTTCTAAGCTTAATTACAAGTCATACAATCATTACAAGTGATTAGAAAGCAATTCTAAGGTCATTTACATAGAGATCCCAAATTGCACACTTGTAGCTATTTTGACTTGTCTTTTCTCCAATTTGATATGCGCAAGATAGGGCATTTGGAGTGTGTCTAAACCTAATCTGAAATCACTCAATGTAGAAGCATTAGACACCAATATGTGGAATGGTTAGTCATCATCAAAACAAGGGTTTAGTCAATTTAGACGTGAGTCAACATTGACCTAATTGACCTTGAGTCAACATTCTCCCCCTTTTTGAAGATGACAAACCATTCCATAAATGTATTGAAAGTTTGTACGTAAAATCATACCTTCGGAGAAACCTAGGGGTTTCAATAGGATTGAGCTCATATGCTCCCCCTCAATTGATGCGCATGAAGTTCTCATACTCCCCCTCAATTGATGCTATTTCTCCTGCATGGTTAGCTTTCATAACATTTATAGAAACTATGTCTTCTACTCATATATGTTCTACACATATATGTCTTCTCCCATTTACCTTCTCCCCTTTACATGGACACGCTTCTTTGCTTCATGTAAGACATGCCTTCTCCCTGTTGTCAAAAGAAGACATATCTTTCTCCCCCTTTATCATTTCAAAAAGGTGGGGGTGTGAAGAAACTAAGAAACACCACTTGTTAAGAGAAAAAAGATAACAAAAGTTATATAAGGAGAGTAGAAGAGCACAGATAGGGGCTTGTCCAAGCATAGAAAGAAAAGCAAGTTAAAGCATATACTTGAACAACCCAAAACATGCAAGATAGGGTGCTGCAGAAAAACAATAAATCGCAATTTTGACCCTCAAGATGATGGAATTTGATCAAAAACCATCAGGGCTCATGGCAGAGCGATGAGCCTTGCTCAGAAGGTAGTTTCTGCATAAAAAACACTATACTTGCAGCAAAAATTGAAACTGGAGCAAAAGCTGCATAAAAATCCACAAAAACTCCAATTTCTACATATCATGTAGATCTATGTACCCTGCATCACAATGTTATGCAAGCAACTCAAGATAGTAGATATGCAATTTAAGGAACAATCTTGAGCATGTATGAGATAAGATACAAGCATAACATATAGATGATCAAAGATGGCACTTTGTAAACAAGGTTAGAACTACATGTATATGAACTACTAGTAGATGGTATCACAAGTTAGGACTACTAGTAGGATCTAGATCATAGCAAGAGATACCAAAAGGTACACAAGATAAAGCAAGCTATGAGTAGATGTAGAGATATATCCAAACAAAGAGATATGCAAATTTAAGAAGCATGAAAGGATATAACTCACTAGATATGCATCCTTACCATAAGATGATTACCCCTAAGAACCTCAAGGTTGTATCAAAACAAGATATACACCTAGATAGATGTAGCAAGTTAGAGCACAACGGAAGCGATTTTAGACACAACTAAGAGATCCAAAGAGATCATCATCAAAACCTGCAAAACAACTCAAAGCAAGTAATTGCAACATATAGATATACCAATTTAGAGCAATTAGAGAGATAGAGTTGTAAGCAAGATAGGCAATTTAGAACATGGAAATATGCATATATAAAGGTACCAAATGGAGTGCCAAAGAATAAGGCTATTGGTTGAGAAAATCTAGTTGAGAGGGAAATTCTCATTCAATAAGCCAACTGTATACTCTGTGAACAGTGTTTTCGGTCGAGTTCTGTGTATTGGCAACTCGGCCGATCGCAGCTGTTGGCAACACCCATTGGTGCCCATCGGTCGAGTTTTAGACAGGACAAAACTCGGCCGACAAAACTACTGTAGAAAAAGCACATATTTTTCATAAAACATATCTAGAGGCACGCTAAATATACAAACCATATCCAAACATGTCTAAGCAAGTTAGTAATGCACTATAGAAGCATTAGAAACAGTTTTTGAGCAAGAGTGTGAAGAGAAACATAAAATGCCACTTTTGACTCAAAAACCATATGTATAGTGCACACTACCTTGACAAAAACAAGTTAGGATTGGTTATAAGCAATAAAACATTTACCTTTGTGCTTACCATTTCCTTTTCCACTTGTTTTCACCCTCTACACATCTCACCTTTCTTCTTTCATGTGGATTGAGAAGTCAATTTGCAATTCAATAGCTCAAGTCAATCCATTTGCATGTACCTACAAGAAGAAAGATGAAATGGTCCCCAATCATGTTTTTGGGTCCGGAGGGGTTAGTTTAGCAACCCAAATCCGATTGCTTTTGGGTGCTTTCCTAAAAGGACAACAAGTAGAATAATGACCTAATTCATTGCAATAGTTACATGTGCCCATAGTCTTGGAACTAGAGGATTTTCCATGGAATATTGGAGGTCCTTTATCTTTTTTGTTCCCTTGACTACTATCATACCCTAAACCATGTCTACCAATTTGTTTAGTAGAATTGAGTAGGATGTCATTAAGACTCTTCTTACCAACTAAGAATCTTTGCAAAGATGATCTCAAACTATCATTATCATGCATAAGAGAGGCAATAGTAGAAGACAAATTATTGATATTATCTCTAGCATGCAAAAGATCATTTTCTAAGCAAAGAGCTTTAGTTAAATAAGAATCTCTATCAATATGAAGAGCAGCAACATCATTCTCTTTATTAGTATAACTAGAACAAGATTCATTCCCATTGATTTTAGCAAGCAAGGAGGCATTTTCTATTTCTAATTCATGCAAAACAAAATCTTTGTCCTTGTTTTCAGATTTAAGAACATCAATGTCATGCATGAGAGAATCAATAATTAAAGTATGCTCTTCATTAGAATTAGGCATGAGAGGTTGAGCTTCTAGAAATTTAATCTTATCAAGTAAACTAGCATTTTCAAGTTTAAGAGAGTCTACTTGGCTAAGACAATCATTTTTATCAATAAGCAAGCAAGAATTTGCATATTCAAGATCATCTAGTTCTATATGCAAATTATCAACAATTTTAGCAAGCTTTTTCTTTTTCTTTTTAGAAGACTTAAGAGATGCACAAATATCATGAATGAGATCAATCAAGGATTCTTTATCTAAAGAGTCTAGATTTACCTCATTTGAGTCTTCACTTGTTGATGCTATAAGGGCAAAATGGCATTCCCCTTCATCACTAGAGCTTGAGCTTGATCCTTCACATGAATCTTCACTTGAGCTTGAGATGGAGGAGCCACTTGAGATTTAGTGCCATTTCTCCTTCTTGTGAAGATGGGTCTTTTTGCCTTGTGGGCAATCTTCCTTGTAGTGACCCTTCTTTCCACATGTGAAGCACCGGATGGAGGAGGACTTGCCTTTGTAGAGTCTACCTTTGGAGTACATGGCATCTTCTTTAGCTTGAGAGGATGGAGAGACTTTTTCCATGATAGCTTCAATTTGAGCCTTTATTTCAGCCTTCTTCATTCTCTTAAGCTCTTTCTTCTCTTGTCTTTCTACTTCCTCCCTCTTGTCAAGTGTAGCTTCATGTGCTTGTAGATTTCCAATGAGATCTTCAATAGGAATATCCCTAAGAGACCTTGCTTCTTCAATGGAAGTCACCTTGGATTCCCATCTCTTGGGGAGAGTTCTAAGGATCTTTGAGTTGATCTCTCCACTAGACATAGGATGTCCTAGAACAGCAAGACCATTCAAGATGGTGTTGAGCCTTGAGTACATGTTGGCTATGCTCTCTTCCTTTCCCATCTTGAAGTTCTCAAGCAACCCTTTGAGCATGTAGACTTTACTTTCCTTCACTTGATCTGTCCCTTCATAAGTGATGCAAAGCTTTCTCCATACCTCATAGTCCGTCTCACAAGAGGAAATCCGGTTGAACTCGATGGGGGTCATGGAGGCATATAGGATGTGCATGGCTCTAGCATTCAAGGTTGCTTTCATCAAGGTGGCTTCATCCCATTCTTCAATGTTTGTCTTTGGTAGAATGTATGGGTTGTTCACCATTTTCCACATCTCGAGACTTGATCCTTGGATGAAGAATTGAAGTCTTCTTCTCCAATAGAGGAAGTTGCTCCCATTGAAGTTTGGAAAGCTGGTAGAGAGTCTCCCTCCTAGGTAGTCACCCATCTTCTCCTACTTGTAGAAGTATGCTTGGAGAAGACCCGCTCTGATACCACTTGTTGGATCCTAGATGGGTGACTTAGATGCTCAAGAGGGGGGGGTGAATAGAGCTGAAAGCACTTAAACAAAACTCATTAAACCTTCAAAATATATGACAAGATAAGGTTGCTAAATAGGCAATTTGAGTGCAACTAAATCATGCATAGCAAGGATAAGAGAGATTGAACATGCACCAATTAGACAAGCTATTTAGAGTGGTTCCACACTTCAAACTAGAAGTGTGTCAGTCCACTTGCCTAGAGAGGTCAACCTCTAGGACTTCCAACAATTGCACTCTTATATTCACTTAATAAGACATACAATACATGACCAACAAAGGACTTACCTATCCAATACAAAGAGTCTTCAACCTTACCAAGGACTTACCCACTTTGCAAGAGTCTTCGGCCTTCTCCAAGGACTTACCCACTCTTGCACAAGTCTTCGGCCTTGCAGGAATTATCCACTCTTCTTGGATCTTCCGCCTTTGACTTCACCTTCACTCGGAGAAGCTTTCCACCAAGGACTTACCCACTTGAGCTTGAGTCTTCTGCCTTCTCCAAGGGCTTACCCACTCTAGCTCCAAGTCTTCAGCCTTGATCTTCACCAAGGGACTCCTTCCCTTGTTCTTCTTCACCTCTCTTGGACAAGAGAGAGAACCTTCATCTTCATGATTGAAATGGAGAGATGGGGAGGTTGTGGAAGTGAGAGCTTCACAAGATATACAAATGGGACTAGCTCTCTTACAGATTTCCTACTCACTCTAATGGATGTAGCAAGTGATTAAGCTTAGAGAGAGAGAGGAGGCTGTAGGAAGCACTCAACTATAGAATAGGAACCTCACAAAGAGTTTGCAATGAATGCTCAACCTTGGAATGAAGCCCAAGGGGTCCTATTTATAGTTGGGGATGCCTCTTAGCCTTTGGGAACACTTAGGAACGAAAAATAGCCATTTTACAAGTTGCAACGGATCTATTTTGGGTCCCAACAAAGTCTCCAACGGTTGGATTTGCTTTTTCTGCATTCCAGTACAGTCTGATCGGCCGAGTTTATATAAAGGTAACTCAGCCGAACCACTAAAAGACAAGGCTGAAAGCTAGACTGTCGGCCGAGTTCCTTTGGAGAAACTCGGCCGATCGGTCGACTTTCATCTTTGACCGATCAGTGGATCGGCCGAGTTTCCTAGCTAGAAACTCGACCGAACGGTGAATCGGCTGAGTTTGTAACTCGGCCGATTCCAACAAAAATCCCAGAATATATGGATCGGCCGAGTTTGGAATTCGGCCGACAAAATCCCTGTTATGGGTATTTTGGAATTTTCGTTTAACCGTACAAATGATGGATTTTTGTGTCCCAATAATTTTTCTAAGCTTAATTACAAGTCATACAATCATTACAAGTGATTACAAAGCAATTCTAAGGTCATTTACATAGAGATCCCAAATTGCACACTTGTAGCTATTTTGACTTGTCTTTTCTCCAATTTGATATGCGCAAGATAGGGCATTTGGAGTGTGTCTAAACCTAATCTGAAATCACTCAATGTAGAAGCATTAGACACCAATATGTGGAATGGTTAGTCATCATCAAAACAAGGGTTTAGTCAATTTAGACGTGAGTCAACATTGACCTAATTGACCTTGAGTCAACAATCACCACATAAGTGATCATCATTATCAACCACCTCAAAGTGGGCATATAACAACAAATTGAGTTCCATAATGAACAAGTCATAATAAAGATTACAAAAGAAAGTCATAGAAGATATCATGATCACAAGATCAACAACAAGTAGGGTATTCAAGAGGAAAAGATATGGTTTTTAGGTTATTGTCCATAAGACCAAGAGAAAGACAATTTAGGTTTTTTCTCAATAAAGAAAAATAGGAGATGCTAACATATCTCTTCACAGAGTCTTAAAACAACGCTTTCCAAAATCCTAAGCAAGATTAGAGTCCACTTGTCCTGTTATAATAACCATATACATGTATTAGCAATATATGCATTCATTAAGAACTCAAAACCCTAAAGTTGTCAACTTTTCTACAAACCACCAATTTAGGTCTTGAAAACATCACCATCATCTTAGTTAGGATTTTTCTAATCAAAATAACATATAATATTAAGTATTTTTAAGATATGGACTTTTAGGGTTATTTTTGGTGATTTTTAGTTGATTAAATCATCCTCAAAAATATTTTTTTGAAAAACTCAAAACCAGACGTCAAATTTATTTTTACAAGATAGATCATATTTTTTTGACTCTAGAACATATTTTACTTTTAATTTTGGTCCAAGGGTTTATTAGTTATGAATTGTACAAATTATTGACTTATTAATTAGATCTATTAAAATTACTCATCATAAAACATTGGATTCAGGCGACAAAAACCTTAGAAAAAGAAAGCTTACATTTTTCTCATTTTATTGACTATTTATGCATATTTTCTGATTAGGGATTAATTAGTTATGCATTTTGTAAAACCAACCAATAAGAAAATAAGAAAAAGCCAAATCATCAAACAAGGGCCAAGAGAGAAAGAGAGAGATTGGGCCCAACTGAGTTGGGCCATCGGGTGAGGCCAAGTCCACGGTCAAAGGCACAGTTGACTCGTCCCAAAAATAAAGAGAACATGGGCTGAAAGATGAGATTGCCCTTGGCGAGAAAAGCAAAGAAGAAGGTGAAGAGAGAGGTAAAATTGGGAATACATGTGGGAGGTTCTTCCCCCTCACAGGCCACGCCATGGCCGTGGCTGGTAGTGATGTACTCACACCAAATTTGGGGAAAACTACTATATTGGTCAAATTCCATTGGAGACGATGAGAACAGGACTGACTGGGTGCAAGCACACTCATTGGCTCCCTAATTGGGTTGCAGACGCAAGGTGGTAGGTTACAAAGAAGAAAGCAGCTCTCTGAGCAAGCAACAACAAAACACGATACCTCCGCATGAATTGGAAGTGAGGAGAGATAGCAGGGGCTGAGATGAAATCAAGAGTAGGGTTACCTATATATTAGGGTATATGGTCGGTGGTAGGGGAGCTTCATGCCCAAGGAATTGGGCGTTTCTTGGATCCAAAGAAATAGAACTCATGTAAGAGTTCGTTGTGTGCGGGACATCTCGACGAATTCAATGCAAAAGAAATCGTGGAAAAAGGGTGTATATAGACCGAGAAAATTGGGATTCTCTGAGCAACCCACCCGGCGGCACTATGGCAGGATGACCGTGGGTAGAAGACGATCTGAGGATGATCGGATCGAAATCCAACAGCTGGGATCCACACGCCAGATCAAAAAGGAAAACCCTATCCATTTCGAAATCAATTAAAGTGATACATATAGTATTAAATGAATTTCTCTCTCTTTGTTTAATGGCTCAAATAGATTCCAAATTGGCTAAAATTTTGTGCAGAGGCTAATGTTTTATATGTAGAATCCGAATGTAAAATTAGATTTGCCTTTTTATAACTTTTAATGTGTCAAATAAATTAATTACTATTTTCTCTTTCCTCCTTCATTAATGACATTAGGATTATCCAAAAAATTATGAAACTTGACCTACAAGCCATATTTAACATGTTGAATACGAATTTGTCATAAATTTTATATGTTGGAGTTATTTGTGTACTTATTTAATATTTTGAAGGTTCTACACATTTTCTCTCTCCTAATTTCACCTTTTAATCAAACTTTCTCCAAATTTAGTGAAAATTCACCCAAAGGCATATTTTATTATGTTGATTATGAATCTAAAATTATTTTCCACTTTTGTATTCATTTAATATTTTATTTAATATTTTTAAGGAAAAACACCTTTTCTTTTCTAATTAAAATAGATATGATTTTTATTATCCTAAATTGGTGAAACTTGGTCCCAAGCCAAAACATATCCCAAGCAAATGAATATGAGGTTATTATTATCCAAGAAGTTTTCCTTTTAACACATTATTTATTATTTCTATTATTTCCCCCATTAATAAACCAATATCTCATTATTCATGTATTAAGCATTATATTTGATTCCCTTTTTCTCTTCCTTGCACTCTAAGGCATAGAAAAGATCTAGAATGAATCTATACCTTCATTATCCCACATAACATTATCTATTTTGTATTTTGTGGAATTATAACTCATTATTCTCAATTATGAACACTTTGTATTTTATGCACATATCCTATGTACCTTTTATTTCTTTTATGATTAATTTGAAGGTATTGGGTAATATTAATTTAAATTCTACATTTTAATGTGATTTATGCATGCACTAATATATTTAAGGTCACTGAAGAGCATATTTTAAACCTTTTTTGGCTAAACCTCCAAAAACTAAGGGTTCTAAGTTATCAATCCTGGAATAAGATTAACTCCTAGGTTTCAGTATGTTACATATAACCTCTAACAATGTTTATTGATTACAACATTTTAAATAGTAGATAACTAAGAAGTTGAAGTACTGAATAATCAATTTAACATATTGAATAGTTTAAGTATGCTAAACAGATTAAGTAAATAATCTTAGCAACAAGTATGATCATCAATGCATATATATGTAACAAATAAATCCATTTCTGTGGATATATATCTACTCAAATATCATCAAATTGCATCTAATAACAATCATTATCATTAATCTGACTATCACCATATTCCTTGATAACAGCACAAGCAATCTAGTAGCATAAGCATCCCTAACATCATGAATAAGTCTAGTAGCATAACATGGTTATCAATATTGGCATCTCAAATGAAGGGGAAAAATCTATATCATAAGTAGAACTAACATCATAGCACAATTAAATGCATAGGCATGATTAGCAGTTTAACCATTTCTAATTACATAGGCATGGCTAGCAATATTAAGCATAGCTAGCAATAACATCTTAACCATCATTGTCAGTATATTTGACAACATAAGCATGTTTACAAAATGAGCATAACTACAACATAAGCAAATCTATTATCTCTTATTGTACTAATCTCAGTGAAAAGAAAGAAAACAAGGGTTATCATCTAATATGAAGCATTGTGTATAACCCTAAACAGATATGCTAGACAGGTGTATTACATCTTTTATTATGCCATGAGGAATTTGAGGATACCACTCAAAATCCAACTGACCACTGCTAAGTCGAAATTAGTGCCATACAAGATCTAGGAAGAGTCAAACTCCTAAGATCTTCTCCGCCCCCATTCAGTATGGGTCTGCCACAATGACACATAAGGTCAAGCTACTAACAGCCTAGTCCATCCTTGGTATAGGTCACAACACTAGTGAAGGGGGTGGGTACGCGTACCCTACCATCCGAGGTACAACCGTAGTTGTCCTCCAATCTTGTCACATATATAATCACCGAGACACGACCACATCCATTCTCAATCACATTAGATGTATGAGGCATGACCATAGCCAACCTCCACAATCTGCATTGTGGATGACAAGGATATATCCTCAAATTTCCACCCCCACATACTCAATAGTATGCGCTCCGAGTTTCCCTTAGGAATACTTGTTTCACCATCCGGCAAGTTCTGACACTCAGATGGATCTATGGCACATGGAACTACATGATTAGAGTTGCACTTGATTAGTTATGCCAATTGAGTGAATTAAGGCTGCATCAAAAAAGTGGACATACAAATCCTAATTCACTTCTAGAAAGCATATAAGTATCACAAATTTTAAAAGATATAAAATGTGTAGAACATAATTTCTCATCTCATCATCACATGGTACTATTCACTTGCCATTCATGAGACCACACTAGTCATCATACTATCACAAGATATAAATCCTTTTCACAATATCACAGGGTATCAACCCTTATCAACACAAGGGGATTACACCTCATTCAGGGCCCAACCATGCCTAAAGGTCATTAAGACCATCATATTATCACAGGATATAAATCCTTTTCACAATATCACAGGGTATCAACCCTTATCAACGCAAGAGGATTATACCTCATTCAGGGCTCAACCATGCTCAAAGGTCATTAAGACCATCATACTATTCCCTACAAGATCATCATTATCTTTGCATGCCTTATAACAAGGCTCAACAACATCACTTACATATAATACACCAGATCAGCACAATAATGCATTAATGAGCTAGGAGATATTCATAAACAATCATAGCAGTGTTATATTAACATTAAGAACATTCCTTTATTACATCAACATGCAAGGAATCTAGATATGATTAACACTCATCATATTGATAATGCACATGTTTAGCATAAGAAAGTATCAAACATGTGGCTATGATAACCACCAATTAACACATTAAGGTTATGATCATGTTAAGGATGTTATTCCATCATATAAGAATGTTAAACATGAATACTCATCTTTATCTATTTTCATTAGAGTTAGGTTCAACATGATAAAGTATATCAATGTTACTAATCAACACTTATACCCAAACCCTAACTCACGACGTCCACATTGGATCATGGATGCATAAGGTGAAGCATCACCATCACATTTCATATTATTCTCAAGTATGAACCCACACATAAATCAAGGTGTAACCATCGGGTTATAGCATACTAGGGTTTCAACAATAGTTATAGAGTATTTCATGATTGTATTAGTCATTCAAGGACTATTCATACCTAATTACCATCATTTAGTTATATTAAAGCTAGGTATAACAAGCTATACCTCATTAGGGTTACATATCGACACAATATGATTGTCATCCCTTTTATTAATATGAGTGAATAGGTAAGACTACCTTATTAAGGGTAACCCTCCATTTGTTCCATCATCATTCAACCAATATCACCATACCACAATGTCACCTAGAACCATTGGATGTTTAAAAGGTAACACCATTGGTTGTTTACATAAGTAAACACCTTAGATAAATCACCTATGAAGTCCTTGATTTGTTCTCTAGAAAGAGTCACCATCTAACCCTAGACATCCCTTGATTAACAACACAAAAAGTTCCATTGAGAGTAGGGTAAAACCCACAATCGACTATTCAGTTAAAACAAGACATCCATTGTCAACAAGTAAGCTCCTTAAGTTGATCATATAAAGGAAACCATCTAAATCATATTATTAGGACCAACATATTACATTATCCATCATTCCACTTTATTGGAGGAATACACATTAGATCTTGACCATTGGGTCAAGTTCATATGTTAAAACCATCAATTACAGTATAGGTCCGACCATTGCATCAAGTGACCCAAGAAACCATTGGTCTAAGATTTAATTGATGCTACAACTATATGATTAACTCACCATAGATTTTGGAGATATGATTCACCATCATTAGTGACCATTAAGTCACCATAGGTTGTTAGATCAACACTATATTCATTAATCAGCATCAAATATCAAGTTAATGTCATCATTGATTGATAACATTATTAGGATACTTAATGGTTGATCATTAAACTTCTCATTGATCCAAAACCTGACCTAAGGGGGTGACCATAGGTTGTCACCATCATATGACACCTTTGATCCCGACCATCAGTTGTCATGAAGATAACACCATAGGGTTGTTGCAATGGTACCATCATCGAGTCATGGGTTTCTAGAAGAAATCAGCTTAAAACCCTAAAATTGACCATTGGTTGATAGGTTCTTAGCACCATAGGTTGTCAAAGCAACCTGATTCAAGTTATATTATACCTTAGGAATAATGTACACATGATCACATGTTCATCTAGAACTGAAATCAGAATAGGGAACATTATAAAAATCGAAATCCCAGTCAAGCATAGCTTTTTAGTGCATGGATCATCATTTTCAAGCAAGAGCACGAGCTAGCAAACTTATGGTAAGCAATAAACGTAGAGAAGGTTATAAAACTTGCCTTTAATGAGAAGATGAATTTCCAAACAGAAGAAAACTCGAGCAGGTAGGGTAGGAAATCGAATCATAAGTTGTAAACTTGTCCCTCTAGCACCTTTCTTCATCAAATGAGCAAACCCTAAGCATACGGAGCAAGAAAGGTAGGGTTTTAGAGCTTTAGAGAAATTTCTACCATGGAAGGTTCTGACCTGGAGAAAGGTAGGAGGAAGGATAAAAAAGAAATAAATATAGGAAAGAAGGAGATTCTTACTCTTTTAGGTCAAGATCACTAGAAGGAAGCTTTTCAAACCCTAAAAGGAAGTCAATTGCAACCCTAGATTCTTTTTCCAAGAAGGTCCCCTCTTTCTTCTTCCTTGGATAGGAAATTCGCATAAGCACTGAGGGTGGATGAGGTTTGTAGAAGGAGGGAAGTGGTGGAGAGAAAATGTCTCGTTTTGGTTCTTAAGGATAAGTATATGAAACTTTAAGATAAAGAAAAAGAAAAGGTTGAAGTTCTAGTATCTTTCCAAGTGTCCATAGCCTTAAACTATTAAGAATATACAAGAACACACACAAGAAGCTCCCCCACCATCCATATAGACATTATTATCCCTTGTTTATTGAATTTCCAAGCAAAACAAATAACTCATTAGTTGATAATAACTAAAGGTAGCTCATCCATGAAGGGGTAAACCCTAAAATACCCTTAGAGAAAACACCTTCAAACCAAGGATTAAATAGGTTCCCCTTGGCTCAAAAAGCTCAATAATGATGAGATAATATACAAGGAACATAATGCAAGTGATAAACTGCAAAGAAAACCTCTCAATTGGGTGAATTGTAGAAACGTCCAAAATGTGCGTAAAATTGCATAACTTGCTCAAACAGTGCCCAAATTGGAACAAATTTGAAACTTAAGCTTGTATTATGATTTAAAAGCATATCACAAGGTTATATTAGGGTTATAAGAATTCAATTATGATAATTAATCTTATTCTCGCCCCCAAAATCCAAGGTAAACAAAGATGGGTACTTCCTTTGAACCTAATCCTATTAATTTCACATGGTTACTTGCATATCATGGTAATGTCACATCATTCATACATATCTCATCTTGGGTCAACACAAAAACCCCCACATAAGAAGACATTTGCAAATATTGAACATAGAAACTTGTTGTGCCACCTGTACATATCTCATAGTAACTTTCAACTTTAAATTCTAGCTATTATCTTGAAATTATATCCATTGGATCAACAACCCATCTATCCTTGATAGTGGTCTTGCCTGTCTATCACTATACCATACACAACATTATAGAGTCACTTTTGTTTTTCCTTCCAAATAACATTGATAGGATCATCATCAACTCTCTCTCTCTCTATGGAGAGGAATAATTGGAATGTTCATTTAATAAACATCTCCAACCTTCACATATTTTTCATACTGTTGATACATCTTGGATATTAGGATTCATTTCCTTGGTATCCAACTCATGTGCTATAAGGAACTCACATCCTTATCTCATCTACTCTTACCAGCATAACAAATTTCAAAACATATAAGAGGAGTCTTCCTAATTATTGGAAGGCTCAAAAGCAAAACCATCACAAACTTTATGATCTTGGAACCATAGTCCAAGCAACCTTATGCTATAATAAGATATCCACCCTCATGTTTGCAGCGAATCCACACGTACCAAGTGGAAATGATCCACTTGAAAGTTGTGCCCTAGAAAGGAAAGACACAAAGGGAAACACACTTACCATACCATAGTAACATTGTTCAAGGGTCACTAGCAAAAAGGTAACAAATTCTATTTCATTATGCGAGTTACAGATTCTTATGTATCATTTTACCCTTTTCATTTTGGGTTCCTTGCCATTAGCATAGGAATCATCATGATTAACATATCTCATTACTCCTTCCTTGATGACTATTTATCACACTTGCGTATGTTCTCTTATTTTATTATGTTTTTCAACCACTTACAAATGGGTAAATCATCATATTCCACATTTTCTTTATTAAATATGGATCATCTGCCTTAATTTCTTTCACATGCTATGTTGATTTTACATTAACACTTTCTTACACACATAGGTTGGTCTAAGATTAACTCATGTTCTGCCTTATTCCTTTGCCATTGTTCCCATTTATCTTCTCATTTTGTACTTGTTATAGGAGTTCTTTCCATCATATGTGGATTTCATACCTTGATTCACTTTATAAGCATAGACTTATCTGTCTTTTACTTTATTATCTTCTTAAATCACATCAAACTCCTCTTTTTCTAATTTGTATTTGGATTTAGATTTCATGGTGTTATATCTTTCTCTTATAGTTACCAAACATTCAAGTTTTGGTAGATAATGATGCAATTCTCATCTTCTTTAAGGTAGGATTTAGATATTCATACCTTGATTTCTTATTCATTATGCTCTTTGTATTGTCTCAAAATGACTACTTGATCAGAGTAATCAGAAAGATGCAATCTAAGAGTTCCATACTTACCTTTCTTCAATAATTGAATACATGGCTAGGGCACCCAAATACTGAGATTAGGCAGTATGCACCATATTTTTATGTCATATTCCTAACTTAGACATCATCCTAGTCTTGAGTCCTAGTGCCCCTGTAGACTCAATGAACCTAAATCTTTGATACCAACTTGTGAGAACCCGTTACACTAAACAAGATTACTCAAAATATAAAACACATTCAATCACAAATTAATCACATGCCCAAGAATATGGGTAAATTAAAATTGATTTCAACATCAGCACCCACTCAGAAACATTTGCATAAGATCCCAACATCTTTCTTATATCTATACAATGCCAAGAATTTGATACAAATTGTTCTATCATCTTAGCCACCACATATATACCCAGGAGAACAATATTCGTATATGCCACACAAACAAGCATTAATGTGCTAACAAAAGTCTGATTCGTTTGAAACACCATATACAAACGTTTTCTCGCTCGGACCTGAGAGTACAGGGATGACTCTAGGACACACTAGATATCTAATCAACTTTCTCATAGATTCATTACTATAGCTCCTCTTTACTGCCACATATTTATTTTCTTCACTTCCAATTACCCCAAAAAAATATGGCAAACCACAAGGGTGAGACCCATGTCCCAATAAGAGATATAACCTCCAACAATGTTTATTGATTACAACATTTTAAATAGTAGATAAATGAGCAGTTGAAGTACTTAAAAATCAATTTAATAGATTAAACAATTTAAGTATGTTAAACAGATTAAGTAAATAATCTTATCAACAAGTATGATCATAAATGCATATAGGTAACAAATATATCCATTTCTCTGGATAGATATCTACCCAAATATCATCAAATTGCATCTAATAACAATCATTATCATTAATCTTACTATCATCATATTCCTTGATAACAGCATAAGAAATCTAGTAGCATAAGCATCCTGACATCATGAATAAGTCTAGTAGCATAACATGGTTATCAATATTGGCATCTCAAATAAAGGGAACAAATATATATATCATAAGTAGAACTAACATCATAGCACAATTAAATGTATAGGCATGATTAGCAGTTTAAGCATTTCTAATTACATAGGCATGACTAGCAATATTAAACATAGCTAGCAACAACATCTTAATCATCATGGTCAGTATGTTTGACAACATAAGCATGTTTACAAAATGAGCATAGCTACAACATATGCATATCGATTATCTCTTATTATACTATACATCATCTCAGTGAAAAGAAAGCAGACAAGGGTTATCATCCAATATGAAGCATTATGTAAAACCCTAAATAGATATGCTAGACGGCTGTATTACATCTTTTATTATGCCCTGAGGAATTTGAGGATACTACTCAAAATCCAACTGACCACTGATAAGTCAAAATCAGTGCCATACAAGATCTAGGAAGAGTCGGACTCCTAAGATCTTCTCCGCCCCCAGTTAGTACGGGTCCGCCACAATGACACATAAGGTCAACAGGCTAACAGCCTATTCCGTCCTTTGTACAGGTCATGACACTAGTGAAAGGAGGTGGGTACGCATACCCTACCATCCGAGGCACAACCACAATTGTCCTCCAATCTTGTTACATATATAATCACCGAGACACGACCACAGCCGTTCTCAATCACATCAGATGTATGAGGCATGACCATATCTGTCACGCCCCAATCTCACAATAACCGCAAACCACGAGATTAAGGCACGACAGGTGGGATTTACACACAAAAAACCATGTCATAACATTTTAAAACAATTAACGACATTAATAGGAAAGTTCTGATTTATGCTGTAAATGAAACTAAACAAGCTGCGGAAGCATTTCTATTAACTGACAAGAAATATAACAGAGTCGATAGCAATTTACAATGTTCAACATAAGATAAAGCGTAACAGTTAATTTACATCTTGGTACATATCCTCTTTCTCACTCACACCTTGTCCCAAAGATCGAGGGGAATGGACTAAGAGACCTCTAACTAGACTAACTACAAACCTTCTATCAACTAAGCGTTAGGATGATACGATCCTTCTGACTCCTGATGCTGGTGCCGACCTGAAAATGTTTGAGTAGAGGTATGAGCCTACTCGCTCAGTGAATAACATTTCACTTAGCTATCAATAAATAACTCGTCAGGTTTATTAACTGAAAATAAACAGGTATACAGTTTAAGCAGGGCAGTTCTATTGACATAGCAGATGTACAGATAAAAATCACATTCCTATGCATCATCAGATATTTCAGATAAGTAGACAGATTTATAAATTTACTGTGAATCCTAAGTGAATACTTATTCATTTTATTGTTATGCCCTAAATATATGCAGTGTACTCTGCATATAAAGATCCGCAGCAAATTCATGCTACGATCCCACCGTACAAGACTTAGCGACACACCCGGGAAATGCTAAGTCTGACACCAGCCCTGCTCTGCCACAGGGACACTGGCTCGCCGGCTAGAAACATAGGCTCTACGGCCTCAAAGCACTACTCTGAGTGCACCCGACTCCTCCTTAAACCTGAGTACACCGGCGGAGAGTCACAGGGTTACCTTCGTGACACAAGCACGAATGGTGTTAGATAACCAAGTTTTATTTTCTTATTCCCAGTGCCATCGTGACACAAGCACGATTGTTGTTAGAAACTACTTTCCTCTTTCCTCGTTTGTCCGTGACACAAGCACGGATGATGTTGCAACACGAGTTTCGCCCCTAAGTTGCAGATACCTCTTAGGGGTTCTACGGTGTTAGGGCATCTATTCTATTAATTAATTAACAGATAAACAGCTTAGTAGAGATATCATATTACAACTATATAACATAAAGTTTCCTCTCTTTTCATCATTTAAATCACGCATTCCAAGTTCCAATGAACCTATCATTCTTTAAAATACATACTACACTGTTTAAGATTCATATCAACTGATACTGAAGCAAATAAGAATCTTAAATGAGTTTAATAGTGATTTCTAAATGAACTGCCACTCACAACTTGGAACTCGGCTGACCACCTTGGAACTCGGTCGAACGCCTCCCAGATTCTGAAACTCGGCCGACCAATCTCGGCCGACCAACTCTCCGCTTGAAAAACCTACAAAGAAACTCGGTCGATCAGGACCCAAACTCGGCCGACAAAAACGATGTTCGCTTATCTTAATTGAGAAACTCGGCCGACCAAGATCAAAACTCGGCCGATCAGAAAACACTATACAAAAGCCCTAAATAAGAACTCGGCCGACCGAATTGAAACTCGGCCGAACCGCGCACAGGCAGAACATAAAAACGGCCTGCAAAAGTCGATTTCTCTCGAATCGACGGGCAAACTTCGAGCAAACACCACCAAACGATCACAAACGACGTATATGACTAAACTGTACCTGAAGGAAGGAAGAAAACGAACTGGGGCTGCACCGTGCACCCCAATTACCAAACCGTCTTCCTTGAAAACGCAGCTCCAGCTGCGAAATCGATTCGAATCAATGAAGATGAAGATCTACGGGGGAAAGGGATGATCTGCAGCAACTGATCGGAGCAAAACGGAGCTCCAGCGCTTCTCCCCTCACAGCTCCCTCTCCCTCTCTCTCTTTCTCTCTCCTTCTCACGTAAGGAGAAGAACGCAGGAGCATTCTCTCGTATCTGTGAAATGAAACGAGAAAGGAAAAGAGGTAGGATAAGGGAGAAAACTTAGGGGCCTAATCGCAAAGTTTCAAACTTTTGAAAATTACCATTGGGTCCCTAAAAGCCCAAAAACATGCAACTTTTGACTCGAAGGTCGGATTCAAACGATTTCTCTGGCAACGCTTCAAGCGTAAGATACTACACGCTTTAGAAGCTAGAAAACACACTAAGCACATATCATGTCCATTTTAAACATTATTAACAAAAACAGGCTTATAACTTAACACATCAGCTGAACACATGCTGAACAACTTACTTACGGGATAAGCTCGACATGGGTCGTAACAATATCCAACCTCCACAATCTGCATTGTGGATGACAAGGATATATTCTCAACTTGCCACCCCCACATACTCAACACTATGCGCTCTGAGTTTCCCTTAGGAATACTCATTTCACCATCTGGCAAGTTCTGACACTCAGATGGATCTATGGCACAGGGAACTACATGATTAGAGTTGCACTTGATTAGTTATGCCAAATGGGTGAATTAAGGCTGCATCAAACAAGTGGACATACAAATCCTAATTCACTTCTAGCAAGCATATATAAGTATCACAACTTTTAAAAGATATAAACTGTGTGGAACATAATTTCTCATCTCATCATCACATGGTACTATTCACTTTCCATTCATGAGACCACACTAGTCATCATACTATCACAAGATATAAATCCTTTTTACAATATCACAGGGTATCAACCCTTATCAACACAAGGGGATTATACCTCATTTAGGGCTCAACCATGCCCAAAGGTCATTAAGGCCATCATACTATCACAGGATATAAATCATTTTCATTGTATCATAGGGTATCAAACCTTATCAACACAAGAGGATTACACCTCATTCAGGGCTCAACCATGCCCAAAGGTCATTAAGGCCATATACTATTCTCTACAAGATCATCATTATTTTTGCATGCCTTATAACAAGGCTCAACAACATCACTTACATATAATACACCAGATTAGCACTATATTGCATTAATGAGCTAGGAGATATTCATAAACAATCATAGCAGGGTTATATTAACATTAAAAACATTTCTTTATTACATCAACATGCAAGGAATCTAGATATGATTAACACTCATCATATTCATAATGCACATGTTTAGCATAAGAAAGTATCAACCATGTGGCTATGACAACCACCAATTAACACATTAAGGTTATGATCATGTTAAGGAGGTTATTCCACCATCATTCCATCATATAAGAATGTTAAATATGAATACTCATCTTTATCCATTTGCATTAGAGTTAGGTTCAATGTGATAAATTATATCAATGTTACTAATCAACACTTATACCCAAACCTTAACTCACGACATCACCATTGTATCATGGATGCATAAGATGAAGCATTACCATCACATTCCATACTATTCTCAAGTATGAACCCACACATAAATCAAGGTGTAACCATCAAGTTATAGCATACTAGGGTTTCAACAATAGTAACAGAGTATTCCATGATTGTATTAGTCACTCAAGGACTATTCATACCCAATTACCATCATTTAGTTATATTAAAGCTAGGTATAACAAGCTATACCTCATTAGAATTACATATCGACACAATATGATTATCATCCCTTCTATTAATATGAGTGAATAGGTAAGACTACCTTATTAAGGGTAACCCTCCATTTGTTCCATCATCATTCAACCAATATCACCATACCATAATGTCACCCAGAACCATTGGATGTTTAAAAGGTAACACCATTGGTTGTTTACATAAGTAAACACCTTGGATAAACCACCTATGAAGTCCTTGATTTGTTCTCTAGAAAGAGTCACCATCTAACCCTAGATATCTCTTAATTAACAATACAAAAAGTTCCATTGAGAGTAGGGTAAAACTTACAATCGACTGTTCAATTAAAACAAGCCATCCATTGTCAACAAGTAAGCTCCTTAAGTTGATCATATAAAGGAAACCATCTAAATCACATTATTAGGACTAACATATTACATTATCCATCATTCCACTTTATTGGAGGAATAAACATTAGATCTTGACCATTGGTTCAAGTTCATATGTTAAAACCATCAATTACAGTATAGGTTCGACCATTGCATCAATTGACCCAAGAAACCATTGCTCTAAGACTTAATTGATGATACAACTATATGATTAACTCACCATAGATTTTGGAGATCTGGTCCACCGTCATTAGTGATCATTAAGTCACCATAGGTTGTTAGACCAACAATATATTCATTAATCAGCATCAAATATCAAGCTAGTGTCATCATTGATTGATAACATTATTAGGGTACTTAATGGTTGATCATTAAACTTCTTATTGATCCAAAACCTGACCTAATGGGGTGACCATAGGTTTTCACCATCATCTGACACCTTTGATCCCGACCATCAGTTGTCATGAAGACAACACTATAGGGTTGTTGCAATGGTACCATACTCGGGTCATGGGTTTATAGAAGAAATCAGCTTAAAAATAGGTGCTTAGCACCATAGGTTGTCAAACCAACCAGATCCAAGTCATATTATACCTTAGGAATAATGTACACATGATCAAAGGTCATCTAGAACTGAAATTAGAATAGGGAACATTATAAAAATCGAAAACCAAGTCAAGCATAGCTTTTTAGTGCATGGGTCATCATTTTCAAGCAAGAACATGAGCTAGCAAGCTTATGGTAAGCAATCAACGTGGAGAAAGTTATAAAACTTACCCCTAATGAGAAGATGAAATCAAAACAGAAGAAAACTCGAGCAGGTGGTGTAGGAAATCCAATCATAAGTTCTAAACTTGTCCATCTAGCACCTTTCTTTATCAAATGAGCAAACCCTAAGCATAAGGAGCAAGAAATGTAGGGTTTTAGATCTTTAGAGCAATTTCTACCATGGAACAACAAGTTTCTAACCTGGAGAAAGATAGGAGGAAGGATAGCAAAGAAATAAACGTAGGAAATAAGGATATTCTTACCCTTTTAGGTCAAGATCCCTAGAAGGAAGCTTTTCAAACCCTAAAAGGAAGTCAATTGCAACCCTAGATTCATTTTCCAAGAAGGTCCCCTCTTTCTTCTTCCTTGGATAGGAAATTTGTAGAATCACACAGGGAGGATGAGATTTGTAGAAGGAGGGAAGTGGTGGAGAGAAAATGGCTCATTTTGGTTCTTAGGGATAAGTATATGAAACTTTAAGATAAAGAAAAAGAAAAATTTGAAGTTCTAGTATCTTTGTAAGTGTCCATAGCCTTAAACTATTAAGAATATACAAGCACACACACACAAGAAGATCCCCCAAAGTCCATAGATACATGCTTATCCCTCGTTTCTTGAATTTTCAAGAAATACAAATAACTCATTAGTTGATAGCTACTAAAGGTAGCTCATCCATGAAGGGGTAAACCCTAAAATACCCTTAGAGAAAATACCTTCAAACCAAGGATTAAATAGGTGCCCCATGGCTCAACAAGCTCAAGAATGATGAGATAATATCCAAGTAACATAATGCAAGTGATAAATTGCAAATAAAACCTCTCAATTGGGTAAATTGTAGAAAAGCCCAAAATGTGTGTAAAATTGCATAACTTGCTCAAATCCAAATTGGACCAAATTTGAAACTTAAGCTTGTCTTATGATTTCAAAGCATATCACAAGGTTAGATTGGGGTTATAAGAATTCAATTATGATAATCAATCTTATTCAAATCATTAAGCAAGTTTAGGGGTCTTACAAATAGGCTTTTGGTTACATGTCAAGTCCTAATTGGTTCCCAGATGTTTATCTTGCGAATAATGTAGTAATTATTGGTAACCTCAAAAACAATGATATTATATATCAAATAAATCTAGAAAATGAGAGGAATATGATTAATTTGGATTCAATTCATGATTGTCATTATAGTTCAGAATGTATAGTGGAAACACGATTAGTAAGTGGTTTATAAATGTAAACCCTAGAATTGTTGATTAAGGTGTAGACATTAAATGCTTTCAGTTCATGTTATAATTTGATATTGTTGAATATAATGGGAATCTAAGATGATGATTAATATTTAAGGTTTCTATAACAATGATCATATATATGTGCAATTAGGGTTTTGGAAACAAAATATCATAATTTGCTATGGTATTAATGTACATAAGTGAATCTAAGTGTTCATAATGAGAGTATATATTAGATCTAATAATTAGGGTTTCACCCAATATCGAATGTGTGTTTATAATCCTAATAAATCATGGTTCATTGGAATTAGGGTTTGTACCTTTATTCCTTAACCAATCCTGAGACAACCCTAAACCCTAAATTAGGACCTGAGTAGGGTTTATCTAAATAATATGATGGCAACAGTTTAGGATATATGTTCTTATAGATTATAGGATTGCTTGGATTCATATTCGTTTTCTTGACTGGATGATATGCTTAAAGTATGTGAAGTATGATTTCATGATCTTCATGATTCTACATTGAGGTATGTGGTTATGATTATGAATACTCACATTAATAACTGCCAATGTTTGTCGAGGATTTCTCTAGGATTGATGAAATAAATTGTTGGATGTTTATTTACATTATGTTCAACTATAATGCCACTATGACTATCATATAAAGTAAGATAACATATTCAAAACCCTAGGATGACATGTATCAAGGGGTGATGCACATGATCCCTAGAAGGGAAAGTGATTATGCCCAAGATAGAATATCAAGTATGGGTTGGAATATGTAATGAAAATGTCAGCTCTTATTTGCAAGTAATTGATTGATTATATGTTGTTATATTACTTGCACACTTTTGTATGCACCCCACTTACATAGAATAGAAATATATTGATCCACAATTTGGTTTGTCGATGATTTAGGTACCACAATATATGAAGATATCAAGACATGATGAATCAGATGAAATCAGCTAAAGACATTAAATCTAAGTGGATGAGGACTAGTTAGATATTACTTCTCATATATATATATATATATATATATATATATATATATATATATATATATATATATATATATATATATATTAGTCCCATGTTGGAAATTCATGTAACTCCTTAGAGGAGCATCAATATACATGTTGTAACAATATTTGTGAAATAATGGAAATTATTTGTTATTTGTTAAATCAAGATCTTTAGAATTTTAGGTAATGACTCTAAACTTTAAGGTCCTTTCTTAATTGGGGAACAATGGAATGTGAGGTCATTACATTTGGTATCATAGCCCCAAAATTTTCAAATTATATTTAATAGTTGATAATTTCAAGTAATTCATAGAAATATATGGAAAATCATTAGGGCATAACCTAAGGGTAATGGTGTCTAGAAAGGATTGTGGATTTGGGGGCTATAAATATTTTCCTCCACACCATTAATCTGGTATACAAGGACTCCCTTAGATAATGTGATACCTTCCTAGCTAGAACATAGGGTTTGCCTGAAATAATATTTGCTCGAAGTCTTCTCATCTCTATTTTCATCCACTTCTCATCCTCTGGTTTAATAAACCCTAAAAGATACTTCCCTTCTAATCTCAAGTTAGGGCTTTTGAGAAGAAGTAGGATTAAGGCATTCTCTGCCAATTAATGTACATGTAGTGTGGAGATGTTAAAGTAAAGAAAATTGTTTATGTGTTTTTCCTTGAAGGGTAAACCATAGATGGAGCTAGGATTGGTTTAGGAAAACTCTTAGTGGGTCAAGGGAAGATCAAATGTATGGTGTGGGAGTAGTCCCTAACCACAATCCTAAAACCTAATCCTGGGAAATGGGAGTAGTGTGGGTGGAATAATAACACTACTCATATGAACCCTGATTAGGGTTGAATGAATAAGAAAATTCCAAATGAGTTTATGTGACCCAATCTCATGTGCATGCATGAACATGGAGCAAGGCATTCACAATTCATATGAAGGGTTTTCAAGAAACATAAGCAAGCAATTCTGACATAAACATAAAAATATGAAATCCTCAATTCAACTTTTAAGGTTGTATCTTGACATGGGGTAGGTCAACGCAATAATGGAAAAAGGAACCTTTGGGGGAGGTAAAAACATGAACCAGTGGGCTCAGGTTGTGGATAGAGAGTCTAACCTCCTCCTTTGAGTCAAGAAGGCACCCTAGGTTAGGAGCTTCCTAGAAGGGTGAGTTTACAAATTAGTTACGAATTAAAGTAAACTGGAATGTCCCTGAAGTGTGAAGGATTAAGTTTACGAAACATGAAAGCACATATATTCTTTATACCCAAGTATTCCATCTCTGAGGGACACAAGGAAAAGTCACTTAGGACATGGATGATAGTATAAGACCAAGCCATAGGGGAAGGTCACTAAGAGGTCAAAACTGAAAGGGAATACTGTCATGAGGACCAAGATTGGAAGGGAAGTCATTATACGTTAAACTCAAAAGGGAAGGCCACCATAAGGACCAAGATTGAAAGGGAAGGTCACTGAGAAGCCAAGCCCTAAAGAGAAGGTCGCCCTAAAGACTAAGCCTGGAAGGGAAGGTCACTAAGAAGCCAAACCCAGAAGGGAAGGTCACCATGAAGACCAAGCCTGAAAGGAAAGGTCGCCATGAGCCAATGCAGTATCATAAAGTAAATAATGTGTACTCTAAGAGATGTAGGAAATCTATGTTAAAGAATTCACAAGAAAATAATGTGCTTGAAAATCGTTAGAAAAAATTGAAGAAAAATGTGTAATAAGTTTAGAAAACCTCAGTAAACCCTAGACAGGGTATATCCCTAAATCGGTCGTAAGGTCAACTAGTATTGATTAAATCTACATAAGACCTATGAGGCTAGGAGGTGATTGTGCCTTAAGTGCATAAGACCATGGAATCAGGGGATGGCCATTCATGTTTTCTCGAGGCCCATGGGGTCAGGAGATTGGCCACCTTCATGAGTTCATGAGGACCAAGGGGTAAAAATGAGAGGCACTCCATAAGTGCATAGGGACCACGAGGTCAAGAGGATATCACTCCAAAGGTGCATGTACCCCTACATATCTTAAGGAAATGACTAAGGCTAATGAGACATGAGATGTAGATGTAAAGAATACAAGAGGTCGTGTAATAATGCTGATAAAATCTTGAAGGGAGTAGTGCATAAGCTTAAATATTATGAGAAAATCACTTCCATGTGAGGGCATGAAAGTTAAGAAAATTGTGGGATAAAAAGTAATTATGGTTTGGAGTCATTGTCCAAGTGATTCTACCTAAAATTTGACATTTTAAGATAATGTGTAGATATACCATCTATGTTCTTAGAATGGGATGAACTTTTTTTTGGGTTGCAGCCAAACACATATTCCATCTTGTTATGAATGAGAAAGATTGGGTAGACACATGTTATGCTTAAAAATGGACATATAAGAGTGAATACTCTGAGTTTAATATAAGGGCATAATTTAGGGGTTTGAGGTGTTACCTCACCCTTATATGATAATAAAGGAATAATAATTTGAAAACCTAGGTGAAAGGGTGATCACCAAGTGAAATTAAAATTGCAAGTGAAAATGTAGTCACTAAGTGATAATATCATGCAATGGAATAGGTTGCAGATATACCCTAGAATTGAATTCAAGTTCTAACCTTAGAGTTTTGCATATGAATATAAGTTGTTAAAGATAAAGGTAACCAAGAAGGGTTGCTAACCCTAAGGTTTGAAACAAAGATAAGTTGTCATTCACCTTAACCTTACTAGGTTTGAATTTTGGGACCAAATTCTTTTTAAGGAGGGGTGAATGTAAGATCCTCAAATTTTGTAAATTTGAATTATATGAATATAACTTTATTTAGTAAGAAAATACCCTAATTATAAATGATAGAATAATAAATATATCCACTTTATTGAATGGGTACAACCCATGGTCCAAGTGAGAACCATGAGACTATTTTCCTTGCAAATAGGTCCTTGTGGCACAAGTTTAAGAAACAAAAGGAATTTCTGTAAAAATCAATAATAATGATATGAATTGATAGATAATTGAAATATGGGATAAAAGGAAAGGTTCTGAAAATTCTAAGATAATGTGTAACTTAGATAATTAAGGATTAAATATCTAACCATGAATGGAAATACATGTTTTGAGGCATCAAATAAGAATATCTCAGTATGACTTTTTTATACTTGAAGATAATAACAAAACTAAGAGAATTCTAGAATTTGAGAAGGAAATGACTATCCATGTGATAGTAATAATTTACTTAAATAAATAGTTGAAAGGCATATAAGAGTTAATCTAATAAATCCCAAAAATTATATAAGTTGGGAAAGGAATTAATGATTTTCCCTATAAGTTTCATCGTCAAAGAATGCTTCTAGTTCCCTATGGTAAATCATGAAAGGAGAGGGTCCTTTTTGCAATAATTGAATGTGTTTCTACTTTTGGAATTTGATTCATTGATCCAACTTAGTGTTGGTTAGACACTCCCCCCTGATACGTCATGGTCACCAACACGATTGGATCAGAGATCAAGGGTCTCACGGTTATCTCCTACCTCACATATGAAGAAGGAAACATGTAAATAACACCTGCAATCTTCCATCATCTCGTCCTTTCTGATCCCTCAACCTTTTTTCATGATATGAAGCCTAGTGTATTCTAGGAAAGACGGACCTAACAAGACTTAACTCAGTCACTAACTCATCATATTTAGAGAGTACCCAAATACCTGTTGGGGCGGGACTCTAGGGCATTCGTGAAAACCCTTGTACTCTACACCCATGCCTATATAAGGCAATGGAGAGTTCAAACTCGACCCCTACAACTCTCCTCTCCTACCAATTGCTTGCAAAATTCCCTGACACCCTCTGCTAAGCTCTGCCTCTTCCGCTGACAAGATCAACCTAGATTCAACACCCTGGAGTGATTCTAACTGATTGTTCAAATCTAGAGCATTGCCAGACCACTGAGAAGGGACCTAGATCCTTGGTGTTGTTCAAGGAAGTCCATAGCAATTTTCCCATGAACCAACTCCACTCGCCTGAGGTAACTCACTGGAGTAATGCTCACAGAGCATCACAGCATGGTGTGAGTGATGGGAAGGCAACAATATGCCACCATGGATCTTACTGATCCTTTGTTTTTTCATAATTGTGGCAACAATGCATGCTTTCCTGGTTCTTCATCTCCCTGCATCGTCGTAGAGTTTTGAATCTAGGACCTATCTACCAGCTTTGCTCTGATCCAACCATGGAGCTCCCTGAGTCCACAAAGACCTATCGAAGGTTTCTCTTTCTTTAGTTGTGATCGTTGAGCCCTAGGCATGAGAGTCAACTATGGTGTTGACTTCGCCATGGATGTCTTTTTAACCATGAAGAGGAGGAAGATAACTTGTGGAGGAAAGACAGGGCTACCCCCAGTCCACGTGGCCAAACATGAACATTGTGCAAGGGTAGTTAAGTCATTCCCAGGCAGTCACCCTTGAAACGCTTTGCCAAGTTGGCCAGAGGCGATGAACTGAGGTTGGGCCCGCATAGGTTTTGGATAATAGGCTTTTTACTGATGTGTCAAGTCCTAATTGTTTCAGAAATGCTTATATTGTGAATAATGTAGTAAATTATTGGTAACTTAGAAAATAATGATATTATATATCAAATTGATTAGGAAAATAAGAGGAACATGAATAATATGGATTCAATGCCCTCATTGTAGTTAAAAAAGAATAATGGAAACACGATTAATAAGTGGTTTATACATGCAAACCCTACAATTGTTGATTAAGGTGTTGAATACATTAAATGCTTTCAGTTCATACTACAATTTGATATTGTTGAATATAATGGGAATCTAAGATGATGGTGAATAATTAGGATTTCTAAATCAATGATCGTACATATGTGTAATTAGGAATCCAAATATCATAACTTCCTACGTTATTAATGCATATAAGTGAATATAAGTGTTCATAATGTGAGTATATAATAGATAAGGTAATAAGAGTTTCACCTAATGTCTGATGTGCATTTATAATATTAATAATTATGGTATGTTGGAATTAGGATTTGTTCCCTTATTCCTTAATCAAACCTGAGATAATCCTATACCCTAGATTAGGACCCGAGTAGGGTTTTATCTAAATAATATGATGGTGACACTTTAGGATATATATATATATATATATATATATATATATATATATATATATATATATATATATAAATATATAGGGGATTTATTCAATGCCCGCGCGGGTACTGTACTAATTGTTACTTGTGCATAGAAACATGATGGAACAGTTTGTAAATTGCCCCAAATATTGAACTCGTCAGTCTGGTTCTGGCCAAAAGCCAAGGCGATTAGTCTGGTTCCATCCCTACGAAGGTCATCGATATGCGGCCTTGGTTGTGACCCCCTTATTCACCACCATGGCAGTGGTAATTTTATCACCCCCACCTTCTCCACCTTAACCTCTCCTCACTGTAACCAACGTTCTCACCTTCCCCAACATCTACAACCCCATCCCCCTCCCTGTACAGGAAAAATAGTTGACATTACCTATTGCGACCCTCGTCGGAGAACAAACGCATTAGGGTTGCATCGACAGTCCCTAATTAAAGCTTTCCCTAAACGCATTAGGTATGATAGAAGTATTCCTTGTAGCGGCGGGGTCAAAACAGCGGCCTAGAAGTTCGGACATTAATTAAGGCAGGGTCAATGACGTTGAGCGCAACCTGCATCATGTGGTGAGAGCCGAATGTGGCAAGAAGGAGGGGAAGTGGAACTGGGCACTGACTTCAGTCGCCGCTGTTACCCATATCCCAGCTATGAAGGTCTAGCCCGCGTATCCATGGAAAGGACTATCTTTCTGAACCTCGTCCATTCCATGAATTGTGTTCCCAACTTAGGCGGTTCTGAGAGGGTGTCCAATAACTCCTAAAGTTTTCATAAGCAATTATTTGTGTTCCAGATCTTGGCTGAGCTTTGGCGCCACTTTTCTTGTCACTTGTAAATGGTTTTGATAAGTCTAAACACTACTTGTACCACTATGTAGAAGACAGCTTATATTGATCCTTTAAAACTATGTGATACGTTCACCCTCTCTTCTCTGATGAGTTTGTTCATCTTTGTTATTGCTTGTGTTTTCAATGTGTTTCTCTGCTTTCTCTGTATCTATATATTGTGAAATGTGGATCCTGTTTCTCGGCGGAATGCCTATCAATTGCTCAATAGAATGACAACAAGAAATAAACAAGTGCACCTATGTACATACATGAACATGCGTGCTAATGATTCTTTATTTTTATCAACAACGATTGTTGGCCAAAAGTATCTCTACTTTATAATATAAATACAATCATTTTTAGAAAAGTACATACATGAGCTAGAATGACTTTCCTCTGACTTATCCAAACTATTATTTTATTCAACAGTTCATATGATGTGAAGCAGTTGAGAGTACTTAGTTGTTATTTTGGAAGTTTTTCATAATCAATTGCTTACTAAGTTGGAATGCCTTGGTTTATATCACTATCTATTGCCAGAGGACAATTTTATTGGTATGCGGCTATGAGCAGTCCTCGTAAGAGTTGCAAGATCAAAAAGTAAATAAAAAGTTTCACAAAAGGTAAGTATGTAGTGTACAAAGTAACTATGTGGCAGAAAAAGTAACTATTTGACCCACAAAGTAACACTAAGTCATAAAAAGTAAGAAATCAACTAGTAATGCTACATACATAAAATATAATTTTAAGGTTCTTCATTCACCTGACATGATTGACTATTTTAAGTAACACTAAGTTTTGGATAGGCTGACCCAACTTAGGTGACCTAGATTTTAAGAGAACTTTTACTTGACAATTATGAGTTCTATGGAGATGACTGTTATGAAGAGACATGGTTACTTATCATACTCCAAATATTGAGGAGAATTGTTAATTTGTAGTACTATGACTAGAACTGAATTCAACTGGTACACCCTAAAATGAGACCGTCCACACCGCCTAATGGCTAGTTGTAGCTCCCAGCCTCCGATTATTGTTTTCATTGTAGTATAATGTGTCGAGCGAAAATCTTCATTCCACCTCATTTGCTCGGCATGATTGACTATTCAAATACATACTTATCGACATGAAGTTGATGTAGGCAGTTGCACCTAATTTGGTCCTGGACCCAATGAACTTACCACTAGAGTCCTTAATCCTAAGTACATATCCTTGAATGTGAACATACTTGTTAGTTAGATGGATGTCGTTAGACTAATAATGCTAATATTTGACTCAAGACAGATAAGACTACATTCCTCTTGTTCATTTAATTTTTAATGATGAACATGATAGATATCCATGTCGAGAGAGAATGTAAATGAGTCCCAAGCTCTCAATAGTTGTTAAAACTGATCACTTTTTTAAAATATGAGTGGAATATAGGTTAGAGAAAAGGCAAAGAGCGACTGAGAGATATAGGTTTGTTACTTGTATTATATTTAACATACAAGAGAAAAAAGTGTGTTAGTCATTGTCTTGTAGATTTTCATAATTTTATCATTAACTTGGAGAATAATTGTTATTATTTATGCAAAGTAGTTTCTTTTCAATACAGTTAGTTACCTTTAAGGCCATGTAGTTACATTCTATGCAACTATACACCATCTAAGGTGTGAACTTACAGAATATTATGGGAATTACTTCAATATAATTTTAAGCACTAAGATACATGCTCTTAACATATTTTAGTTCCCTTAAGATCTCATACTACACCAAATCATCGACACTAATTTATGTGTCTTTGTGTTATTTTTGTGTCAGATAGTTACTTTTCTTACCATAGAGTTATTGTTTATGTCATTACGTTACTTTTTGTTCCAAATAGTTACTTTTTTATATCACATAGCTACTTTTTTAGATAAAATAGTTTTGTTACTATTTTATATTACCATGAGTTGGTATGACAACTTCAGAATTTGTCACTTAATTTGTTACTTTTAATTACCGAGCGTTACTTTCTTTATTCAATAGTTACTTTCAATACCAAATTATTTCTTTTGTACCATGTCATTATGGTCTAATCTAGAAGGTTATATTTCGATTGATTACTATTTGATTTGTTACTTTCCATGATCAAATATTACTTTTCGATATCAAGTACTTACTTTTTATATCTTATAATTACTTTATGCATAAAATAGATACTCTTCTAAGAGAATGTTAAAAAAATTAATGAACAATAAAAAAAGTATTCTACATATAACCTACATATCTTCTGAACTTTTTCTCTTTTGTAATTAACATGTTTGATTACGTTTGGTAATTTAATAATAATTCTGAAATAATAAATAAGTGAGAAAAGTCATAGATAATTCAAAATTTATCTTTGTGGTTTAGTTATATCTGAGTATGAGACATATACTGATTTTTATATGATAAACAAAATGTGTTGACAGTCATTTGTTTACATGAAGGACTTCTGATTGCGCGTACAACTTTGAAAAACTTTAATAAAGAATAAATATCTAATAGTACTCAGGTTTAAATTGTTGTATAGCAGCCAACAACGTCCAACTTATACTATTAGTTACAAGAACCTAGTCCACAAACAATTGAAAACATTACAACCACACTTGCGCAACTTATTTGTAGTTTGCACCATCTGAATATTTGCAAGAACCACCGTTCAGACATCATGGCAAGAAGAGCTAGCACATTTTTGTATTTGCCCATCAAACTAGACATTAGTTACAATAGATAAATTTAAGCTTCTTTGGAGAAATTTTGTAATCATAGGGTGATATGACTTTTTTTGAAGCCATGAAAGTGAACAGACATAGTTTCTAGTAAAAGTTAGAGTTGGTGTATCACTCTTCTCTATAGTATATAGTGCATTGCTTTAGTGCTAGATTCTTTAACATGACTTAAGAAATGAGCAATTGATAATGGCGAGACATTCCCTGTCTTGTGCGGTTGGAGTTGGTGGTGATGCATAACAATACATCAACGACGACCTTCTCAGCAACTGTGAACGTGCTTCATGGCTATTCAGAGGTTGCATAACGTCAACATTCATAATTGCATTAAAAGCCCCAGAGATGAAGACTTGAGGCAGTAACAGCAAAGATATAAGCACCATAGAAGCTAAAAACCATCTTGACGATCCAATAGAGAACATTCACACTTCTTATAGAGCATTTGATTGAATAAGTCCATACTTTATAGTCCTTCTGCAATAGCTACATATAACACAGATAAATTCGGCCATGTTGACATTTCATCAAACACATTTCTTGCATGCCCATGGATAAGAAAACTTAGAGTTCCTGATTTACAGTAGTCTAACCAATCATACAAGAAAAAGGAAGAAGCGGGAACAATGTCCCTAGAAAATATTTAAGTTTAATCCAATTCTTCACCATCTCCATAATCTAGCACCACAATCAATCTGTTCCTCCGCAATGCTGCTGGAAATAGATTGACATCATGATTTCCATCATACATATAGTCATATGTAAATTGCCCATGTTGTAGGCCCTCCTCATCATGTGGGTGAAGTACATATTGTTGCTTGTCTCCTTCCCCAAACATGCAGACGGTGCAACTTCTCCACGGTCCATGCACTAATTCATCACACTCTTTCGAAAAGCTCCTGGTCGAGCCTTGTCTCTGTTCTCATCATCAATGAGGATGCTTTGTGCACTGTGGCGACTGACTTTATGGATTAAAGAGTGAGTGCATCTTCAGGCTAGAAGGCAATGCAGGTACTGGCGGGGGCAGTGGTGACGCCGACAACAAGGGAAGTAGGAAGTCATCTACGGTGAGTACTGGATTCAGGTAGAAGGGATGAGCCAAGAAGCACCTCTTACTCTAGACCTGTGGAGCTCCTCGAAGGCACTGTGAAGATCCTCGCGGCCTCCATGCTCGTCGACACCACACCTGGCCTCCATGCTTCATGGGAAAAGAACGGGGTCGTCTACATAAACGATCAGGAAATAAAAGGCAGACGGTGGCACATGACGTAATTAACTAATTTAGCTAACATATCATGACAGAACCGAATTGATGCACTGTAGAGACAGAGCATTTGAAGATCCGCGTGCTTTGATTAATCGGTAAAGCAAGATCCACAAATTTTCAAATACGGATAACATTGATAAAGTACCCGCGCAGGTATTAAAAACAATCATATATATATATATATATATATATAGAGAGAGAGAGAGAGAGGGGGGGTCGATCCTATGAGAGCCCTCCTACAATGAGAGCATGAGAGCCTTTTTAATAACTACAAATTTAGAAGGTTTTTTGTAAATCCAACCATATGGATGTGAAAAGTAACATTGCCATTAGCTTCACACAAAAAATTATCATGATCGAATATTGTTTACTTAGCCATATATACAATTTACATATATTGCATCCAACGGTCAGTCCAGAATTCAATATGGAACGCTAAAAACTTTTCTATTACCACATGCAATCTGTAAGTCCGATGTATATGAAATTTTTTAGGTAGGTAAATACAATAATATATTTTCAATCCATATGGATGGATCTGAAAAAATGGATTATCGTTGGGAGTTATTCAAAGGACTCTCATGCTCTCACCATCTTAGGGCTCTCACTAGATCGTTCTCATATATATATATATATATATATATATATATATATATATATATATATATGTAGTTTAAATGATTACTTGGATTCATCTTTGCTTGCTTGATTGGGTAATATACTTAAAGTGTTTGAAGTATGATTGCATGATCTATATGGTTCTGCATTGAGGTACGTGGTTACGATTATGAATACTCACATTATCGGTTGTCGATATTTGCTGAGGATTTCTCAAGGATTATTGAAATAAAATGTTGGATGTTTATTTATATTTGTTCAAGTATAATGATACCATGAGTATCATAAAAAGTAATATATGATATTATGAACCCTAGGATGATATGTAACAAGGAGTGATGCACATGAGCCTTGGAAGGGATAGTGATTACGCTTGAGATAGCATATCAAGTATGGGTTAGAATATATAATGAAAATGCATCTTCTTATTTGCAAGTAGTTGATTGATTATATGTTGTTATATTACTTACATACTTTTGTATGCATCCCAAGTACACTGTATAGAAATATATTGATCCATATTTTGGTTTGTCGATGATTTAGGTAATTGTAATACATGAAGATATCAAGACATGATGAATTAGACGAAAAGAACTGAAGACATTATAGCTAAGAAAAGGAAGATTTGTTAGATACTTCTTCTCATATGTATTAATCACATATTAAAAAAAATTATAACTCTTTAGAGGAGCATCGCTATACATCTTGTAAAAATATTTGGGAAATAATAGAAATTATTTGTTATTATATATTATTTATTAAATCTGGATTTCAGAAATTTTAAGTAATGACACTCAACTTTAAGGTTCTTTCTTGATTGGTGAAGTGGTTACATTTACGCTACCTACCCTACCCATTTATAATTCCAGTTTTATGGTATATTATATAAATAAGAATGAAGCTTGAGAAGGGCAGTCCTATATTAGAAAAAGGAAGAAAGATCATAAAGACCTATCCACATGAGTTATTGGTTAATGACTATCCCTTGTCGCATTTGATTCCACGTGAATGATGGTTTGTTGCATGCAAATCCACTTGCATTGTCATTGAGAATATTCAAGAAGGTGATAAACATAGATTGGCCATATTGGCATGCTGAGGACTCATCGTCCAAAGAATCTGGAATTCGGAAAAGGCCATATTATTTCAGAATGACACTCATTCTGGTATCTATACTTTGAAAAAAGATATGTACAATCCAATTACAAAATCAACCAGATCAGTCCTATGATGCTAAAACAAGGTAGGCCAATGAAGTGACACCCCAGTGGTAAAAGTAATGATGTAAGACCGAGAGGTCATGAGTTCAAACCCAGGCGACGGGATGAATGAATCGCCAATAAATTAAAAAAAAGGTAGGCAATGTAATTGACAACATATGCCTAGCGAAGAATCTATCAAGTTGAGGAGTGATTAGGCATGGGCTCATCAAAGTGGTTTGATATCGATGTTTTATAGTCAAGCAAAGAGAAAGCTAATTCTTCCCTCCGTTTTCATTTAACCACATAAAGTTCACCTTTTACATATGAAAATGATTACATTAGAAAGTCACTGAAAATATGATCGGCAAGGGTTTAACGATCAAAACAAGAGGGGACCCTGGACGGCGATGGCACAACATTTGGTGGGTTAGGTGCTTTCTGCTCCCGATCGGTGAGACAGGAGGTGGCCAACCGATCCAATCAACGGCGTCCGGACTCGAGAGTGACCCTAGATAAGAATAAGATCGCCAAAAGCGATGGAGCAGAGATGGCATCATGAAGTCATGAGGTATATATGCACAATGGAGTAGTTGTCTGACTTAAGATTAGACTAATTGCCGGCAAGAATTTCGTTTCACGACAGGATGTGTATAAAAGAATATTGAGTGCAAGGACAGAAGAACAGTAAATAAAGGAGAGTGCTTCATCGCATCATTTCGGGACTGAAGGAGAACGAGGCACGCTGGTTGTAATCATGGCGAACACAAATGGAGCAATGCTCCTCTTCCTTCTGGACCCGTCTCATCAACGTTTTCTTAATTATATCTCCCATCACTGCCCATCATCATGCTTATATGGAAAATTCCGATCACCTTTTGTTTGTGACTTTGTGAATATAGTTTTCCAGTCTGTGTCCACCCTTCACTTTCCACTGCACTGATGGCCAGCCTGCGGATATATACTTAGCATGTCTTTGGTGGCACCAAAGAAATGGCATAACATAGATTTCTTGTGATTTATCTCGGGATTGCCATTTGGTGCGTGCCATATATGGATACGGAATCGGGTTTTTCTGCAAAACAGACAGAAGACGCATCTGTTTTCCCGAGCTTCAGATCCCACCTTGTCGGTGGAATAAAGACAGATCTACAAGCTTGTTCTGCGGAACTTCCTGGAGTTTTATCCATGTCTTTACAAACAAGCAGTAAAAAAAGAAGCCACTAGAAGTAGTTCCAAGCCTTTCTTTATTATGTTCCACGTTTCAATAAGCTCAAACTAAAGGTCTCACGTTAATGAGCGCGCTGGTTCCCCATGTACGCGATTGGTTCCGAGGTTTACTCTTTACTGGGTGGGGTCTAATAGTGGCTGATCCCAGGAGAAGTTCCTCATTATAAAAAAAAAATAAGCTCAAACTACAAGGAAATTACAGATGTATCTGCTTCCAAGGTTTGTAAGAACTTGAGTGGATCTACACAGATCTTTTTTTCCAAATTCACTCAGCATTAGCATGTAGCTGGTAGTACAGCGTTTATAAAAGACAGACGCTGCTAAAAAACTGAACAGTGACTTCACATAGACTGGAAATCAAGGTCATCTTTGGGCAACAACTTGGTTTCTTCCTGGCATAATCAGGATTGCTTCGTCCAAAAACTCATGTTTACGATATGGCCAAGAAAAAATCACGGGCGTATAGTCCTCACCAGCCTTTGAAGCAACCTAGCAAGTCTAATGCCGCCTGCATGATCAATGGACTTGTTTATGGGGAATTTACACGTCTAAAAACATTTGTGTGGACTAGACCCTTAATATTATTTCTCACAAATATGCTCCAGAATATGAAGAAGTTTATCGAGTTTCTGCGCTTATCATTTTGAGTAAAGGTTGAGATTAAACCTGTCAAATTGATCCCTAGGGTGTTCAAGCGTCCACTTGTTTAAATTAGATTTGGGTGATGAAATTTTACACCCACTGAAAGTCACCCAAACTCATATCCACTCATTTACATGGCTGGTTTCACGGGTGATCTAGTAAATATATTTATATACATAATATACACCTACATCTATTAAAAGATGTTATTTATTTTACACGAGCTAACTCTTTATCTTTACCAACAACAAGTATATTATCTTTATTTTGTGTTTGCAATAGACAACAATAAGTATTTGTAATATTAAGAATGTCTAATGTTACATGACAAAATTATGTATTATTTTTGTGACATTTATCTATCAAAACTACATTGATTTCCCTACTTTACATCAGCATACAACAACTAACTTCAGTTTTTTTCTAATAACCAAATGGTTTGACGTCAATTATAAAAGTTGGTTGGTACATATAAAAACATAGTTACAAATTCTTTTTAATGTGATTTTTATTGTTAAGGAAAGTAACTAAAAATTTATTGTCGATTGCACACATTTTATATGAGCACCCATGGGCGACTTGCAACCTGCTGGGTCGGGTTTGCGTGTGTTTTTCTTCTACTGTTAGAAATCTATCTTTTTTACCGCACCAGTCAAACCTGCACCCATAACTATCCAATCCAAATCCAACCCACCTACCAATTTGACAGGTCTAACTGAAATGGGCCTTCCGAAATGACAGGGTGAATAGAGGTGTGTGAAAGTTGTACCAGTTTTGCTAAATTGCAAACCAAAACATTGAATCTACAACAAGCTAGCTAGTTGTCTTAGAAAGGTTTGTCAGCTTGTGCAAGATAAACAATGATAATGCGCGAGATAAATCAAAAATTATGTAAGAGTAATAAAATATTGTTGGCAAGATGCATATATCTACAACAATAGATCTTAGGTTTAGTAAAGGGACTACATTTTGGAATTTCATGAGCAAGACATATGGTAAATAAGGGCAACAGCTGAATACATGGTGAGATCCATGGAAGATAGAGAGGAAAAACAAATTGGAAGCCAAGGATAGACTTCCATATGACGGACAATGAAAGACTGCATAGAAGCTAAGTAAATTGTAAGTTTGTACACTGTTATGAATGCACGTATCTCCAAATTGGAGTTAGAGTTATACATATCTTTGATCCTGACTTCTGCACTTGACGAGGGACATAGAAACAAACTAAAAGGCGTAGCACCATATCTAGAAAAGGAGTTCACGAAGTATTGATTTAATTATGCATTGGAAAAATGCAGCAAACCTTACCGTCCAGATTAAGTTGCTATATAGGCATTTAACTAAAAGCATCAAACATAATATCCCCACGATCGCAAATTGTGTGCACGATGTATATGAATTATTGCAGATCGATCCTACTGCTATTCGTGTGAGTGTCTGATATTTTCTTAATGGTATTTTTGGTAACGGATTATTCTAATTCTCGAATAGTCTTTATATATATTAATGAACTGTAATAATGCATTGAGCTGTAGGACACACCTAAATATTGTCCCACGAGCTCATTATTGAGAGACCTGGACATGATAATGATGCACTTATTGGCGGTAATACACCGTTAGTTTGTGGTATTTTACCTAAGTGTACTTCTTACTAGGAGAGAGAGAGAGAGAGAGAGTCAAACATCAACTATTGATCAAATCCCATTGATACTTTGCCTTTGGGTGAGCTACTAGTGTCCCCTAATGGACCTGAAAGATCTGCCCATTATATTGATGCCACCTAAACTAACAGTCAAAATGGTTGCCTTTAATAGCAAACATCTCTTACAATCGCCAGTACCTCTCTTTTCTGAACTTCACAGCGCATATAAATATTGAAGTCAAGTACGAGTTAAGTAACTCCTTTGATGTTTTCTTTCCTTCGCAATGTTATCCATAGCTTTTACAACATATTGTCTAGACATCGATATACGACTTGAAACGTGG
Source organism: Alisma plantago-aquatica (assembly GCA_963693085.1). Classification (NCBI taxonomy): domain Eukaryota; kingdom Viridiplantae; phylum Streptophyta; class Magnoliopsida; order Alismatales; family Alismataceae; genus Alisma; species Alisma plantago-aquatica. The sequence continues at coordinate 1,152,554,739 of OY856409.1, read as the reverse complement.
GTGGGATATCATCGACGGATTACTATATGTGGTATCTTCAAGACATTAGTCTCGAAAAGCATCTCTTAGTCACACTTATGACTTTGACTTGTAGTCTTAATTGTCCCGACAACTCAGCTTACGCTCCGATATCAAATTGTGACATATGTGTTTTACAATTACCATGAACCGTGAGATTAAGGCATAAACTAGACATCACGGCGCTAGACAACACTGTTATCTTTTTCAATAGAAAACTCTTAGTTGTCTCACACTCAATCACATGAACTAACTTTGTATCAGAACTAAACGCGCTGATAAAAATTAAACCACTCATACATATTTTCTTCATTTACTTGTTTATCAATCTTGAATGAATAAAAAATATATACTCTTTCAAAGAGTAAATGATATTAAACATTCTCATGTGTAAGTCTTTATATTTCCATACTAGAACCTACATTGACAGTGATTGTAAGGTCCCTGAGCTAGATTAATCTTTGATCATGTTTGTATAGATAATTGAATGCTTGAGTAGATTTTGAAATCAATTGATTAAGAGAAATATCTAATTTGACTCAGTTTGCACTCTGTTTGTTTTTATTTTATAGTTTTATGAACATAAAGGACTAATGTGTAAATTCACAATAATATCATATCTAACTGTACTTCATGTGCAAATTGTCTAAGAGCATGTTTTTTCTTCATAAGGATGCTTAGTTTGATGATCTTTGTATATTTTTGAACTTGGATAACCTAGGGTTTCTTCCATGGTCCCTAACTGTAAACCTAATCTAGGGTTTAGAGTTGAGGCTTGATAGTTTTTCACCTAGACTTTGGTCGGTCTATGGGTAGGAGCCTCGATACACCCCCCCCCCACTTGGATCACCCTCGACAGGTCAGAAGAGGACCTTCAATGGGCTATCTAGTGTGTACCTAGATTGGTTGGAGATGGATTACCTTAATAGGTTGTTAATATGGTTTCTCAATGAGTTTATAGATGGAGAACCTTGATAGGTGGGGAGTTGAGCCTTGATCCATAGGGAAGTTGAGCTATGATAGGTGAGAGGGTTGAGCCTTTACAGGTTGGGATTTGATGGGTATAGATGAGTCTTACCCTCAATAGGTGTGGTAGAGGATGAGGTTCCATGGCTTCGTCTAGAGGTGAACCTCGACAACTAGGGTTGGAGCGCCTCGATAGGTTGTTGATGCGAGCATGGATGTGTTGAGATTTGGACCTCATTAGGTCCTATCAAGGGACATTCCATAGGCTTAGAGGAAAGGAACTTTGGTAGTCTTGACCCTCTTTGGTGTCACCTTGATGGGTGGAAGAGCAAGAGCCACAATGACCTTCTAACTCCACTTATGTTAGGTTGTTTTAATAATTTCACCCCCTTGCCTATATATCTCCCTAGTCATCAGCCCCTTTGCCTCATTTGGCAACCTGGATACCTACTTAGATGAGGAGGAGGAGATCAGAAACCTCGATATCCAATCTTGGAGCTTGATAGCCTTCCATGGAGGTCGATAGCTTGAGGAAGAAGGTTTTTTGTGGATCAAAGTCGATGATCAAGCTTCCATAGGTGGTGCTAAAGCTGGATAGCTTGTTCCTAACTCCTAACCATGTAACATGTATCTTTTATTATCTCTTTTCTTTCTTATTTCCCTTTCGTATAATTCCTCTACAAGGGATCCATAGATATCCATGGTGGAACTTGGTGCATATAGTTAAAGAATCTTCTTTTCTCTCTTTAAGCCCTAGTTGGCCATCATTCTTTCTTGGAGGTTCTTAATTGGAACTTTTGTGAGTTGTTGGGATGTGTCTAGGTGGCTATCTTGTGAAGAACTTGGTTATAAATGTTTTCTCCATATACTAAGGCTAGTGATATAGATTCTTTTAGCATTCTTTCCTACAAACCTGCTTGTAAAACCCCAAAAATGCTTGAAAGTTGATTTTCTATTCAAGAAGTGGAGATTTTGTGGATTGTTTTTTATAACATGAACTGATAAAGAATTTTCTTTCCTTCACTTATCTTACAATAGTGATTCTTGGCAAAAAAAATGACCTCTTGATGCCGTAATGACTAAAATTTTGAGAAGGTACTTTTTCCCTAGAGATGCCTCTTTTAAGGGTTGCATGATATCATGTTGTCATGTGACAAAAATATAACCTTCCTTACTATTTGGAGGTTCATCTCAAGTGTATATAGCATGTTTTCCCTAATTATTTTTCTATTGTAATTTCATTGTACTTGGATCCTATACTTAAAGGTGGCTCATGGATAAAAATAATTGTTTATGCACTATCTTGTATTAGACACAACTTTCTCAAAGTTGGAAGTTTCTGCACAAATTTTTCAATGGTGATTCATGGTTGTCTGAAGAGTAACGTACCGTTGGAGGTAAGTTTGAGCCTTTATAAAGGAATGTACTTGGTATGGCTAGAAATGGTGATTCATGCCATGTATCAGTATTTTGAAGTATATTATTGGCCTTTTCTATCTTCAAAACATAGTTATACTTGATTTAGGCAATTATATATTTTTATGTCTTGTTTTCACCCCTCTTTGATTCATTTGAAATATTAGAAAATGACCTAATTAATCATGTTTTACCCTAGTCATGTGGTGCCATGTGACCATAGGAACTATCCCAGTGTTTTGAAGGCTGAACAGAAAAATGGATATCCTTAAATTGACCTGAGGGTTTTGAGGAAGTGATCTGAGTCATATACTTTTTGGTATACATAGGAGATTGATTCTTATTTTTTCTATAGTACTAATAGGACATTTGCATGAGTGTGGTTGCGACTGTAGATCCTGTCATATGTTATTTTGATATGATGATGTGGGTTTTTATACCTACGTGATAGGTGCAATCGCCTTAGTACCCATGATGGACCTATATTTTATGGAACAACCTTTGAGAACTCCACAATCAGGATTGGTTGATGTTCCCACGACTCCTTTTATACTCATGCAACCAAGATGTACTAAGATCTTATGGACACCAATGTCCTTGGGATCTTATAGGATGAGCGAGGGGATTTTATGGTCACTAGCTAATGGTTCAAGTGGTACCCCTCAAACTACTTAGGAATTTATTATAAAGCATGTCATCCATTTGTGTAGTATATCTGCTTAGGGTTTTTTATGAATCAGATTAGATGTTTTTATTGCTATTTTACATTTCCAAGTTTTATGTGTTTACTCTTATATTGCACCTTACTGTTTCTTCATATCTTGCAAAGTTTATTGCTTGTTACATTATTGTTCCTTAACTATCATGTTGATAATAGACTTGTAAACACATAATGCTACCTATTATTGCATCATATCTCTGGTACACGGGTCTCACCCTCATAGTAATCCACATCTTTAGGTCACAACCAACATAAATAAGGATTTAGTGGAGAGGAGTCTTCCTTTGCTGGACAACAATATCCTAAATGTTGGTGGAGATCTTTTGTTGGTGTGTTCTAAAGTTGTACATGCACTCTTAGGTCCTAGTTGGTGGATTTGAATAAATCAATACTTTCAGTTGCAATTTAAATTAAGCCCAAAAGAGCATCACATTAAGGTTTTATTCAGATACTTATCAAGCTCAGATGAAGATATAATCATATATTATCTTCAACAAATGCATGTGAAGTATAATTTATTCAAAAAGAATGTTTGGAAAAGTTCAAAGTCTTCAAATATGTCATGAATTTGACAATGACGTTTTGTTTTAATGGAACTTGACTTGTAGGAGATATATATAGTAAACTCAAATTCATCTATACAAGTAAAATGTCAAGAAACCGGAATCCCAGTCCATGAACCAAACGTATACCAAAGGCAAAATGTGGAAGCGTAAAGCTTAGCACACATGAACAGATAACAAGATACAAGCACCAACATAATCTCAACAATCAACAAGATATATTAAGCAACATTATTATATTACATGATTTGAATTACATATTTCAAGAGTCACTTTGTACAAGTCTGCTCATGTATACTATATTTGGATCTTACAACAAGTACACCTAGCATAGCTCACCAAGCCCATCAACCTTCTAGCCATCTCTGAACCTAAAAACAACATATGAGAAATGGGTCAACACACGAGGTGTTAGGTATGGGGCCGAAAGATACACATATATATATATATAAGTTTTGCATAATTTTGAAAAGATTTTAACATTAAACGAACAAGAATAAACATGTTAATTGTTTAACAAATGTGAAACCATATTTTATGTCATTTCACTCCATTATACCAACAATATCAAACATGTTTAAGGCCTTTGACCATCTTCCCGTCGGAAGGGTCCGTAAGGGTGCTCAAGCTTAGCTAACCCTTTTATACGAGAGGGACCTCAAGGTCGTAACCAAGAGCCCTTTATCAACAATATTATAATGGAGTTCCATATATATATGTGTTCAAGTTATAAAACAGACGAAGCAAACATCGAGTATGACATAGAAAAACTACATGGCAATATTTGAGAAAATAGACAAACAATCATATAATATATGTCTTTTCAAGCAAGAAAGCGGTAGTCATATAACTAGATAAGACCCATACCTGATTCAAAGATTCTTAACTTAACACGTCCATTACCATCTAGATCATAAGCCAACCTGATTAAGAACAAGATTACATATATGCATTAGATTCTCATCATTAACCATGATTATCTTTATTTGATGGTTTTGGCCAAGTTGGTTTTAATATTGGTTATTAGTACATTAGATGATCTCATAATGATCTAGGGTCCATCATAAGAGTGTGGTTCAAGTTTCATATCATTTTGATGTTCCATGCACTTTCTATGATCATATCAAGGTTTAAGGTATTTACATGCATTCTAGGGTCGAAGGACTCACAATAGAGTATCCTATATCATGATTCATCAAGTCGAGAGGTCTAAATCTAAAATATGATTTAGATCAGCCACAAAATGTCATAAGAAACATATAACAAGATTAGGTGGGTGTCCATTAGAAGCAAGATTAGCAATCTAGGCAAGGTTCAACATTATAGTCCAAAGTAGGCACATATGTACAATTGAGAGTAATTCTTAAACAATAGGGGTGATAAGGACCCTCCTATAGATCAAAGATGTACAAAAGATTCTGATTTCATGATTAGGAAGATAGATGATCATTAAAGGTTCAAGTTTTATCACCTTGATGCATTGAATGTACTAAACATGGATAAAGTTATCATTTTTCAGAAATCAAGGGAGTAAACATCAGAATTAGGTTCTGGAACCATGCCCAATTGGTAGGTCTCGTTGAGCTGATCAATTTAATATATTGGTTCGACATTTTTGGCCAAGGGATTAGCAAGATATCATTTTTACAAAACTTCCATTCAAACTATATGGATTGACATAGGGTGTTACCTGCATTATTTTGTGATTAAAAACGATTGTAGATCCTTAATCCAACGGCTGAGGAGGCTTCTTCCTCCCACGCTGCTGCTCGATTGCTACTTCTGTTCATGCCTTTGAGGACTCCTGCCCATGGTCACCTTCTTCTCTGCCCGTGGTTGCAGACCGCTTTTGGGTGGCAATCCGCAACGCTGGTCACTCTCCACCGCGCCCAGCACTCTCATCGTTGCCTCCACGCCCGCACACTACCACTCACCTGCTCAGCCACGTGATCCCCTACTCCACACGTAGAAACAGGGGCGCAACCAGGATAGCTCCGCCCTTGTCCACCTGTCACTCTGACGCACACCCAGAAGCTCAGAGCACTGGACCTCGTGGTGTCCCGACTGTGGCCAAGGCCGCCCTCCCTTGCCATGAGGAGCAGTGATGATGTTGGGCGTCCTCTTAGCTGTTTAGCTAGCCACTGCCGAGAGGGAAAAATAGAGTAGGCCGCCTGGTTGAAGAAGAAGGGAGAGAGGATCAGGAAACGGAACAAGGGTCTCAAAGGAGGCTAGGGTTAGAACTCGGGGGGGGCTATATATGTAGAGCAAGTGCTAGGGTTAGGTCCAACCATCCTGCGCCTCCCTTGTTGCCCGATTTGGCGGCAGGGGGAAACAAAGCTTCCAACCCTACGTTTCTTTCCCAAAGGGGAAAGGCAGAAGGCAGCCAAGATATGGGTCGAGATCTAAGACTTTGGGCCCAACAAGCAAGAAAAGGGCTATTCAAGGCTAGAACAAGGATATATATATATATATATATTAGAGAATTTATATAAAATCGTACCAATGTCCAAATGATCTCAAATTTGGACCACAGCTTCATAATATGGTCAAGAACAATTGTGCAAAATATCAAATCAAAATAATCACGTATGATCAAGAATTTAATCAAAGGGTTCAAGGGTACAACATCACTAACATTTCATGCATATATGTGTATCATATTGACTCAAAATGGGGGAATCTTTGACTTTGGTGGACATTATAGAGTTATGAAGTCAGAGGAGACATAAATAGTGAGGATTTTAAAGTAACAAGAGTAATTATTCACAATTAGGAGAAAATACACTTTATCACATCCTTCCCTCCTTATAAGAAATTTCGTCCTCGAAATTTATTAGAGATCATATCTAAGAGTCAAAGTCAAAAATCTACCGAGTACAGATATCCCTCCATGGTTTTCAAGGTATTCCACACAATGGGATGCACAATAGGTTGTCATCATCAAGGATGTACTCATATAGATGATATACACATTTACTTATGGTTCCATCATACTATAACATCATCATGGCATTAGGGTTTTCCATCCTTTTGTATCCATATATCAGGGTTTTTGTACTAATTTTCATACACGACCAGGGTGTATTATCAAAATCTATGTTATCACTTCTCAAAAGTATCATGTTTATGGACATGACTTCAAATAAGACTATCATCGAGTGTGTATCTCATCTTTACTCTAGATTTCATGCATGGTTTTGTTTTCCCCAAAATTTCCACCAACTCTGACCAATTATGTTCATTGTTTTTTTTTCTTTTTACATCTAAAATTAAACAATTTATTCATCATGTTCATCTGAGTTACGACTCCAAGAGTATTGTCATATCAAGTTGATCATTTGAGTATGAGATTAGGTACGTTACCCCTGATTATTCAAGCTAAGTTTTCATGACATCATATTATTTTCATGATTTCAAGGCTACATCTTTTATGTACAGTATGATTTCATATTAGGTCTAGCTTATGAGAGTGGCTTATCGTGCATATGTTAAATTTTTAATGTACGTGAGATATTTCATATATCAAGCACCATATGAGGAACAACATTATCATCAACTTCGAGGTTTTGAAGCTTTCTCACTTGTATCTAGAAAGAGCTCCACAAGCTCAAGCCACTCAAGCTAAGACATATGTGTATCCAGCAAGACATGTTAACCACAACCTTATATGTGTAACACAATTTCTACCCATCTTTTGAAAAACAAGGATAACCTCTAGATTCCTTTATATACAACTACTAACCCAAGTATGAGGCTCATTATGAATATCACACATCGTATACATTATCTAAGGGTCTTGGGACATCTCCCTCACCTATATATATATATATATATATATATATATATATATATATATATATATATATATATATATATATATATCAAGCATCAAATTTTCAATTGCCTCTTTCTCTAGGGTTAGATATTTTCATAGGACATCTAGGGTTCAACATTTTCAAGGAAACCATCCACTAGGTCACTCAACTCATATACTTAGAAGCATTCTAGATAGGGACTCATCATCAAGTATTTCATCATTCATATTATTCAACATTTCAAATATTTTGGAGTTTAGGTTCTCTAACCTTTTCCCGATATGGGTCAACTCATATCAACATGTCACCCTATTTATATGTCCCATGCGAGAGGTCCTCATTTGTAAAGAGATTGAGGCTCGTGTTGGTCTCGAACCATATATCATATCTCCACACATACAAGACTAGGTACAAGCAAGCATGTCAACCCACAAGCTATGTTTAGCACATCAACCAAGTGGTATGCCTCGTATAAGGTGCTAGGTTTAGCTAGGGTTGCATGGTCAAACTCATCTCATATCATCAAACATACTTAACCTTCCTCAAACATCTTGGGTCCTATAAAACATCAACATCATCAACCACCTCAACATCAACATCAACATCGAGATCGACATTAACATCATTATCATTATCATCACTATCTTCGGTTATCTATGATACTCACTAGCTTAACCTTTATCATGGCTCTAGACAACTCTAGATACTAAAACTATCATCTAAACTCTCATCTAAATTTGATCTTACATCTCTTTCTCTTAGGTTGCATGGAAACTCACTGCCTTTCTGCGTGTGGCAACATTTTTCATATGTATATATAATAATACTTGAAATATGTTTTCTCCAACGTTTAACCAGGCGATGAAAACCACCATACTCCATTCGAATAAAACCAAAACCAAAACAAGTTACCACACTCATTAGGCAGTCTAGTATCATGACACCTAGAGAACTAGTAAGAACATGGTGCACACTTGTGTAGACATCCTAAGCACATGTCGTGAATCATGTCTAGGGAGGTAACTTACACAAGTCTACACCTAGTTCTAGAACATCTAGGTTCTAACTTAGAGGCTAAGTCAACCTAATCCACAAGGATATTTCATTAAGTTTCTAGGATTGAGATGTAGGGTGAGTTTAGTTTGTGTTTCATGTGACCAATGTTTGGTGTAGTTATTGTTCATGCTCTGATACCATCTATCACGAAACCGGAATCCCAGTCCATGAACCAAACGTATACCAAAGGTGAAATACGGAAGTGTAAAGCTTAGCACACATGAACAGATAACAAGATACAAGCACCAACATAATCTCAACAATCAACAAGATATATTAAGCAACATTATTATATTACATGGTTTGAATTACATATGTCAAGAGTCACTTTGTACAAGTCTGATCATGTATACTATATTTGGATCTTACAACAAGTACACCTAGCATAGCTCACCAAGCCCATCAACCTTCTAGCCATCTCTGAACCTAAACACAACATACGAGAAATGGGTCAACACACGAGGTGTTGAGTATGGGGCCGAAAGATACACATATATATAAGTTTTGCATAATTTTGAAAAGATTTCAAGATTAAACGAACAAGAATAAACATGTTAATTGTTTAACAAATGTGAAACCATATTTTATGTCATTTCACTCCATTATACCAACAATATCAAACAAGTTTAAGGCCTTTGACCATCTTCCCGTCGGAAGGGTCCGTAAGGGTGCTCAAGCTTAGCTAACCCTTTTATACGAGAGGGACCTCAAGTTCATAACCAAGAGCCCTTTATCAACAATATTAAAATGGAGTTCCATATATGTGTGTGTTCAAGTTATAAAACAGACGAAGCAAACATCGAGTATGACATAGCAATACTACATGGCAATATTTGAGAAAATAGACAAACAAGCATATAATATATGTCTTTTCAAGCAAGAAAGCAGTAGTCATATAACTAGATAAGGCCCATACCTGATTCAAAGATTCTTAACTTAACACGTCCATTACCATCTAGATCATAAGCCAACCTGATTAAGAACAAGATTACATATATGCATTAGATTCTCATCATTAACCATGATTATCTTTATTTGATGGTTTTGGCCAAGTTGGTTTCAAGGTTGGTTATTAGTACATTAGATGATCTCATAATGATGTAGGGTCCATCATAAGAGTGTGGTTTAAGTTTCATATCATTTTGATGTTCCATGCACTTTCTATGATCATATCAAGGTTTAAGGTATTTACATGCATTCTAGGGTCGAAGGACTCACAATAGAGTATCCTATATCATGATTCATCAAGTCAAGAGGTATAAATCTAAAAGATTATTTATATCATCCATAAAAGGTCATAAGAAACATATAACAAGATTAGGTGGGTGTCCATTAGAAGCAAGATTAGCAATCTAGGCAATGCTCAACATTATAGTCCAAAGTAGGCACATATGTACAATTGAGAGTAATTCTTAAACAATAGGTGTGATAAGGACCCTCCTATAGATCAAAGATGTACAAAAGATTCTGATTTCATGATTAGGAAGATAGATGATCATTAAAGGTTCAAGTTTTATCACATTGATGCATTGAATGTACTAAACATGGATAAAGTTATCATTTTCCAGAAATCAAGAGAGTAAACATCAGAATTAGGTTCTGGAACCATGCCCAATTGGTAGGTCTCATCGAGCTGATCAATTTGATATATTGGTTCGACATTTTTGGCCAAGGGATTAGCAAGATATCATTTTTACAAAACTTCCATTCAAACTACATGGATTGACATAGGGCGTTACCTACATTATTTTGTGATTAAAAACGATTGTAGATCCTTAATCCAACGGCTGAGGAGGCTTCTTCCTCCCATGCTACTGCTCGATTGCTGCTTCTGTTCATGCCTTTGAGGACTCCTGTCCATGGTCACCTTCTTCTCTGCCCACGGTTGCAGACCGCTTTTGGGTGGCAATCCGCAACGCTGGTCACTTTCCACCGCGCCCAGCACTCTCATCGTTGCCTCCACGCCCGCACACTACCACTCACCTGCCCAGCCGCGCGATCCCCTGCTCCACACATAGAAATAGGGGCGCAACCGGGATAGCACCGCCCTTGCCCGCCCGTCACTCTGACGCACACCCAGAAGCTCAGAGCACTGGACCTCGTGGTGTCCCGACTGTGGCCAAGGCCGCCCTCCCTTACCATGAGGAGCAGTGATGTTGTTGGGTGTCCTCTTAGCTGTTTTGCTAGCCGCTGCTGAGAGGGAAAAATAGAGTAGGCCGCCCGGTTGAAGAAGAAGGGAGAGAGGATCAGGAAACGGAACAAGGGTCTCAAAGGAGGCTAGGGTTAGAACTCGAGGGGGGGCGCTATATATGTAGAGCAAGTGCTAGGGTTAGGTCCAACCATCCTGCGCCTCCCTTGTTGCCCGATTTGGCGGCAGGGGGAAACAGAGCTTCCAACCCTATGTTTCTTTCCCAAAGGGGAAAGGTAGAAGGCAGCCAACAGATGGGCCGAGATCTAAGACTGTGGGCCCAACAAGCAAGAAAAGGGCTATTCAAGGCTAGAACAAGGATATATATACATTAGAGAATTTATATAAAATTGTAGCAATGTCCAAATGATCTCAAATTTGGACCATAGCTTCATAATATGGTCAAGAACAACTGTGAAAAATATCAAATCAAAATAAGCACGTATGATCAAGAATTTAATCAAAGGGTTCAAGGGTACAGCAGCACTAACATTTCATGCATATATGTGTATCATATTGACTCAAAATGGGGGAATCTTTGACTTTGGTGGACATTATAGAGTTATGAAGTCAGAGGAGACATAAATAGTGAGGATTTTAAAGTAACAAGAGTAATTATGCCCAATTAGGAGAAAATCCACTTTATCACATAAAATGTGATATCTTAGGATGCAAATACAGTGGGAAGAAGGGCATGCTTTTTGTATAAATATAATAAACATGTCTCAATGGTTAGTCTATTATAGACCTAAATATACACCTTTTTAGGTAAGAATTTAGAATTTAAAGAACACCATATTTTGTCAATAAAGTTCTAGCCACATTAATCACATGAATGGGCATTTTTATTCACATAGTTCTTTAATACCTCTATCTCTATTAAACGTGTGTTATAAGATATAGTATATAACATTCATCATTGACAAAGCTTAACAAGGCATGCACTGAAACATCACTTGACTAAAAGCCTACCATCTTGGTGATGGTGTGGGTTTTCAAATAAAATGAATCAATTAAGGGTTAGAATATAATGATAATTGTTACAACCCCAATTTTTGGGTTCATTTGTTGAGAAATGTAATTTCTCATATTAAAGATATTTGAAAAAATAAGGATATAATTTGTTTTGAATGAATGGATTTCGTTTACAATAGCCTTAATGATTGTTTCGTGGGCTTTATTGGCTATTGGGCTCAATAACAAAGAAAGGACAAAAGAAACTCTATTATTGAGTAAATAAGTAAGTAGAGGAAAGAAAAATGTGGAAACCTCTAGAAGGCAAATCCAAAGAGGGATTTCGTTCCTCTTGGGTTCCTTGGGTCCCAAGGAATCCAAAGTTGCAAAGAAAAGGCAATAAGAAAAGAAAAGATCAATTAAATATTTCTTTATTGAGAAAGAAATTGAAAACAATGATAAAATGTGGAAAATAAGTGAAAAGAGATATAATTGAGTTATCCTTGGTGGATTTTCGTATCCCAAGGATTCCTAATGCTAAAAGGAATACCAATGAGAAAAATAAAAGAGAAATAAAGAGAAATCCTCAAAAAGAGATATTTTAATAAGAAATAAGTAAGATAATGTGAAATAATGTATATAAATACATCTAGAAGGATAATAAATATCCTTGAAAAGGGATTTCGAGGTATTAGAGTTTCTTGGGGTCTAAGGAACACCAATAAAGAGGAAGAAAGATAAAATACCAATAATAGGAAATAAGAAGATAATATGATGTTTAATTAATGAATTTCATGGTATTTTTGAAGAAAGGGTATTTTCTACAAAAAGGAAATATAATTTTGTGGCTAATAAGTTAAAAGCCAAGAATAAAGAGAATAGGTGAGAGGAATTTCGAATTCCTAATATCTAAAGAATAAAGAATATTAGAAGGTAATGAAGAGATAAGAAGTTGCTTCCTATATAAGGGAGAATATGTTTCCTTTTGGGAAAAAGGACTTGAGTCCTCATGGATGCACACCTTAGGGCTTCGTTACCCACCTTTATATAAAGGAGAAAACCCTCCGGTTTGAGTCCAGAAGATCCCACACACCATCTCCTCCTCTTCTTCCACATTTTCGTCCACAAACCCTAACCGGGAAGAGAGATACAACCAGGAAGCAACGAGGAGCCAACATAGGGTTTAGATGGTAGCCTGGTATACCACGAAACCAAGGAACAATGTATCCTTTGAGGTCGTGCCCTAGAGTGTGCGTCGCAGCAACAGCTAGGCTGCACGGACGGCCGCAAGAATGTGGCCCGACGAACGAGAAAACGAGCACCATGGCCAAGATTTGAGGGTGCCTCATGTGTGACATGGAGCGGCAGAGGTAGAGAGTCAGTTCTCGGAGCGGAGAGAGGTAGATCCGCGTCTTGGGTGGCTACAGCAGTTGCGTCGCGACTGGCTGAAGGTAGGGGATGACCCCTCGGCCATTGGACGCTTTTGCCCCTCCGCGGGCTGAAGGCGCGCTCAACTTAACCGGGGGTAAAATTGACTATTCGTTATGTTTCCCAAAGCAGTGTTGCATGGAATGGACACTTGGCGCGTTCTGATTGGCCAAAGTAAGTAATTTTTGCATAATTCATATCTAACAATCGGTAGCTCGGATGAATACGAGTAATATATGCATTTTTCTCATAAAAATGAGAGGAACTCAATAAAAATATGTTTAGAATCTAATTCCTCTTGCAATTCAAAAAGTAGTGTAAGTTATCAACTTTAATGAATAAAAGATTAAGAAACTCTACTTTAAGATGATTAATGTAATTAGTAGGGTTTAATGGGTGATTAAAGTTGATATTAACCTGTTAATTGTAAAAAGGTACATTAAGATTGAAAAGGATGAACTTTGCATGTAATTAGTTTAATTTAGAGATTATGTGCATAAATATCCTTGAAAGTTGAAAGTACATAAAGTTATCATCTTTAATTATTTAATTAATGAAAAACCCTTAGATTTGATGATAGATGGATTTAATGATGTTCTTTGGATAATTTAAGCCAATATTAACATGTTAATAAAAGTGAAAATAGGATCTAAAAAGATGATCTTTTTATATAATTGGCTTAATTTAGGGTTTCGTGCATGAATATGCATTAATGAGCTTGAAAATCCTAATTTAGGTGAATATGTCTTTTAATTGTTTTAATTGTTCAAATCCATGAATAAATAGAGATATGATGATCCTAAGTCAATTTTAGTATAAAAGACCATTAAAATGGATAATTTGAGAAATTAGGGTTTATATGAGTAGAAAGAGTATTTTGGGGTTGTTGACCTAAAAGGAATAAAGTTTGAGAAATTGATCTAAGAAACGCTAATGAATACTAACGAAACCTTAATTCGGATTAGAAACCCTAGAAAGTGAATCCAAGTCAATAAAGTAGACTCTTGATAAAGTGTGAAGTAAATAGAGTGCATATTCTTTTCAGAAATTATGTGATTTTTGAATTGCTTGCTTGGATTGCTTTCTTGGTTGGAATCACATAATGCTTGTGAAATCTTCAAATCAGGTATGTGGTTATGCTTATGAATAATCGCTTTAGGTTCACGATGATTTCTGAATGTTTTATCGATTGCTTGAAATTAACTGTTGGATGCCTTTTATTTCATGCAACTATAAAGTGACTATGATTATCACTATGAACATATATATAACTGGCTTAGATCCGAATCCACCTCTGTGGCTTGTAAAGGCTAAAAAGGGGTAACCTAGAGTAAGGTCTAGGTTATCGTGGGTTAGAAATTGGGCTACCAAGTGTAGTGCCATGAGATCCTTTAGCATGCCATGAGTTAAGGAGTGGGTTACTTACAGATAGTACCATGTGACTCAACCCTAGAAACTGGTTCACCTATAGGTGGGACCGTAACGGGTTTAATGGGGATCTACTATAAGGAAAGTAGCATCCAGGTCCACTACAGGGACAGTGCAGAGGATAGGGAATGTATGGATCGCGCAGTTATATTTAAAATGTAAAATTGTTTGTTAAATGATAATTGGCTACAATACATTGTTATGAATAATTGCATGATTATTATTTCCTCCACATACCAGCTTTGGCTGACAGACATTTTGTTTGTCGGCGTTTTAGGTGCAAGCCAAAAGGACAAACAGTAAATCGTCATATTGTGAAATACGTGAAGTTAAATACAAGGAGGATTAGTTAGAGTAGAATTCATATGTGGATAGAAGTTTAGAGATTCAAGTTTTTAAAAAGGTATGCAAAAGTTTATTTTCTTACAGCTTTCCAGTTTAGTCTGTTAAAATTTAATAATTGTTCTTGGTTAATTGTCGAACCTTTGATCTGGAAATTATGGGTGCGGCTTCGACCTCTCAGTCTCCCTTAATTGGGGGTTACCGGAAGGTGGGGTCATAATATTTAGTATCAGAGCGTAGGTTCCTCACTTAACCATTAATAATTATTAAATTTTACAAACTCCATAGAACCCAAGGGAGTTATTAGAGGATTATCTGAAAGACGGAGGTGTCTAGAAAAGGATCACGACTGGGGGCTGGCAATATTTTCCTTCGCACTGCTAGTCGGAATATGAGGACTCCTGGATCCATGTGACTGCTTGGCCAAAGTCTTAGGGTATGATTCGAAATAAGATACCTTTAGGACTTTCTCATCTTATTCATCCCTTCTCATCACGAATTCTGTTAAGGACCTTAAGGATTAGGGTTTTCTTTCTTTTCCTCACCCTCTTGAGGTACAGGTAAGGTTGATAGGGTCTAAGGCATCCTCCACCAAATTAATGAAAAGCATGTAAATAAGATGTCATGGACTTAAGCTTAATAGAGTAAGTGAAAACTAAAGGATAGATACATGCTTAGGTCGTATGACATAAGTTGGCATGCCCTCAGAAGAGACCTGAGGTTAGACCCTCTTGTCAGTAGGATAAATAAAAAGAGTAAGTCTTGGAGTCAGAGATCTCCATTGTAAGTGGAGACCTGGCACATCCTCTGAGGATGATGTTAACCCTAACCCTAAGTGAAGGTTAGAGAGAGAAATGGCATGATGACTTAGACCAGGTGTTTGGATGGACATGCCTTGGATGACGTATGAGCCATGAGAGGTTGGATGACCTAGTACCTCTGGCGACCCAACCCTGGGAAGAGTCGTGCATGTTTGAATGAAGGATAGCTCCTTCATTGATGAGGTTAGAGAAGAACCTATGGAAACCCCATGAGCTTATATGGGCATAATAGGCACCAAAAATGTATCAGTAGTGCGAGCAATAGGTTGAAACCCTGGCCGGGAAAGTTTGATGGATAGCTTATGTGATAAGCATAAGGGGCTATGGATAACCGTGAGCGAACATAAGTTGAAAATAGGCTTCATCCAGGCAGGGGCATGCTTTTGAGGTTGATCCTTCATGAAGAGAGGACCTCTAATGGTGAGGTTGGTTAGCTCTAGAGAGAGCAGGAAACTAAGCAAGAAGGTTGGAATCCTAGAATCTGAGATATGAGGAAAAGTAGGGAGTTGAGGATGATGCGACCTAAGTGGATGATAGTGGTTGCCTCATGAATGATCCCTGGAGGCTGATGATATCTTGGTTGCCTTTGGAGGAACCAAACCCTAAAGAGAGGATGGGGCTTCTGAAACCTATGTGCCTACGGTATAAGAGCTTACCTGCCGAGATGAGACTAAGTGTGCCTTAGACCCTAAGGAGGTTTAAGTAGCAAGTTGTGAGGCCTTGTACCTTGTTGGTTGTAATTGAGTAGGACCCAACTCTAAGTGTTGCTCGAGTTGATGGATGACAGGAAGTGTATGTCATGCCTTTTGCATGCTTGATTCGTAGTTAAGAGATAGAGCATGCAGTTGGACACCTAAAAGTGAATCTAGGGTTCCTAGGCCTAAGAGGGGAAGTAGTGTACCTGATGCTCATGATGAGATTTGAGTTTCTATAGACGCGAGCATGGTACTCTGCATGGATAGAGGAAAAGGGAAACCCCTTAAGATTAAAGGTATGTTTGATGAACCCCTCATAACTAAGTTGAAGACATGGGAAGATATGATCTTGATCTAATATTGAGGAATGAGAACAAGAATGACCTAGCATGGTTGGTCAGTGGTCCGCTTGTGCCTTAGTAGCTGCTGGGTTAAGCATGCTCATATGGATGTAAACCCTAAGGATGTTTGTGACCTTGTTGTCAAGAGTTGTAGTTTCCTCCCATCCTGGGAGAGGGACCCTTTTATAGGGTGTATACCAGTTTTGTTGGTTTAAGGTAACCTAAAGAGGTCTCATAGGATCTTGAGAAGCTAAGTCAAAAGTACATGGTATGAGGATGAAGCTCTAGACTCATAGATAACCATCTCTAAGTGCATATGGATGTGTTACCATGGAGGTAACTGGTATGGGGCTTGACCAAGGTAGGCAGGTTGCCATGATCCCTATGAAAGGATGAAAGTCATCCCATGAATGCAGAGAGAGAGAGATGATGAAGACGTGGGTAAGGTTCTAAGTTGAACATGTACTATAAGATAACCCTAAGTCTATCCTAGGATCAGGTAGGGATAAGACTGATGGAAGTAGGAGTTGCCTAATTCCCTAGTTGCACATGACCATAGGGTCGGGAGGTAACAGCTATCATTGTCTGAGGGCCATGGGTTAGGAGATTGATCACCTTCATGAACTCATGGGACCCAAAGGGCAGATGAGTAGGGTACTCTCTGGATGCATAAGGGAAGAGGGATGACCCTAAAAGTACTGGCACCCTATAGACCTAGAGGAGATGACCAAGGATTGTGTGGTGACCCAAGTAGGTTCGAAACCAATTTTTTTTCCATGAAGGTAACTTTGATATCAAGATGATTGTAATATAGAGGCATAAACGGCACGTTTCAACTTAGATTTAAAGGTGTACTGGCAAGGTGGGATGTACCATCTCTACTCTTGGAACAGGAAGAACTCTGTATTTAGACTGCAGTTAAATGCTTATTTCCTCTTGTTATGGGAGTGAGAGATAGGACAGTATGCATGCCATACACCAAGGATAAAGATGATGTAGGTTGGAACGTTGCCACGAGATATGGGGACAGAGAAGATAACATACCCTAGTAAAGTGAACGATACATGGATGGTTTGCAAACACTAAGAGGAATGAGGTAGTCACCTTATGAGGATGTTTTTATCATGAGATATGAGTCATACAAGGTTGAGTTTGATCACCAAGAAGATGAGCTCAAAGTGTTCTCAATGAAGATAGACTTAGAGTTCGAGTTTGAGATGATAAGTGAAATACATGGAAGTGTATGTTTTCAATGTTACCTAATACATAAGAAGGTGAAGTAGTAATGGATTCCCTGGTTGAGATATATCTGCCTAGTTTGTCTAGAAGAGGTTGTTAGATTAATCCTAAGTTTGGAAAAGAAGATATGTTTGGCTAACACTCTGATGTAACGAGATTAGTTAATGGTTGTTTGGTTATCCAGTCTAGTCCTTGATGCAATGAAAGGATGGTGGTAGAACCTTAGATGCACTTCTTTGGAAAAGAAGGTGATGAAACCCCGACTAGAATGGTTTAGGGTTTTGGAGGTATTGATCTTGAGGAATAATGACATACAGGAGATCATGATTTTAAGATCACCATACACCATGACAGTAAGTGATAGTAGCACTTTGGATGCTTGATATGAAGTTGCATGTGGAATATGGCCATGCAAGCCGAGGGTGAAGGACGAACACCAGTAACCCAGTGCATTAATATAAAGGATAAAGAGTCCCCGAAAGAGAAAGGGAGTTCATTACTGTGGATGTTGTAAGTCTCCCCTGGACCAAGGAAGGTCGAGATGCAATATGGGTTATGGTAGATCGCCTTACCTAGATGACATGAGAAAGAAAGAGTTCTGTCAAGGGACATATTTGGTTGAACTACCCATGAGAGAGATAGTTCAACTACACCATGATGCGAGATCAAAGGTCTTGAGTATGACCTAAAGGTTCACTTCCGTGAGGTGGAAGTAGAAACATGAAGAACTCTATGTTAGTACAGTTTATCACCCTTAACCAATGGTTAGTATGATCCAGACTAAAGGGTTTGATGAGAGCATGTGTGCTCGTTTAGGGTAATATCTAGAGACAGTTCTTGCCCTATGGAAGATGTGATGATAACCACCATAGCCAGTATCGGGATTTAAGGAAGCTCTGTAAGGGAGGTTGTGTCGGTCACCACTTCAGTAAGGTGATGTTGGTGAAAGGAACATGTGATGGTTAGAATAGGGCCACAGTGTGTGTAGATGAAGTTGCTTTGATCATGCAATGGCTGAAAGGAGCCTAGAGACGACAGGAGTCGTGAGCAGATGTAAAGTAGACTGACATGCAGATCACTGTGGGAGAATATGTGACATGAAAATATGACCCCTCTGAGCTACAGCTAAGGAAGCTGAGTCCCTGATACATGAGTCCATTTGAGATGGATTGGTGGAGAAGGTTATGGTTGACATTACCCCTCAGGATAAAGTGATATGTGATGAGTTCAATATGTCCAATTTAGAGCACTATGTGAGGTACATGAACCATGTGCAGAACAATGAACCTAGTGAGCCCCAAGGGAGGCTAAAATGACCTGAGTCACCTTGAGGTTTATAGATGCCAAGATGAAAGAACTCATAGAAAAGAATATGTGATGATAAAGGTTCTTTGGAAGCACCATGGATAAGGTAAAGCCACATAGGGGCCAATGATGGATATGGAAAAGTCTTATCCTGAATTATTTGTTTGCTTGATGGAATTTTGAGGACAAAACTCCTATAAAAGGGGAAGGATGTTACAACCCCAATTTTTGGGTTCATTTGGTGAGAAATTTAATTTCTCATATTAAAGATATTTGAAAAAATAAGGATATAATTATTTTGAATGAATGGATTTCGTTTACAATAGCCTTGATGATTGTTTTGTGGGCTTTATTGGCTATTGGGCCCAATATCAAAGAAAGGACAAAAGAAACTCTATTATTGAGTAAATAAGTAAATAGAGGAAAGAAAAATGTGGAAACCTCTAGAAGGAAAATCCAAAGAGGGATTTCGTGCCTCTTGGGTTCTTTGGGTCCCAAGGAATCCAAAGTTGCAAAGAAAAGGCAATAGGAAAAGAAAAGATCAATTAAATATTTCTTTATTAAGAAAGAAATTGAAAATAATGATAAAATGTGGAAAATAAGTGAAAAGAGATATAATTGAGTTATCCTTGGTGGATTTTCGTATCCCAAGGATTCCTAATGCTAAAAGGAATACCAATGAGGAAAATAAAAGAGAAATAAAGAGAAATCCTCAAAAAGAGATATTTTAATAAGAAATAAACAAGATAATGTAAAATAATGTATATAAATACATCTAGAAGGATAATAAATATCCTTGAAAAGGGATTTCGAGGTATTAAAGTTTTTTGGGGTCTAAGGAACCCCAATAAAGAGGAAGAAAGAGAAAATACCAATAGTAGGAAATAAGAAGATAATATGATGCTTAATTAATTAATTTCATAGTATTGTTGAAGAAAGGGTATTTTCTACAAAAAGGAAATATAATTTCGTGGCTAATAAGTTAAAATCCAAGAATAAAGAGAATAGGTGAGAGGAATTTTGAATTCCTAATATCTAAAGAATAAAGAATATTAGAAGGTAATGAAGAGAGAAGAAGTTGCTTCCTATCTAAGGGAGAATATGTTTCCTTTTGGGAAAAAGGACTTCAGTCCTCATGGATGCACACCTTAGGGCTTCGTTACCCACCTTTATATAAAGGGGGAAACCCTCTGGTTCGAGTCCAGAAGATCCCACACACCATCTCCTCCTCTTCCACATTTTCGTCCACAAACCCTAAC
Source organism: Alisma plantago-aquatica (assembly GCA_963693085.1). Classification (NCBI taxonomy): domain Eukaryota; kingdom Viridiplantae; phylum Streptophyta; class Magnoliopsida; order Alismatales; family Alismataceae; genus Alisma; species Alisma plantago-aquatica. The sequence continues at coordinate 1,152,534,184 of OY856409.1, read as the reverse complement.
CGGGAAGAGCGACACGACCAGAAAGCAACGAGGAGCCAACAGAGGGTTTAGATGGTAGCGTGGTATACCACGGAACCAAGGAACAATGTAGCCTTTGAGGCCGTGCCCTAGAGTGTGCGCCGCAGCTGCAGCCAGGCTGTAGGGATGGCCGCAAGAACGTGGCCCGACGAACGAGAAAACGAGCACCATGGCCAAGATTTGAGGGTGCCTCGTGTGCGCCATGGAGCGGCGGAGGTAGAGAGTCAGTTGCCGGTGAAGATCACAGCCCAGGGAGAGAGGTAGATCCGCGTCTTGGGTGGCTAGGGCAGCTGCGTCGTGACTGGCTGAAGGTAGGGGATGACCCCTCGGCCATTGGACGCTTTTGCTCTTCTGCAGGATGAAGGCGCGCTCAACTTAACCGGGGGTAAAATCGACTATTCGTTACGTTTCCCAAAGTAGTGTTGCATGGCATGGACACTTGGCGCGTTCTGATTGGCCAAAGTAAGTAATTTTTGCATAATTCATATCTAATAATCGGTAGCTCAGATGGATACGAGTAATATATGCATTTTGCTCAAAAAATGAGAGGAATTCAAAAAAAATATGTTTAGAAGCTAATTCCTCTTGTAATTCAAAAAGTAGTGGAAGTTGTCAACTTTAATTAATAAAAGATAAAGAAACTCTACTTTAAGATGATTAATGTAATTAGTAGGGTTTAATGGGTGATTAAAGTTGATATTAACCTGTTAATTACAAAAAAGTACATTAAGATCGAAAAGGATGAACTTTGCATGTAATTAGTTTAATTTAGAGATTATGTGCATAAATATGCTTAAAAGTTGAAAAGTACATAAAGTTATCATCTTTAATGATTTAATTAATGAAAAACCCTTAGATTTGATGATAGATGGATTTAATGATGTTCTTTGGATAATTCAAGCCAATATTGACCTGTTGTTAATAAAAGTGAAAATAGGATCTAAAAAGATGATCTTTTTATATAATTGGCTTAATTTAGGGTTTCGTGCATGAATATGCATTAATGAGCAGTAAAACCCTAATTAGGTGAATATGTCTTTTAATTGTTTTAATTGTTCAAATCTATGAATAAATAGAGATATTATGATCGTAAGTCAATTTTAGTATGAAAGACCATTAAAATGGATAATTTGAACAATTAGGGTTTATATGAGTAGAAAGAGTATTTTGGGGTTGTTGACCTAAAAGGAATAAAGTTTGAGAAATTGATCTAAGAAAACCTAATGAATACTAACGAAACCTTAATTCGGATTAGAAACCCTAAAAAGTGAATCCAAGTCAATAAACTAGACTCTTGATAAAGTGTGTAGTAAATAGAGTACATATTCTTTTCAGGAATTATGTGATTGTTGAATTGCTTGCTTTGATTGCTTTCTCGGTTGGAATCACTTAATGCTTGTGAAATCTTCAAATCAGGTATGTGGTTATGCTTATGAATAATCGCTTTAGTTTCACGGCGATTTTTGAATTTTTTATCGGTTGCTTGAAATTAACTGTTGGATGCCTTTTATTTAATGCAACTATAAAGTGACTATGATTATCACTATGAACATATATATAATTGGCTTAGATCTGAATCCACCTCTGTGGCTTGTAAAGGATAAAAAGAGGTAACCTAGAGTAAGGTCTAGGTTATCGTGGGTTAGAAACTAGGCTACCAAGTGTAGTGCCATGAGACCCTTTAGCATGCCATGAGTTAAGGAGTGGGCTACTTACAGGTAGTGCCATGTGATTCAACCCTAGAAACTGGTTCACCCATAGGTGGGACCATGAGGGGTTTAATGGGGATCTACTATAAGGAAAGTAGCATCCAGGCCCACTGCAGGGACATCGCAGAGGATAGGGAATGTATGGATCGCGCGGTTATATTTAAAACATAAAATTGTTTGTTAAATGATAATTGGTTGCAATACATTGTTATGAATAATTGCACGATTATTGTTTCCCCCACATACCAGCTTCGGCTGACTGACGTTTTGTTTATCGGCGTTTTAGGTGCAAGCAAAAAGGACAAACAGTAAATCGTCATATTGTGAAATACATGAAGTAAAATACAAGGAGGGTAGAATTCATATGTGGATAGAAGTTTAGAGATCCAAGTTTTCAAAAAGGTATGCAAAAGTTTATTTCCTTACAGCTTTCCAGTTTAGTCTGTTAAAATTTAATAATTGTTCTTAGTACATTGTCGAACCTTTGATCCGAAAATTATGGGTGCGGCTTCGACCTCTCGGTCTCCCTTAATTGGGGGTTACCGGAAGGTAGGTCGTAACAATAATTGATATGAGTAGAAATATTCTAGATGCACTTCTACCCCCCCCCCAAACAATATTTAGCCCAAGTAGTAAAAAAAGGGTCTCCAATAGGAAGGCCATGACCTATTAAGCGATCTATAAGCAGATAGTGACATTATCTTGTTACAGGCTCAGCTGTCTAGCAATGTTATTAACATGACAAGTATGTCAGTCTAGATAGAGGATTTGCCATGTACATCTAGGGTTGAGAAAATGATGGCCCAGACCACAAAATCGGACTGGATTGTTCAATTTGGTCTGGTCCGGTCCTGGACTGGTCTGAGTTCAGCCCAATCCACAATCCACAAATTTTGAAAGTTTGGTCTACGGTCCGATCTGGTCCAAAACTGATCTGGACCGCGGTCCGGACCGTAGATTGATTTATATGTAAAATATACTGATATTTTAATATATATATATATATATATATATATATATATATATTATGTTGCAAGTACAAACACTATTAGTGTAAGTGTTTGATATTTATATTATATAATTGTTGAAAATAATTAAGATTATCTATTTTTTAGTATTGAATAAGTTGTGAAATACATAAAAAGTCTGATTGCGGTCCAACGGTCCGGTCTCGGTTCGGTCCAACATTGAAATGATCCAATCCCGGTCCATTCCAACTTCAAAACGGTATGGTCCACGGTCCACAAATTTATTGAAATTTGGTCATCGGCTCGGTCCGATCCAATTCTGGACCGATGCTCACCCCTATGTATGCCTTCAAAGTTCAAATGAAGAATGATAAAACTAGCATCACGAATGCATCAAAGGACAAAATGCACTTCTACATGGTGACATGGACGGGAAATGCATTAAACAAAATATGAAACAAATGGTGCACGCCAGAAAATACTTGTCTAAAACGAGGTACGCATATTTAGAGAGAAGGTGGAGTTTCCCCACGACCAGTCTCAATTTAATTCAAGTTCGACATGCTTATAGGGCAAACAATGAAATTGCAACCCATGTAACAAGCATAAGCACTCTATAGATTTGGGTCAAATCAATCTTGAAACACCATGCAGATGTCGACTGCAGCGTGGTTTAATTTTGTTTTACACCGAACCAAGCAAATGAAATTGAACTCGAGACAAAGTTTAATCGTAATAGTTTGGGCATAATGTAAGAATAGTATTTCTAGTGCTGACTGTACTAGCATAAGGGTGTACGCGTAGCGTGAGTGTACTAGTATAGGGAGGGGGGTTGTGGAGGCCTAGATACGGTGAATGCGACATTTTGGGATTCATATTTAGTTGAGCTAATGAACATCCTAGGATTTAAAAAATACAAACAAGGGCACTATATCGGACATCCGCTTCATGTAATAAACATAACTAAGTTGGGTGCCACTAAGTTATAACATTAAGACGATGCCTGGCTCAATGTAAACACAAAATCATGCTCTAAAAATATGCACCCGTGAATGCGCCATTTTGGGTATAATAATTAGTTGAGCTAAGGATTTCATAGGGTTTTAACACATAACTAAGTTGGGCGTCACTGAGTTAAAATTAAAATCATGCCTGGCTCAATATAAACAGAGAACCATGCTCTAAAATACACACGTCATGTCTTATGCGACACAGCTTATATTCTCTTATTTTGAATTATTTGTTGTCAGTCGCATCGAATAGATATTTGACCTCTAATCAGTCCCTTAGTTATTAGACAACGTTTGCCATTTTCCATACGATTTTGTACTAGGTCTTCTTATTACATTTTTTTCTTGTTACATTTTTGAAGTGCAGTTCATGTTCAGTTTGTAGAGAAAAAAAAGAAGAAAAAAGCGGTAGGAAAACTAGATTCGCTTGCATTTAAGACACGCCTAACATACTAGAAACCATGCGAATAAAGTATTTGACCAGCAAAGAAAATTAATTCTAAGCAAAGGCCTTCAAATGGACTCTCCAATTAAGAAATCCACCGAGTCACGAGAGTGTTAGCGGGTAATCTCGTCTCATCTCCATTTCCTTCTGCTAGTTCTTGCGAACCTCTTGACTTCTACAGAAGATTATGGATGCGGACTTAAAGCTAGAAGATAAGTCACTGGTTGTTAGGCACTCGTGTGAAGCAGAAACACAGGAAGCCACAGAAGAAAAAACTGACGGACAGGCAGACAGCAGAGTAGGCAGGCATCTATGCAGGTTAGTTATAGCCGAAACTTCTCAAGTCAACCGACTAAAAGCACTACATTTCTTTGCAAACATCAATTTTGAATAGAAAGTATTATAGTAAGCGTATGAAAAAACGGTATGAGATAAATAGGCCGGGAAACCATGGCAAGAAAACCCTCCAGTCCCATCACTTGCATAAATAAGAAAAGAAAAGAAAAATCTCTGGAACGGAAGAAATGAAGGCAATCTTACAATATATGGACCATCGAATTTCATCAGGTCCCCCTCATTTCAAGAGGACCAGGGTGAAGCTCCGGAGAGCAATTATTTTGCGATGAGATGGACTCTTAGTTTTTACTATACCTTTTCAGAGATTGGCATAGTTTATTGGAGAATAAAGTGGTCTTTTGTATAAATATAATATGAACATGAAGAGGTCGGCACCTAAGATGGAAGAGGGAAGTGATGGCTATATGCAAGAGCCTGGAATTTGATCCACAGTTTCCAGAATGGGGTGCATAATACTGCAGCTTAGGAAGGCCATCCCCACTCCATGCTAGACGCTGCAATGAACAATCCGTCTTGACTTCCGAAAAATCTTTCTAGAAAAGCCCCCTTCTGTGTCTAGCTGGAGGTTGTGACTTCACCACCTTGATCAATACTGCTACTGCTACTTGAACTGAAACTTTGACCATGAGCTTGCGAAAAGGGGAGAGACGCAGATCTACTTGTTGAAAATGTGGAGCCAACCAAGCTACTAGAAGAATTTCCATGCACGGGCATTCTAGTTGGTAAGGGGTCCCTGCTGGGAGCAGTAGCAAACAATTCAGGTCGTAAATCAGAAGAGGAAGCTGATGCAGCCAAAGTCGGGATAGTGAACCCGTAGGGGTAGGGAGAAATAGGGATGTCAGAAAGAGAAGATGCGGATGGGCTGTAACTTATCAGCCCCACCGAGTGATCAAACTTGCACGTGGGCCCATACTTGCATACTCCATGGTGTGCGTAGAAAGAGCAAGCGGGAGCACCCTGTTAGCCAATAAGAAAAATATCAGTTACTCGTCATATTACTATAACATATTTAATCAGCAATTGTGGAAATAATACGACTTTATAGAAACTATAGAGCCCTAATCAAATAACTAGGCAATCAAACACCATTACAATTTACATTACTTGCCTAATGGGTTAATGAAACTTCTGCTTTATCAAAATTTAAAAGGTTTTTCGGGCCAAATTGTTTCAAGACATTTATGCTAACATCCTAACAGATCCAAATTACAAGTGGTTTTCACTAAAAGGACCGTGATGCACAAAATATACTCTGGACCTAGAAACGCACTCGATTAACGGCTCAATAAAAAATCGGTTGAAAACCCCATTTTTCAAGTAATGTTTTGCGTACAGTTTGTGTATGTCAACAGGCCGTGTCAAACTGTATCTATTACAACCAACGACTTAGCAAGGGCACAGTAACTACAGGCTGCCACTGGAAAAAAATGGGTGTGCTGTTCAAGTATATTTTATACAATGTTATGTATGCTGTGGAATATTACCGTCATGAGCCAATGGCCTAAACGCGGATGTAACAGTAAACTTGTGTTCTTATATTATATTTTCACAGTATATAAAAAGACAAACATGATATGCAAGTGCAGTGCAGATTGTATACATAAACAGCAACACATTTTGGATCATCAAACTCTTAGTTTTCAGAGTCGTTTGCTTAGCGAATATATTTTCAAAAGGGTACATATTGATATGAACTACAGTACACAAATTATTAAGAGAGCAGTACACAAATTATAGAAAATCAGTACACAAAAATATACACAGCAGTAAGGGCTGGTTTGGTAGGCTGTAGTCAGAGTGAGTTGAGTGGTTTTGAAAATAAGATGTTTAGATGAAATGATTTTAGGATGTAGACAACTGGTTTGGTGGGATGCGGTAAGAACTTACAGGTTTTGTATTAGTTCATCTGGTAGGGTGTTGTTGACAGATGGAAAAGGCAAGATGGGTAACAGGCATCAACAACCATCACTGCCGGCCTGTAGGTCTGCACCCGACCAAACCCCTTTTGGGCGTGGTACCAACTCTACGTTTTCTCGTCAAAACAGGTATCCCTGAAAATCAACGTTTTTGTTTTCCCATCAGCCAACCAAACGGACATCAGGCCGGAGTTCCTGGAGTTCAAAAGTGATGATCCTATCTTGCTCCCCTACCAAACAGGCCCTAACACCAATGACTGGCAATTCGTGGACCATAAATGAGCCGTTGCTGGACCACTACGGACTACCGGTCCAGAGTGGCTTCATGAATAATTTGCCATTAATAAATTAATGGTGGTTCTGATTTTATAATTTATAGGAGCTTCTTGTTTGTGTGTTTTTTTTTTCGGAAAAATTAGGTAAACATATTTCCAAACCCTTGTAAAGGGACAAAGTACAAGTTACATCCTTACATGCAACTACAAAACAAAAATAGAAAGACCGGGTGTCTTTCTCTTACATAAGTTCCCAATTCCTGATTACTAGCTCGGATAATCCTTTTAGTCTATGCTTATAAATCTTATATCTAACTTGAATTTCATCTTCCAACCTCTTGAATAGGAGCTCATCCTTTTCTGTCCCGCCATGGATGCGTATGTTTCTCTCGTACCATATTATATGGACAATTCCAGAGATTGCCCACAATTCAAGAGTGGTGTCATCACGATTGCTGCCAGCAAGAGATTCTAAGCATTCACGTAGAGGAAAAGGCCTCCTTACTCTCAGCTTAATTTGGGCCCGACTCCACAGGTATGTGTGTGTTTGTACGCATGTATGTATATATGGGATGGGATAAAGAGAGATTCTCTCACCCTCTCCAATGCCCGTGGCGGAGGCCGAATCTCGAAAGGGCGGTAAACTAAGATGGCAACTGAAATTAGAACCTGGGTGGGTCCCTTTGTTAGGAGACACCGTGTTTGACCACTTACTCCTTGTCGGCGCATGTATGTATATATGTATATATGCATGTGTATATATGTGTGTGCCTCTGTGTTTGTGTACAATAAGTATGTGCGTGTGTGTGTGTGTGTACGAGTTTGCGTCTGTGCATACGTACGTGCATATGTGCATGCCTGCATGTCTGTGTGTGGGCGTGCACATATGTAGATCAACATTAATTTGAGGTCTAAATATTCAAATAAAGGACATTAGAGAATATAGTTCAGAATATCAACAAAAAAAGAGTAGGCAGAAAAAGAGAAGATCGAGATATAGATGAAGTTAAGCTACAAAAACCATGAGTTTATTGGCAATTAAGTCTGTACATAATTCATAGGCAGTACATTTGCACAGACTAAACTATGAGTCTATCAGGATTACACTCTACAGAACTAAGATATAAGATGAAAACACTTTTTCAAAGTTCATCTAATCTGTCATCTTCCTGTCTAATGACAAATATTACTTAATTTACTACATAATTAAATACTTTGGAAAGCTGGATAAAAAGATGCTGAGAAATCATGGGTACTAAAAATATCATGAACCTGATATTACTATTAAGAGTAATGCCACATAAGAAGGGAATTTTTACTCATGCTTTTGGAACTTCCCTACAAATAGAGAATGGTTTCAATCTCGCAACTAGAAGGTATGTTAGGCTTGGGTTATATAGACTCCTCTTTGGGAACTAGGGCCAACTATCCGGAGGACAAGCTGATAATGGGTGATAACATCTGTTGACTCGGTGTGGTCTCAAGACATCGGAGCTGGAGCTTCTATATTATCACATACAAGCAGGGAAATCCAGTTAATCCCAATGCCGTTGTTGTATATTCCTAAGAGACATTGGTCAAACTCTTCAATATGAAGTTCAGATTTCTAATTTTGGAAGTTGCTAAACCTTAACTAAGATTAACTACTTAAACCAACAACCTAAATCCTTGATCATGAAACATACAGATATATTGAATACCGCAAGGGATGCAGATGTAAAATACTTCTAGTGCTGCCCATTTCTATACTCCATTGTTTCCTCACTCTCAGTATTTTACTCCCTAATTTGTTGATGTATGCTCACAAGTCACAATACTTCTAGTGTTTCCCATTTCTATAGTCCATTGTTTCATCACTCTTAGTATTTTTACTTTCTAATTTGTTGATGTATATTCACTTCAAAATGATCCTTGTATCTTGGCATCCCTATATTAACATCATCGTTTCACATAGTCTTGTTTTGTTTCATTCATTTCCCAGCAGTTCCAGCTCCATCAACACATAACACTTCATATTACGATCAAATCCATTAATTAATTTATGCAAATCCAGTAATTAAATTACGCATTTTGTTTCATCACTCTTAGCATTTTTACTTTCTAATTTGTTGATGTATGCTCACTTCAAAATGATCCTTGTATTTTGGCATCCCTATATTAACATCATCGTTTCACATAGTCTTGTTTTATTTCATTCATCTCCCAGCAGTTTCCATCAACACAACACTTCATATTATGATCAAAATCCTTTAATTAATTTATGCAAATCCAGTAATTAAATTACGCATTTTGTTCTTTAAGATAGTTCTTTCTTGCACAGCTGAATATACTGTATGCATCACAAGCAAAGTTTTAGAGACAATAGGTATATCTCGAACATGAGAAGTGAGTAAAGCCAAATATTAGGATCCTACAACGAAGAAATCTAAAACATTACATAGATATTGAGATAACACATTCCTAAAACGAATTTAGGACTAGCTATACTATTCAATGTATATGAACCAAGCCTGAGTCACTCTTACAAGTCGAAATAAGCTATTTGTTACACAGAAGAATCTAATTAGCCTCAGACAAGAAAGTTATTCATGCACCACAAGTAGCCTGTCAAAGAAGCAATCAAAGAAACTACTGGGCTCCTCCACATCCAAATTTACGTAGATGTTGGAGAGTTCAACAATAGCTACATCTGTTGGATTTCAGACGTGTGTTACTCTCGAGTGGCAGTTAGATCTATATATAGTGATATGAAGAAGAAAAAATCGAATCTAGAAAAATATAATATTATGGGTATATATAAATGGCAGGGCACTGTGCTAAAAGATGTTCTAGGCACGATAAAGTATTTAACGAGTATATAATCATTTTAATACAAAATTGTTGCCTTTAGCTATGCACATAATTTTCTTTTACTCTAAAATCGTCAGCTTCTGTAATCCCACAATAACTATGCAAAGTGAAACCAATCCTGCAGACTCATTAGCTATGAAGTTCATATAATATTTTTAGCTTACTTTCTAGAGTTTTCGATAGCTGTATCTTGTAGAAAAATGGACTCTTAGAATATACTCTAGAAACATCCTGACTGTTACTCGATATGCAGTTTGAGCATCATCTTAGCATCACTAAAGATGGGGAAGACTATAGAATCATTATTAGGGACATATCTATCAAATTATTAGGTGTGAGTGGGTGTGCATGTATGCACGCATGTGTGTATGTGTTGTGTGCATGTATGTGTGCATGTATGTACGGTGTTGTGTGCATGTGTTGTGCGACGTGTTGTGTGTGTGTTATGACTTGTGTTGAGTGTTGAACGTGTGTGTATGTGTTGTGTGTGCAGAGAGAGAGAGAGAGAGTCAGGCTGGAATACTCTTTAGTTTACTAGAAACACAATAGACTCGTATGTGTGCACTTTGTGCGTGTGTATTATGCAGGTGTGTTGTGTTTTGTTTGTGCGTGTTTGTGTTGTGTGTCTGTTGTGTGTGTTGTAGAAGAAAGTATCAAGTTAACATACTCTCAAGTCTACCAGGGATGCAATACACTCTAGACGTTTTACATCATGCAACTATTATTCAGAGAGTCTGAACCATTGATCTTATTGACATTTGAACACTTTTAGGTTATTTATCTAGAGACAACAAAAATGATGTATAAGTAAGAATGTGTTCTTTGCATTTATTGCTCTTGAATGAATGACTCATAAAATCTAAATAAGATCCAATTCTATATGTAGCAGATATTTGTAATACTAATAGATATCAACAGTTAGGATTTTCCAAAAAATTGGTCTTGATACATGAATACCATTGTATGGTGCAACCAGTACACTCGAATGTATAATAGCCTGACTTTCTCACTTTATCTTTATATCTACCCCTATTAAAGCTACAATTAGGAACCAATCATGAGTTAGTTGGACTGGTCAAGCTCTCTCTCTCTCTCTCTCTCTCTCTCTCTCTCTCTATATATATATATATATATATATATATATATATATATATATATATACACACACACACACACACACACATATACAGGGCTTATCTTTAATAACCGCACGGGTACCTGGAATCGCTACCCGTGCCGCCCAAAAAGTAACTATTTGGTCAGAAAATCAACTCTGAGGACAAAAAGTAACTATGTTGACCAAAAAGTAACTATTCGACTCAAAAAGTAAAACCGGACAGAATACACAGCAAAAATTCTAAAATAAATGTGTAATTGTATATTTGTTATAGTTGTTACAAATGTAACTGTTTATGAATGAAAAGTAATAGTTTGTAAGGTAAAGTAACCCTCTACATGTGTAAAGTAAGAAACTCCAAAAAAAGTAACCAAATGTGGAGCGGGTAGCTACTTGTGTGGGAATTGAATGAACACCTATATATATATATATATATATATATATATATATATATAGAGAGAGAGAGAGAGAGAGAGAGTCAGGCTAGAATACACTCGAGTGTACAGATCGCACGAATACACTCAAGTCTGTTTGTATATCAAGACTATTTTTGTAAAATTTAAACCATTGATCTTCACCATCATACTATAACTAGTCTACATACAAATTTTGAGCCCATTTGGATGAGTGTAAGTCACTCATCCAAGGGCAACAAAATCGACACGCGAAACTAATTTGAAATGCATAATTTTTGCGGTCTTTATAACATGACCTATAAATGTCCAAATGTGCTCAAATTTTGTGTATGAGCTATTCACAAGATGTTTAAGAAGATCAACGGATTAGATTTTTTAAAAAAATATTGCATCATGAAAAACTACTTGAGTGTATTCTGCTCCGAATACACTCGAGTGTATTCTAGCCCGACTCTCTCTCTCTCTCTCTCTCTCTATATGTATATATATATATATATATATATATATATATATATATACATATATATATAATATATATAATATATTATATATAATATACAAGGTTTTAAAAAGCGCAAAGCGGGAAGCGTGCGGACGGGACCTTGTAGTCGGTTAATCGCCAGGCGGGCGATTAAGCGGACGCTTTTTAGAAAAGCGGATTTCCAATTCCTATAAACTTTTATGCAAAATTACATACATATGTATATAAATACTATATTTTTGAATTTTTTATACATATCTAAACATTGTACAAGACAATATAAAACACCCAAATAGTTTAGAATACAACTATACAACAACGATTGTATCTATATAATATAGTAAACAATATACTTGTCATAGATAAAGCAGCCTACACATAAAATAATAAGTGTATATACAAGATGAAACAACAATTTTGTATCATGTTTACATAGCTAAATAGTAAATAATAGACCTATCATAGCTAGCTAACAAACATATTGTTACATTTGCACATCATCAAATAGTCATACATTACAGCAGTACATTTAATCAAAGTATGCATTCTAAATTAGATAATAGTTACCTATAATTCACTTGGATACATCACAAAAGTACCATATCATTACAGCTTACATACAAAGTATGCATTCTAAATTAGAACTAAGTATATCATAGAACATTTAATGTATGCTAATTTAATATATTATAGTCAATACTAAACATGGCATATAATGTACTTAATGTTATATGCTTACAGCAGTTTTTCTGAAAAAAGCGGGCAAAAAGCGGGAAAAAAGCAGGGAAAAGCGGGAAAAAAGCTGGTTAAGCGGGCAAAAAGCAGCCACTTTTCTCAAATTTACTTAAGCGCCGCTTATAGTACATTTAATCGTCCAGCACCTTGTGGCGCTTAAGCGGCCGCCTAGGGCGATTTTCAAAACACTGATAATATATATATATATAATATATAGAGAGAGAGAGAGTCAGGCTAGAATACACTCGAGTGTATTCAAAGCATAATACACTCAAGTAGTTTTTCACAAGGAATTAAATGACTGATACTGATGCCGTTTCGACAGCTTGGATATAGATATTTACCGGTATACCGACGAAAATATCGATAGATGCAATCCTGGCCATATCGACGCTAAAATGAACGAATTAAATCATGAAATTTTACAGGTGTAATCTCTACACCTAAATGCATCGTTTTATGCAATAAAATTCTATAAGGGGTATGTGGAGGGGGGGGGGTTGTCCATCATGTGGGAGGTAGGGAACCTGTCATGTTTTCTGCAGATTTTGATGAAGGATTTCGATGACAAAATATTGGAATTAAGATTTGGAATTTTACTAGCACAATCTATAAACATATTTACACACACATGCAATAATATCCAATTTACAACACATGAATGGCATAGTAACTTACTAACTCATATCGATTGTATGTCAAGTTACACACTGATTCTCCATACAATATTGAGTTGATATGGATGACATATTGCTCCCATGACATTTACATTATGTAAGGTTGGTGGTATGAAGCTCCGTGTTGCTCATACACGCCATGCACAATACTAAGTGTATAATATTCGTTCGTATTATGTGATTAAACACGATATGTTTTAGAATTTTACAGTACTATGTCTCCATATGCATCATATCAGATTCTAAAAGAAAATATACACAAGGGCTTTCTATTTCTCTTCTTCAATGTGTGACTTTGACAATTAACTTCATGACTGTTAAGGAAGTTAGGCACCATCACTATTGTGACACCTTTTCGTTGTCGTTGTTTGTTGCACAGGTTCTTGATATGCAATAGTGAGTTTCTCCATGGATTATGCACAATAGCGAGATAAATATAAAAACCATTATTATCATGCCCGCTACATGCATGTCGTGGGGATGCGATAATATAAAAGTGTAGTTACCATGTCAACCATGTCCATGTTGTGGGATCTATGTAACAAGTGCCACATATAAACAAATATAAGACTAGAAAATTACAAAATCTATACTTTTTTACAATATTTGTTTGTTGTGTTATGAAGTAGTACATTTTCTTCCTTTGTATGATAGAAAAACTTGTAAGAAGAACATATGTATACTAATTAGCTTACTATTAAAAATGATTAGCAAATTATACTTATATTTCATGGATTATTTAGGTATATTACTATGATTATAATGTAGATTATGAGAAAGTGTTGTAGATCTAAGAACACGTACAATTAGGAAGGCATATAAAAAAGCAGATGGTGGGATCTTTGCCAATTTAAGGCATTTTGGGATGAATTTACATTTTAATTGAGATAGATGACGTGTAAATGAGAGAAATGGTAGAAAACATATAGGCATACCTTAGATTAGACTTATCTGAGCCCTAGTTGTCGAGAACCCTTTGCTCCGCCATTTCCTCCTCTCAAACAACAAAAACAGACTCAAGCATGCAAAAAATTGGTATTTCTGTCGGTATACCAGTAAATTTCGTCGATATTTGGCAATATTTGGCGATATTTGACGGTATTTGGCGGTATACCATCGGTTTACCGATATTTGCAATCCCAACGACAGGTTTGTGTGAATCGATGACCGATGTCGTCGATATCGGTATATCGGTCGGTATACCGACGGTATCGTCGATATCTCTTTCATTGGTTTTTCATGATGCAATATTTTTTTCAAAAATTTAATCCGTTGATCTTCTTAAACATCTTGTGAATAGCTCATGTATAAAATTTGAGCCAATTTGGACATTTATAGGTCATGTTATGAAGACTACAAAAATTATGCATTTCAAATTAGTTTCGTGCGTCGAGGCCCTCGGATGAGTGACTTACACTCATCCAAATGGGCTCAAAATTCTTGTGTATCCTAATTATAGTATGGCAATGAAGATCAATGGTTTACATGTTATAAAAAGGTAGTCTTGATATGCAAACACAACTTGAGTGTAGTGTGTGATCCGTACACTCGAGTGTATTCTAGCCTGACTCTATATATATATATATATATATATATATATATATATATATATATATATATATATAATGAGAAGAATGGTATCTGTTGAGTTTAAAAGGAGAACAATGCATTCTCTTATATAGGATAAGAGAGGAGACACAAAACAGAGATGAGCAATATGGGGCAAAACAACACAAGTAATATGTAAGTGAGGCACATGCAAGGCACATGACACTAGGTGAAATATAAGCTTACCTCTATACTCCCCCTCAAGCTGGAGTGTAGATGTCGAACATGCCTAGCTTGTCTACTAGAGTCTAGAAGCAAGCCTTTGGAAGAATTTTGGTGAAGATGTCTGCTACTTGTTGCTCAATGCTGAGATATGGAGTACAAATGTGGCCAGAAAGAACAGTCTCTCAAACAAAGTGGTAGACGACCTCTATATGTTTTGTCCTTTCATGAAATGTCGAGTTGCTCGTAATAAAAATAGAAGCTTTGTTGTTAAAAAACATCGGTATAGGAGTGGAGTTGGATATGTCAAATTCTTTGAGGAGGCTTTGGATCCACATAAGTTCACATGCAGTGTGAGCCATGGCTCTATATTCTGCGTCTGCACTGGATCTGGCTACTAAAGTCTGCTTTTTGCTATGCAGGTAACTAGGTTGCCACCTACAAAGGTGCAATAGCCAGATGTAGATTTACAATCACATTACTTCCAGCATAGTCAGAATCTGAAAAACCCGAGAGGTTGCAATGGCCATGCTTCTTATATAATAATCCTTTTCCTGGAGAACTTTTGAGATACCTCAGAATATGACAGACAACATCCCATTGACACTACCGAGGTTTGTCAAGATATATGCTTACATATCCAACAGCAGCAGTAAGATCAGCTCGCATAACCGTGAGATAAATAAGTTTACCAACCAATCTTCTGAATTGGTGGTGATCATCATAAGATGGGGAGTTTTCATTGTCCCAGGCAGTGTTTGGATCTAAAGGGGTGTTTGGCTGGTTTACAGCCAAGCATACCAATCTCCTGCAAGAGATCAAGAACATAATTTTGCGGGGAAAGACACAGTCTTGTAGATGATTTGGATACTTCAATGCCCAAAAAATATCTCAACTTTCCAAGATCTTTGGTGACAAAATGCTTCTCTAAGTGAGTTTTAGTAGCCTGAATTCCAAAGGTATCACTGCCAGATAAGATAATATTATCAACATAGACAATAAGAATGACTAGCCCGGTGTCAGTTTTCCTGATAAACACATAGTGATCCGAGTGGTAACAACAAAAGCCAAAATTAATTAAAATCTGACTGAGCTTGTCGAACCAGACACGAGGACTTTGTTTTAGACCGTAGATGGCTTTTCGGAGTTTACAAACTCACAAGGAAGACTCCCCCTCAGCAACAAAGCCCGATGGTTGCTCCATGTAATTTTCTTCCTCCAAGTTTCCATATAGAAAGGCATTCTTGACGTCCAACTGAAATAGAGGCCAATCTTTGTTGATAGCAACAGAAATCAGAATTCTTACAGAATTTTATCTTGCTACAAGGGAAAAAGTTTCAAAGTAGTCCACACCATAGGTTTGTTTGTAACCCTTTGCCACGAGACGAGCTTTCAGTCGCTCAATTGTTCCATCTGGTTGATATTTAATAGTGAAGATCCAACGGCAGCCAACAGTAGAGCAGCTAGCAGGACGATCCACAAGTTCCCATGTCTTGCGATCAAAGAGTGTCTGCATTTCAACCTCCATCACTTGTCTCCATGCAGGAATAAGAAGAGCTTCTACAACAGTTTTGGGAATAGAGACAACAGAGATAGTAGTGAAGCATGCAAAACTAGTATTCAGATTAGAAGATGAGCAAAAATGACTAATAGGATGTTTTATGCAGGAACAAACACCTTTGCGTTGACTGATAGGTAGGTGTAAGTCAGAGATTACCTCAGGTGTCTGATGATCATCCGTGGAAGGAGAAATTGGTTGTGGAGGGGCCATGGAGGGATTAGTTGTCTTAGATCTTCGCTTGTAAACTTGTAGAGGTCGATCTTCAGGTGTCAGCTCAGAAGGTGGCACAATCTCAACAACTTTAGGCAATGGCGTGGGTGCTAAATGTCACTTGATAGAGATGCCCCGTCATCAGAATAATATGGCATATGCTCAAAAAACAATAGATCTGCACTTACATACCATTGTCTTATAATCAGATCAAAGCAGCGATATCATTTCTGGGTTCTAGAATATCCCTGAAAGATCCAGTTGGTGGAGGGAGGATCAAGTTTTGTTAATCCTGGGCGAAGGTTTTTGACAAAATAGGTACATCCAAAAATACGGGGTGGGATAGAAAAGAGTTGGGCATCAGGAAAAAGGATGTTGTAAGAGATTTGATTGTTCAAAATAGAAGATGGCATGCGATTGATAAGATAGCAAGTCGTAGAGAGAACCTCAGGCCAGAAACGTTGAGGAACTTTATAATGAAGAAGTATAGTGCGAGCAACCTCTAATAGATGGCGGTTTTTCCTTTCAGCAACTTCATTTTGTTGGGGGAGTGTAGGGGCAAGTAGTTCGATGTAGAGTTTTGCGGACATAGCAAAATGATGTCACCAATTTTAGCATAAATTCAAGGGCACTATCGGTGCGGAAAACTTTAATGGGTTTGCTGAATTGTGTCTGTACTTTAGAGAAAAGAATGCCAATATTATCTAAAATAGTGTTGCGATCTTTTAGTAAAAACAACCAAGTAGCACAAGAATAATCATCTATGAAGACCGTAAAGTATTTAACTCCAGAATGGTTAGGAATAGAACACGGACCCCAAATATCCGCATGTACAATGTCAAAAATGTCTTTTGATCCAATATCTTTCTTAGCAGGAAACACAACACGAGTTTATTTACCCAACTGATAAGATTCACAAGTAAATGTTTTTTCAGATAAAACAGGAAATAAGTGCTTCAGTTTTGCAACAGAGGGGTGGCTAAGGCGGTAGTGCCACTGTAGTCCCGTCAAGGACGTTGACAGAAGGGCAGATGTCGATGGTGGTTCGTCCAGGTAGTAGAGTCCATCCGGTCTCTCATGGTACCAACCAATCCTTGTCTTTCTGCGGTGATCCTTCAAAACACAACTAGAGGGATCAAATTTAATAGAGCACTAAAGGTTTTTTTACAGTCTTTCTGACAGAAAGAAGATTAACAGGAAACTTTGGAATATATAAGACAGATTTCATATTCAAATTACGAGACAAGGGAATAGTTCCAATGCCATGAACCAGTGAATTAAAAAATGGCTGGAGCGGCCGATTAATCGGCCCAGCACCCAGGCCGTTTCAATTTTGCCAAAATCGCCAGTTGACCGTTTTGCAATTAATCAACCGTTTTTCTAGCTTTTTGCCCTTTTTCCATTTTTTGCCTTTTTTCCCGCTTTTTGGTCTTTTTTGTCCTTTTTTAAATTTTGATGTACACATGTAACTTTAAGTAAACTATATGGTCCCAAGTATTATTGACTATAAAATAGTATACTTATATACATGAAATATCCTATGATAAGTCCTAGTTCTAATATAGAATGCATACTTTGTATGTCTAGAAGTTGGCAACGAGATTGCTTATTATTGGATGATCTAAAAAGAATACAATGGTCTCTCTTTTATAAGACAAGAGAGTGTACAATATTTAGAGATGAGCAATATGGGATAAAGAGAAGAAGAGAATAAAGAGAAATAAGCAAATACACTAAGTAAAGAAAAACAGTAAAGTGTATATACTAATACTCCCCCTCAAGCTGGAGCGTAGATGTCAATCATGCCCAACTTGGATGTCATAGCAGTGAATCTCGTCTTCGGAAGAATCTTGGTGAAGATGAAGATGTCAGCCACCTGATCAGAAGTATGTATGTAGGGAGTAGATATCTGGCCAGATAAGACAGCTTCGCGAACAAAATGACAGTCAACCTCAACATGTTTTGTTCGCTCATGAAAAGTAGGATTACTGGCAATAAAAGTGGCAGCTTTGTTGTCACAGTACATCGGAATAGGAGAAGAGTCAGAAATGCCAAAATCCTTCAGTAGGCTCCGAATCTAGAACAGTTCACAAGTAGTATGCGCCATGGCGCGATATTCTGCTTCAGCACTTGAGTGAGCAACCACAGTCTGTTTCTTGCTTCGCCAAGTAATAAGATTTCCTCCTACAAAGGTACAGTAGCCAGAGGTGGAGCGTCGGTCGATTTTACTCCCGGCATAGTCAAAGTCAGAATATCCAACAAGCTTACAGTGACCGTGTTTTTTATATAGCAAACCTTTCCCAGGAGCACTCTTCAGATTTTTTAGAATGTGGCAAACGGCATCCCAGTGACATTGACGGGGTTTATCCAGATATATACTAACAAGCCCAACAGCAGAAGTAATATCAGCACGAGTAACAGTAAGATAAATGAGTTTGCCAACCATGCGACGATACTGATGATGATCAGGATAGGCAGGAGAGTTCTCATCGTCCCAGTTAGTATTTGGATCCAGAGGAGTACTAGCAGGTTTAGCACCAAGAAGTCCCGTGTCAGAAAGAAGATCCTGAACATATTTGCGTTGAGACAAGCATAAACCAGAAGCAGATCTAGAAACTTCAATCCCAAGAAAGTAACGCAAAGTCCCAAGGTCTTTGGTGACAAAGTGTTTCTCCAGATAACACTTAGTAGCCTGAATACCGTCAAGATCACTTCCTGAGAGAATAATGTCATCAACATAGACAATCAAAATAACAAGGCCAACAGTAGTGTTTTTAATGAAGACAGAATGATCGGACTGGGAGCGTCAAAAAAGAAACTTCTGAAGAATGGTACTTAGTTTATCAAACCAAGCACAGGGACTCTGTTTTAAACCATAGATAGCTTTCCGCAACCTGCAGACTTTGGAGGACTCCCCCTGAAGCACAAATCCTGGAGGTTGTTGCATATAGACCTCCTCATGTAAATCCCCATACAGAAATGCATTTTTCACATCCAGCTGGTACAAGGGCCAATCAGAATTAATAGCAACAGAAATAAGAATGCGTACGGAATTCAACCGAGCCACCGGTGAAAAAGTCTCAAAGTAGTCGACCCCATAAGTCTGCGTGTAGCTCTTGGCAACAAGTCTAGCCTTGAGGCGCTCAACCGTGCCATTTGGTTGATATTTAACAGTAAACACCCAACAACAGCCAACTGGAGAACAATCAGTAGGAGGATCGACTAACTGCCAAGTATTGCGATCAGTAAGAGCTTGCATTTCCGCTTCCATGGCTTGACGCCAAGCTGGATGTTTAAGAGCCTGAGAAGCATTTTTAGGAACAGAGACAGCAGAAAGAGCAGTAGTAAAATTTGCAAAATTAGTTCCCAAATGATCAGAAGTACAGAAATTGCCAATAGGATGTTTAGTACAAGCTCTAGTTCCTTTCCTCAAACTGATAGGAACATCTAAGTCAGAGTATACTTGTGGTGGTGTTTGATCTGGCACAGAGGACAAGGACTCTGGAGGGGCCATAGAGGGAGTTGTTGTCTTCTGTCTTCGTTGATAAACTTTCAGAGGAGGACTTTAAGTAGGAGCAGTATCATCAATCATAGGTAGAGATGTCTCCATTAATAAATCTGATGTAAGGGCAGACCCGGCAAAGGAGTAGAAAGGCATGTGCTCAAAGAAAACAACATCAGCAGATACAAACCATTTCTTTGACACAGGATCATAACAACAGTACCCTTTCTGAGTGCGAGAGTACCCTAAAAAGACACTTTATTGCTCTAGGATCAAGTTTGGTGAGACCAGGACGAAGATTTTTGACAAAACAGGTGCTCCCAAAGATACGAGGAACAGAAAAGAGGGGCGCATCCGGGTACAAAATTTGACAAGGGACTTGATTCCCAAGCACAGAGGACGACATGCGGTTAATAAGGTAACATGCAGTGGAAACAACTTCAGGCCAAAAACATTGTGGGACATGGTAATGAAACAGTAAAGTGCGAGCAACTTCAAAGAGGTGTCGATTTTTGCGTTCGGCGACTCCATTTTGTTGTGGAGTGTAGGCACAAGAAGTTTGGTGTATGGTACCCTGTTTGTGACAAAAGTTGCTGACCGAGGCTTGCACGAATTCAAGGGCATTATCAATGCGAAAAATTTTGATAGGTTTGGCAAACTGGGTACAGATCTCAGCAAAATAAGCAGTAATGGTATCAAGTATAGTAGATCCGTCCTTGAGCAAAAAAATCCAGGTAGTTCTAGAATTTTTGCTGTGAGAGTAAGTGCTTGCCAGCTGATCCCACATTTCCTTAGCAGTAGGTAGACAGAATAAGGTAACACTGATGTGTGTTTCGCTGTTGTAGAGAATCCATGTCATCACAGTCGAATCATCTTTGACCCATTCATCATAGGCCTTGATGTCCTTGGACTCGGCATTAAAAGCAGGAGTGGGGGGTGAATCGCGCGTCAGGTGGGAATGTTTGCCCTGGGATTTAGCATAAATCTCCATTAAACAAACCTAGTGCGAGTAGTTGCGCCCATCCAGCTTGACAGTAGTAACCTGACGGCGATGATCGTCATGTGAGGAAGCCATGAAAGACAAACAACACCAAGTCCAGCAGTAGGAGGCAGATACAAGCAGTAGATGACCGCCTAGGTCCTCGCTCTAGGCGACGGCAGGCACAAGAGAAAAAACTGGACGGACCAGTTACATACAGACTACACCGAGGCGCAGTAAGGGACCCAACGGCTCAAAGGCCGACACAGGCAGGCAGTAGACGGAGCAGGAGGAGGCTCACAAGGACGCCCGGTTGGTTCGGCGGCTAGGAGGAGGCGGCGGCAAGGAGAAGACGGCGACGCGGAGGCCCTGGGACACCGGCGGTGGTGGTGCGGTCTGCTGCTGTTGCGGCTACTCCATCCGAGCGGTGAGCAGTCCAGCGGCTACGGCGGCCGGCTGCTTCTGCGCCTACACGGCGGCGGAGAGAGAGAAGGGTAGGGAGGGAGGGGAAGAAGAAAAAAGAGATAGAGGGGTGGCGCCCAAGGGTTACGCCTGCTCTGGTACCATGAGAAAAACAAACTGAGAACCCGTAGGGTTACACAATGTGTGTATACCACATATATATATATATATATATATATATATATATATATAAGTGGAGCAATTACACAGAGGTCCATATAGGAAAGGAAAATAACAAACAGAATATATAAAGACATTATCTAACAATATGTAACTATAATCTAATTTTAGAATGCATACAAATTAAATGTATTGTTGTAATGTATGACTAATTGATGAGATGCACATATAACAATAAGTTAGAAAGGTATCCCATAATTAGTTTATTGTTTACTTCTTAGCTATGTAAACATGTGATGCAAAAAAAATTTGTATCATGTATGTAAGGTTTTTTATCCATGTTAAATCTATTGTTTACTATATTATTGCTATAATTATTGTCTTATCGCTACCTTATAAACTATTCGGGTGTTTTGTATTGTTAGGTAGAGTGTTTAGAATCTTTAGATATATATAAAAGTTCCAAAGAGTATGGTATTTAATATACATATATGTGTAATTCTGTATCAAATTATATAGGAAACTAAAATCCATTTTTCAAAAATTGGTCGCTTAATCGGAAGCTTACCGCTAACCAGTTACAAGGTGTTGTTTGTACGGTTACCGCTTAAGGTTTTTAAAACATTGCCATGAACTGAAGTTTTAGAGCCATCAGCAACAGTAATTGGTGGAATCTGAGTAGTTTTAGTCAGAGCAGAAAATAAGTTGATATCACAGGCCATATGAACCGATGCACCAGAGTTAATACACCATTCATTGTTACCAGCAGATGGAGTGGAAAGCAAAGTAGAAGATCCGGTAGTTGATGTAGATGGAAGCTGAGACATGCATTCTTGAAAAAATTTCCCAAACTCAGAGCAAAGCCAAGCAAGCGAGGGCGTAGCGGGTGGCTGCTCAAATGCAGCAGTATCAGTCAAGGTATCAGCAGAGGCCAGGTTTGCCCAAGCGGGCTTACCGTGTTTGATCTTACATCGGTCTTTATTGTGATTGTCTCGTCCACAAAAGTTGCAGAAGGAAGGACCAACAGGTTGTCCTCGACCGGTAGTAGTAGAAGATGTGTTACCGCTGTTAGTAGGGAGACGACCTCCACGACCACAACCGCGACCTCATCCACGGCCACAGTCAGCGGTGCAAACAGCTAGAGCAGGATGTTCGACTGCAGGGGTGGAGATCACAGATGGTAGACGTTGAACCAGTTTGAGGACGTCTCGAAAAGTGGGCAGTGAGTCACTAGATAAGATCAAGGAACGAGGTATCCAATTTCGATGCCGTTTCGATAGTTTGGAAACTGAATTTTTTTGAAATTTCGACAAAAATTTCAATAGATGCAAACCGTGCCCGTTTCGACGCCAAAATGAACGAATTAATTTATGAAATTTTACAAGTGTGATCTCTACACCTAAATGCATCGTTTTATGCAATAAAATTTTATGTAGGGGTAGGTTGGGGGTGGTCATTCATGTGCGAGGTAAGGGAACTGTCCTGTTTCTTGAGGATTTCGATGAAGGGTTTCAATGAGAAAATGTAGGAATTAAGTTACGCAATTTTGCAAGTATGAGTTATATATATGCATGTCTTTGTTTGTGTTATAATATCAAATATTGGATATGTAGGGCATCCCCCCACATTTTACTAGGGTTGATAATTTTTTGTTGATATTGACTCAATAGTCAATCATTTCATTGGTCCCAAGAACACTAGTGCAATGTTTCCAAGCTAAATTATTATTTATTGGTGCGGTTGGCTTCCTAGCACCCTCATTGTCTAATAAACCACCATTAGGATACATGTCGTCCACATTGCAGAAACCAAAAAAGCATGCATTGCATAAGTATTTAATAATTTGAATAGCAAATATTAGGGAAATGCAATGCAATTATGATATACTATAAGTATATATTATGTATGAAAACTAAATGGTGAAATAACCCCAATCCCCCTTTGCTCCTCTTCAAAAAACAACAATAACAAGGATTGCAATTATCGAAATTTTCATCAAAATTTGACGAAATTCATCGAAATTTGACAAAATTCATCGAAATCATCGAAATTTGGCAAAATTCATCAAAATTGACATAGTCGCACGTTTCGGTACCAGATCCCATCGAAATCGAAATTTTTTGGCAAAATTTTTGCTAATTTCGCTGAAACCTCATTCCTTGGATAAGATCTGGTCGACCACCCCAGAAAAGGACGGAAGGGCGGCCAAAAATTGGACGAGTTGTAGTTCATCGTGTTGCTTCTGCGCTTCTTTGATGTCAGCTGTCAAAGGGTGATAAAACTCATATTCATTCCAGAGGTCAGAGCATTTATTATATAAATCTTCAACAGAGATGCTAGAGGAAAATTCCTTCTTGGACAGTCTTGAATATTTCAAAAACTCTTTTGGCATTTTGTTGATGAGAGTAGACGTGACATAATTGATCCCACATCGCCTTAGCATCATGAAAGCAGAACAAAGACTGGTTGATCCGTGGTTCGGTGGTATGAACTATCCGGGACATAACCCCTGAGTCATCTTTACTCATTAAGCATAAGCTTGTTTGGATTTTTCATTTGCCGCGGCATCAGGGGGTGATAGAACTAATAGAGGTTCAATGGTGAGATGAGAGTAGCGTCCATACGCTTTTGTATACAAGACGAAGGACGCCAACCAGAGGTGATAGTTAGAGCAATCAAGTTTCACTGTGGTGATACACAGAGAACGGGGAGGCTTAGTGGATGCCATGGCAAACAGGGCAGGAGCAGAAGTAGATCAGAACACAGATGTCAAAGCCGCAGTCAGAAAAAAAAGTCAAGAGTCAACAAAAACAGTGATCCCCATGACGAGGCAGCAGTAGGCAAGAGTAGATCTGACGAATCAGATCATAGATAATCCACGATTACGTATAAAATCCAGAAGAACCCGCAACGGGGCAGTATGCAGCAGAAGTAGATCTGACACATCAAATCATAAAACCCCTCGTAGGGGCAGCAGAAGATATAGAAAAACCTACCCCAACATGGAGGTAGAATTGTTCCACCATGAGGCGTAGGCAGGTAGAGAGCAAACCTGATTAACGTCAAAGTGCCAGAACTGGAATGTTACCGGAGATTTCAGAGAGTACTAGCAAGGAGAAGAAAGAATCGAGGTGGCTTAGCCAGATGGAGAGATGGTAGTTGATGGATAGGGTGGTGGTGTGGAAGAGGAGACAGATGAAAAGATGTAGTGGAGGGTTGTTTGGAGGGTGGGAAAGGGGCGGCGACATGATGTTGGAGGTGGTGGTGGCGACAGGTGGGTTGGAGGGTTTGGTGGTGAAGAGGTGTGGCAGTGGAGATGAGAGGGTGGCAACAAGATTAGAAGAGGGAGGGGATGGCGGTAGAGAGGAAGGGTTGGAGAGGGGGGTGGCAGGGGTAGGCTGCCAGTAGCAGCGGCAACAGAAGGGGAAGGGGTTGGATTGGCGGCGACAAGGAGAAAAGGGAGGGAGAAGGAGGAAGGGGTGGCTATGGTTATGGGAGCATGGATTTTAGAGTTTGGATGGGAAGGAATTAAGAAGGATCCGGATGCTCTGATACCATCTAAAATAATGAGAAGAATGCTATTTGTTTAGTTTAAAAGGAGTACAATGCATTCTCTTATATAGGATAAGAGAGCAGACACTAAACAGAGATGAGTAATATGGGACAAAACAACACAAGTAATATGTAAGTAAGGCACACGCAAGGCACATGACACTAGGTGAAATATAAGTTTATCTCTCTCTCTCTCTCTCTCTCTCTCTATATATATATATATATATATATATATATATGGGTGTTCATTCATTGCCCGCGCGGGTAGCATTGATTTTCGCTACCCTGCAGCCAAAAAAGTAACTCTCCTAGCTAAGAAAGTAACTCTGCTGTAAAAAAAGTAACTATGGTGTCAAAAAAGTAACTCTGCTGGCCAAAAAATTAACTCTGTACAAAATATACAACAAATATATATAAGGACGGGTTTTTTTATTTTGGAGGGGCAAATGATATTATTTTTGGCTCAAATTTTTTGGAGAGCTAGACAAAATAGTCCTCTACAATTTCGAAAAAAAAATTTGAAAAAATGTGATCGGAAGGGTGGGCGGGTAGCTACCCGTGCGGGCAATAAAGATGGGCCCTATATATATATATATATATATATATATATATATATATATATATATATATATATATATATATATATATATATATATATATATATATATATATATATATATATATATATATATAACTGAACGGTAAGGGTTAGGGTACACAATGTGTGCAGCCAATATATTTATAAAGAGAACAATTACAGAGAGGTCCTTATAGAATAGGAAAATAACAAACAGAAAATAAAGAGCTTAAATAAAACACTAGTTAACACTCCCCCTCAAGTTGGAGCACAACAATCAATCATGCCCAACTTGTCCACAAGAGAGCATAAATGTATCTTGGCCAGCAGCTTTGTGAAGATATCAGCAACTTGATCTTCTGAGCGAGTGAAAGGAGTGTAGATACGTCTATAGTCAGAATAGATTCTCTGATGAAGTGGCAGTCAACTTCAATGTGCTTGGTCCGCTCATGAAAAACAGGATTATTTGCAATAAAGATAGCTACTTTATTATCACAGTGCCTAGGAATAGGAGCAGAGGATCCCACATCAAGTTCTTTTAGAAGAGATTGCACCCACAGAAGCTTACAAGCAGTATGAGCCACAGCACGATATTCAGCCTCAGCACTAGATCTGGCAACCACATTTTGCTTTTTGCTCCGCCAAGTAACCAGATTACCACCAACAAAGGTGCAATAACCAAAAGTAGATATTCTGTCTATCTTGCTACCAGCATACACAGAATCAGAATAGCCTTCAAGAGAGCAATGACCATGTTTCCTATAGAACAAGCCTTTACCAGGAGAGTTCTTCAAATATCTCAGAATATGACACAATGCTTCCCAATGACACTGTTTAGTCTTATCAAGATACCTGCTAACAAGACCAATAGCAGTAGAAATATCAGCTCTAGTAACAGTCAAATAAATCAGTTTTCCCACCAGTCTTCTATATCTTTTACTGTCAGGATACAGAAGAGATTCATCATCATCCCAATTCACATTAGGATCAAGAGGTGTATCAGTAGGCCAAGCTCCAAGCATGCCAGTCTCCTGTAGAAGATCAAGAACATACTTGCGTTGTGATAGAACAAGAGCATTAGCAGTTCTGGAAACTTCAATCCCCAGAAAATACCTCAATTTTCCCAAATCTTTAGTGACAAAATGTTTGCATAAATAGGCTTTAGTAGCATTAATTTCATATCACTGTCGAATAAAATAATGGCGTCAACGTACACAATAAGAACTACAACACCAGTGGACGTCTTTTTGATAAAAACAGAATGATCAACATGAGATCTGATGAAACCATAAGTAGACAAAGTCGTGCTCAATTTGTCGAACCAGGCACGCGGACTCTGTTTGAGTCCATAAATAGACTTCTTGAGGCGGCAAACTTTGTGTGACTCCCCCTGAGCAACAAACCCAGGGGGTTGCTCCATATACACCTCCTCCTGAAGATCACCATAAAGAAAAGCATTTTTGGCGTCCAGCTTGATGAGGGGTCAATCCAGATTAATTGTCACAGAATGAAGAACCCGCACAAAATTCAGCCTGGCAACATGAGAAAAAGTTTCAAAATAATCAAAACCATAGGTCTTTTTCGCCACGTGGCGAGCTTTCAGGCATTCAACTGTTCCATCAGGATGATACTTAACAGTGTAGACCCAACGACATCCAACATGTTTGCAATCAGAAAGAGGATCAACAAGATCCCAAGTACCCCTGTCAGTGAGAGCAGACATCTCCTCTGTCATGGCTTGAGTCTAGGCCTGATTCTGTAATGCGTCATGCACACTCTTGGGTACAGAAATAGCAGATAGAGCAGTAACAAAATTGCTAACATGAACACTCAGATGAGCAGTTGAGACATGATTAGCAATATTATGAGATGTACAGGATCTAGTACCTTTCCAGAGAGCAATAGGTAAATCTAGATCAGAAATTACCTCAGTAGGGCCAAGACCTTCTGAAGGAGAAGATTGGTTTTCAGTGGGGGGTCTTGAGTAGGAGTAGGTTGTGGAGGCCGATTTCTACGTTGATAAACAATAAGAGGAGTGGTAGCCGTATCCTGTTGCACAGTAGAGGTAGAATCACAAGTAATAGGCAGAGGTGTTGCAATCAAATCGGAGCTCATCGTAGTCCCTTTAGTAGAATAGTATAGAGTATCCTCAAAAAAAACATCACTACTCGTGAACCACTTTTTAGTAACCGGACCATAGCAGCAGTACCCTTTTTGAGTTTGTGGATATCCTAGGGGACAACTTGTCTTAAGTAGGACCAAGCAAACGAACAAAACAAGTCGACCCAAAAATCCACGGAGGAACATATTACAGTGGCAGATTTGGTTGTAGAACTTGTACAGGAATTTTATTTCCAATAACAGAGGAAGGCATACGATTTATCAGAAAGCAGGCAGTAAGAACATCTTCTGGCCAAAAATGTTTGGGAACATTAGAGTGTAACATTATAGTACGAGCAACTTCAAGTAAATGCCTATTCTTCCTCTCAACCACTCCATTCTATTGGGGTGTATAAGCACAAGATGTCTGATGAATTGTCCCCACAGAACGGCAGAATAACTCCACATTTTTTGAACAAATTCCAATGCATTATCAGTACGAAGAATTTTAATAGGTATAGAATACTGAGTTTTAATTTCAACAAAAAAGAATTCAATAGTTGGCAGAACTTGGGATCGATCTTTTAACAGAATTAACCAGGTAGCACAAGAGTAATCATCAATGAACAAAATAAAATATATATTGCCAGATAAACTTGGAATATGACAAGGACCCCATACATCAGCATGCACCAAATCAAAAATAGTTTTGCTACCAATCTGAGTTTTTTTAGGAAATACAGATCTAGATTGTTTGCCTAATTGACAGCCCTCGCATTGAAAACTATGCGAGCGGACACCAGAAATAACATGTTTTAACTTCTCAACTAACGGATGTCCAAGTCTGAAATGCCACTGTAATGCAGAAACATAAGCTGAAAGTGTTGAAGCCAGAGCTGAAGTGCCAATCTGTTTCAACTCATCTAAGTAGTAGAGTCCATCAGGTCCTTCATGCCCCCCACCAATCTTCATCCTCGTGCAAAGGTCCTGAAAAATACAAGTACCCGGTGCAAATGTCAGATTGCAGTTAAGATTGCGGACAATTTTACTGACAGATAATAGATTCAGTGGAAAATTCGGCACATAAAGCAGATCGCAAAAGAACTTGTGCAAAGTATAGATAAATGAAGGCTTGTTTATTGAGTGAGTAAAACAGTGTACAATGTAGTCTCTTATATAACAAAAGAGAGTAGAGACTAAAGCAGAGATGAGCAATATGGGACTGAACTACAGAAGTAAATAGCATAAGTGAGGCACATGCTATACACATGACACTCAACAAGACATAACAGAAAACAGCATATCTCTATACAAAGATATCGCCAATTCCAGATACAGCAGATTTAGAACCATCAACAAGCATAACAGTAGATTTGGAACAGGGTTTGGTCAGTTTATAAAACAGAGAACGGTTGCCAGAAATATGAGATGAGGCTCCAGAGTGAATCACCCATTTGGTATTACCAGCACTAGAAGGAGCACTCAAGAATGCAGAATCACAACCAGAGTAAGTGGCCGCGTGAGCTCCAGATGTAGTAGCCGATGAAGAGGAAGCACCAGTCCTCTCAAGCAGAAGACGTTCCACTTCGGAGCAGATGAACTCAGCAATGGACTCAGTTAAGGGAGCAGCAGTAACCGTCTGAGAAGTATTTTCAGTCACAACATTGGCCCATGCAGGTGTGTCATGCTTCTTCCAACACTTGTCATCAGTGTGGTTGGTGCGCCCACAGAAGTCACAGTATCGCTGAGCAGCGGCACCTCCAGAAGTATCACCAGACGAGCCACGACCAAGGGAACCACGACCAGATGAGCCATGTCCCCGTCCAGGAGCAGCAGAACGATTATCCGGCGGTCGACCACGACCCCCACCACGACCACGGCCAGGGATAGCAGCAAGAGAAGTGGGATCAGCTGTATCAGAAGATACATCTGATGAGAAGGCCGACAGGCGTTGGAGACGCTGAAAGGCACTCTCCAAAGTAGGTAACAGATCGCTGGCTAGGATCGGGTCAACCACCCCAGCATATGAGTCCAGAAGGCCGCAGAGGAATTGGACAACCTGGAGTTCCTGTCTTTGTTGTTGCATCGTGGCCAAGTTAGTGGATAAGGGATGTAGATTCTTGAGCTCAGCCCAGACACCCTTAAAGGTGGAGAAGTAGTCAGCAATATCAGGTCTAGTAAAGTGCAGACGGGACAGCTATTTGTTCTATACTTGTTAAGGCGGCAAGGCGACACGGCGTTGGGGTTGGACGCCTGGCGTCGCCTATGCGACCTTTAAAATAATAATTTATGTATATATTTTATGTATATATACATGTGTCAAGGTTTTTCCCCACTCATATACACACATGTATAGTTATATATGTAGTTATCTACATATTTATAGTCGATCTCCCCATATATATATATATATATATATATATATATATATATTATTGTATGAAAAAATAACCAATTACATTTCTAATACATTATCAGTGACAATAATGTCAAGGACACGAAAAGAATTGTTGTAAAGAATGTAAGAGAGTGATCAACAAATAAATATATATTTATTGTCATACATAGCTACAAGTATTAGGCAATGTAATCACTATCCTTCATAGCATAGCTACTTAGTACAATCTGAATTGAAGGTGCAAACTAAGAAAAATCAAATGTGTACTAAGAGTATTAGATCCAGTCAAACAAAAAAAGAGTATTAGTTCAGTCAAACCCAAAAAAGAGTATTAGATCCAATTAAAAGCGATATTTGGCACATAAAATAGGCAACACTATTAATTTTGAACATTGGTGTAGCCATATCAAACATTAAAATAAGTGAATATACAACCAGACCCACAAAACTAGGTCGTTGTAGCATTATAAATAAAGCATCCTCGCCTAGGCGCAGCCCTGGGACGCCTTGACAAGTATGGTTTGTTCAGATCAAACACCTTTTTGGGATTTTTGCTATGAGAATAGGTGTTGGCTAGTTGGTCCCACATCTCCTTTGCTGTTGGGAGACGAAGTAGAGTGATGTTGATGCGAGTTTAGTTGTTGTTCAGAATCCACGTCATCACAGTCGAGTCATCCTTGACCCAGTCTTCATGGTTTTTTTGTCCTTGGACTCGGTAATAGTAGGCGGAGCAGGAGGCGGATCATCAGTCAGACGAGAATGTTTGCCCTGTGACTTGGCAAAAATCTCCATAGGGCAAATCCAATGTTGGTAGTTGCGTCCATCGAGCTTCATAGTGGTCACCTGACGACGGAAGTCTTCATGGGAGGAAGTCGGCTCCATAAGCAGTAGAGAACAGCAACAGAGGCTAGAGCCACCTAGATCCACCGGTTAGGCGGCAGCAGGCAGAGGGAGGATCTGGAAGGACCAGCCTACATATAGACTACGTCGAGGCGCAGCAGAGAACCCTGCGGCTCAAGGGTCGGTACGAGCAGACAGAAAGGGAGGATCGCCGAAGACCGTCAACCGAACAGTCGGAGATGAACGACATACAGTCTGGATGCACTAGCAGGGAAGCTTCGTACACGGAGAATCATCAGGCGGTGCAGCAGAGACGCACAGCCACTGACAGCGAACCTAACAGCCCAGCGGCAGCACGGGGTTGCGCGCGGCGACCGGCGAGCCTCGCGCGAGGCAGCAGCAGGCGCCGCGCAGCAGGCGGCGGGGGGACGGCGCCGCCGACAGGAGGGAGAGAGAGAGGGAGGGAGAAGAGAGGGGCGGCGGTTGGGGAGAGGAGGGCGGCTAGCAAACCTGCCCTGATACCATCTTAACTGGACGATAAGGGTTAGGGTACACAATGTGTGCACCCCATATATTGATAAAGAGATCAATTACAGAGAGGTCCTTGTAGAATAGGAAAATAACAAACAGAAAATAAAGAGCTTAAATAAAACACTAGTTAACAATATATATACATATATATAGTAAAGCTAGCATAGTTGTCAAGGCGTCTAGGCGGTGAGTTTAAGCTAAGGGGCGCCTAGGCTTTTCTGGGCGTTTTTTTTTTTTTACTTTTTTTCAGTTACATATCTAAATGTTTGTACACATGATACTATATGTGATAATGAAATTTTTATTCATTAAATGTTATTGTAATTCTGATTTGAAATGATAATTATAGAATAATCAGGGCAAGAGGATTAACAGGAAGAAAAAGAAACAGTAAGAGGAAGATAAGTAGGAATCAAAGAAAGAAAATGGGATAAAAAGAAACATGCAAATAGTAGGAATTGTCCACGAAGAAGTCAGAATAAGATAAACACAAGGGCAGTAAAAGGAGATTGAAAGAGGAGGA
Source organism: Alisma plantago-aquatica (assembly GCA_963693085.1). Taxonomy (NCBI): domain Eukaryota; kingdom Viridiplantae; phylum Streptophyta; class Magnoliopsida; order Alismatales; family Alismataceae; genus Alisma; species Alisma plantago-aquatica. The sequence goes on along the minus strand of OY856409.1, from coordinate 1,152,502,085 downwards.
ATTCAACAAAACAAAATAAAAAACAGCAACAGCAGGTGCTGAAATAGAAAATATAGAGGAAGGAAGAATAAGTCAGTGAAAATAAATAAAAACATGCAAACAACAATAGTTGTAAGATGAGATTTAGGAGGAAGAAATCAGAAAAAGAAAAACAAATATATGCAAATAGTAGTAGTAGATTTGGTAGCAGGAGATATGACAAATTTGAAATAAGACATGCACATACTCACATAATAGTAGAAGAGATATAGGAGGAATAACTCACAAACAAAAAGCCCAGCAGCAGTAGGATTCAGTAATGAAATGCAGGAGAAAGGATAAAAAAAGAAAAGAAAAAGAAGCAAGAACAGAAGAAAAAAACTAACAAACAACACTGTGAAGACTTACCAATTTGGCCCAAATCAGACCTATTCCCAAAATGAGACATGTTTTCTCCTAGATCAGACCTAATTTGCCAAAACTTGACCTAATTTGGTCTACATCAGATCTGTTTCAACAACAAAATGACTCAAGGTGATCTAATTTGACCAACTCTAGAGTCGATTCACGCTAATTTAGCGTTTAAATGGCTTAATTTGGGCCTAAAATGCCTTATACGCCCACTTAATGCACATAATATGCTGGGTGCCTAGTCTGAGGCGCTTTGCCTAGCGCCTAGGCGGGCACCTTGATAACTTGGCAGGCTAGAATACTACTTGCATTAACGGATTGGACTTTAAAAAAATACTGCATCATGAAAAGCTATTTGAGTGGAGTGTATTCTACTTCGGATACACTCGAGTGTACAGATCGCATGCTACACTCAAGTGGTGTTTGCATATCAAGACTATTTTTTTGTAAAATGTAAACCATTGATCTTCATTGTTATACTATAATTAGGGTACATACAAATTTTGAGCTCATTTGGATTAGTATAAGTCACTCATCTGAGGGCAACAAAATCGACGCACGAAACTAATTTGAAATGCATAATTTTTGTGGTCTTCATGACATGACCTATAAATGTCCAAATGGGCTCAAATTTTATATATGAGCTATTCACATGATGTTTAAGAAGATCAACAAAATTAGATTTAAAAAAAAAATATTGCATCATGGAAAACTACTTGAGTGTATTCTGCTCCGGATACACTCGAGTGTATTCTAGCCTGAATATATATATATATATGTGTGTATTCTCTTTCTCTCTCTCTCTCTCTCTCTCTCTCTCTCTCTCTCTCTCTCTCTATATATATATATATATATATATATATATTCCAGCTTTACTCTCTCTCTCTCTCTCTATATATATATATACATATATATATATATAGAGAGAGAGAGAGTAAAGCTGGAATATATATATATATAATATATATATATATATTATATATATATATATATATATTATATATATATATATATTCCAGCTTTACTCTCTCTCTCTCTCTATATATATATATGTATATATATATAGAGAGAGAGAGAGAGAGATAGTAAAGCTGGAATATATATATATATTTATATATACTTGGGAACCAACCATGACTTGGTTGGACTTGCAAAGCACTCAAAAAAAACCCAAATAGAAGCCACTCCATGCACAAACAGCTCAACACCATCCCCTGAGAGTAATAAGACAACTATTTGGACAAGCTGCATTTATGTAACAATAACCTTTAGGAATCATCCATGAGAATATGTAAGCAGTATCATAACTGAAACGGCCCAAATGGAAGAAAATCAGTCCAGCTGTAGTCAGCACTGTTGTTGGCAATATATGTTCACGTTGTGGCACCAGTTACATACCTCTTTTGCCATGTTAAAGTCTAAGGGGAACCCCTACTCCATTGCACTGTGCGCGTACTTGTGACATGGTTATATTAGAAATTACCTGTCAAAGACGAGTCATAATCTCCTAAAGTTTGTTTGATATGCAGATCCAACTGGATATAGTTGCTGATGATTAAGGGAGTTGTTGTAACAAGTACCATTGGATTATAGATCTAGAACACATAGGGCACCACCAACAATGGTCTATACAATCGATCAGTGAGGTCATATCAAAAGATAAAACAGAGTAGTCAACACACACAAATAAAGCTGATGATCAGTAAAGGCAATGCGCATGCAAGTGGATGATGATGGTCATTGTTTCAGAAACCGGTCTGCAGCCGTATATATTTCCGCATATGCCTAAGTGCTCACCCTGTTGTACCACACATTGCCAATCCGGTCCAATAAGCGGTCCTAGTCCGCATACACGACAGCTTGGCAGATCGAACTCTTCTTTTGAAAAGGCCACTACTTAAGCTCATACATACATATATGGATATATGCATTTCATTTTATATTTAAATATAGTTTTATATTTATTAAAGTAATTAATATTTAGTTTATTGTGTAAATGGGCCAACCCATATGGTTGTCTTGAGTCCCAAGCATGCTTGAGTCACAAGTATGCTTGATTCACAAGCACGCTCGAGATACGTTTGTAAGTGTCTCCTTTTCCTATATATAGGAAGGGGATTTCTTTTATCAATATATCAAATAGCCTTCTATTTTCTTCCTTACATGGTATCAGAGCAGTTGATCCTGAGCTCCTAAACCCAAGAGAGAGAGAGAGAGAGAGCAAAAGAGGAGCACCCCCCTGCAGGCGGCCACCGCCCTTGGCGGTTCTTGGCTGCCCGCAAGGATGTTATCCCCTGGGTCATCTTAGAACGTTTCACGTGAGTGTCACCATCACAAAACAAAAACAAAAAATCAATGATGCCTCTATGTTAGTAGATCTTTCATTTCTAGTACTCTTTTGGTGTGCTTACCCTCCCTCAAAACATCTACTACCCCCCGTATATTCCAAGCTAGATCTACATTGGATTGACTCAACTTATCAACTACCCTCCACATTTTTTATACATCCATCTTCTCTACTATGATTTATGACTCTCCACCCCAACCACTCTCTTGATTATTTTTTTTGTTGGTGTGAGGGGGGGGGGGATAGAGTAAGAGATGATATGAGGGAGGATATGAAGAACAAAGAAATAAAGAACTATATAGTGTTGCAATTTTGCATTTTGAAGTAACTTACGGCTTGATGATTTACACAAGAGGTTGTTCATTCTGGCTATGTCGTGTCTAGTCTATCTCTCTTGTCCATGCTTCTGCACGTTGACTACTACTCTATTTTGGACCAAACACTCTCTGGAATATTGGACAATGCTAGAGACGGAGGTTAATTCCAACTACGTTGCCACTACTCTTTCTCTCTTGTTCGTGCTTTTGCACGTTTACTACTATTGTATTTGGGACCCAATACTCTCTGGACTACTAAATGGCACTAGCGACCGAGATGATGCCACTTGCTTTGATTTGTTGCTACAATCCTTTTCTCCAGATGTCACTTATCTTTATTAAAATCAATAAGCTCTTATAACTTGATTGTGACCTGCTTGGAGCGACATAGAGTTGATTGATGCAACTGACATTATACTCATTCACTCGTTTGCTGCTCAAAAGTTATTTAAAGACATGATGATTATCTTTTTAAGGGGGGAGTACCTGATTGTAATGTTGAGGGGAAGTAATATTTTTGTATGGATGTGATTTTATTTTATTTTTCTAGTCTATATTTTTGCAAGCTGACTTGGGATTCTCACAAGCTCCACCTTGAGGGGGAGTGTTAAAGTAATTAATATTTAGTTTATTACGTACCAGCCCATATGGTTGTCTTGAGTCCCAAGCATGCTCGAGGCCCAAGCATGCTTGAGTCACAAGTATGATTGAGTCACAAGCATGCTTGAGACGCAAGTTTGTAAGTGTCCCCTTTTCTTATATATAGGAAAGGGATTTCTCTTATCAATATATGGAATAGCCTTCTATTTTCCTCTTCACAATATTCAAATGTATACAATTAAATATATATAACAATTTTTTATCACAAATTTGTACATAATAATGCATATAGTTTGATATATTCATATGTATAATATATATGTTCAGTACAACTAATTGTACATGCATTTCACACACATACTTGTAAATTTATGTAGACATTTAAATGTATCCATAAACATACTCTACACAAATTTGAGTACATTTATATGTACAAAATCTCAATATTTTTACTATAGCATACAATAATTTTCATTATATACGTATATACATATATAAAAACACACCATGACATGTATATAAATATTTTTACATCAAAATATCTCATATTATATTCTACATTCTTAATTTAGTTATTTCATAAACTCCATATCATTTTATGATTGCATATACTTAGTTTATTTTAAAAAATGCAAAACTGCATATACTCCCATTTTTACTCCCACATACGGTATATACTCTATGCAGAAACCTTTGCACCCGTACACTAGCATAGTCGCATACCACTTTTCTAAACAATGATGGTGGTAGCACATATGCATGATATATGGGGTGCAACCGCATACTCTACGCCTCACACTAGGAGCGAAGATATGGTTGTGTTTTTAGTAATTGTAGAAAATAAGGATTGATTTTCAAAAATGTGTAATGCACTAGAAACTATTATCCATCAATGGTTATCATATGCAATAGGAAAAGCAAGGAAACCAAAACCTCCATCTTGACGAGTGTCTTCGTCAAAGTTCGGCGAAGTTTCGCTGAAGTTTCAAACTTCAACCATAAGCGAAGTCGAATACCAAATATTCCAGCCTCGTCCAAATTTTGGGGCAAAGTTTCACCGATGTCAGCGAAGTTAACTTTTGTGTGTATTTTCGTCTCAACTTTTCCGAAGTTGTTGAAGTTTCCTCAAAGTTGATGAAGTTGGGTGAAGTTGAGACGGCCCAAAACATTGATCCTAACTAGTGCCCTAATGACCATATAAGCCATAAATGTCGCCTCCAACCCTCTTCACAACTCCCAATATTAATTGTTATGATTGTTGTTTACACTCTTTCCTAGAGAGGGTTCTATAACTACTATTTGACTTTATTGTATAGAATACACGCAATGAATTGTATTCGTATGTGTATTGCACATTTGACTCTTCCAAGCAACATATTGTATTATCAACCTAACTAGGCTAGAGTCGTAAAACGTATTTTTGTGTTAAATTAACATATATAGGATGGAGGTAATAATCAGAAGTTTTCAATCAAAGTTTCCTTCAAATTCACATCATTTTCTTCAAAAACGACATTGGAGTATGTCAAACTTTGCATTTAAACTTCCTCAAAACTTCCTCAAAGTTTTCACAAACTTCCACTTCCACACCTGGCGAAGTCGACACAAAGTCAAAGTCTTGCACCATGCTAGACAGGATCTGATCAACAAAGCCACAAAAGGATTTTGGTAAGCTAGCAAGAAACTGAACAAGCTAAAGTTCATCGTGTTGGCATTGGATCTTAGCGATATCAGCAGTAGGAAACTCATCCATAGTGCTTTACATGGGTTGTGGTAATCCTCCACAGAGCTGTCAGTAATTTCTTTATTAGCCAATGTTCAAATATGTGAAAGACGTTTAAATTTTTGTTGATGAGAGTAGGTATGAGAGAGTTGATCCTACATATCTTTTGCAATCTTGAGTTGGAGAAGGGATTGACTAATTTTCAGTTAAATGTTGACCATCCAGGTCATAACTGCATAGTCATCCTTGACTCAGAGGTCATAGGTTTCTTTGGCTTTCGCATTAGCAACAGCCAACAGGCAATGGTAGAGCCACAGTGACAAGATAGGAGTGCCTCCCTTGCGCCCTCATGTATAGCTCAAAAGACACAGATGTGTGGGCAGTTTGACCTGTCACATTTGACAGTAGTAACACACAGTGAACTAAAGGCACCGTAGTTGCCATCATGAGGAAGCAAGTCAAGCAAAGCGGCATGTCAACAGTAGGAAGGGGGAAGAGCTCATAGTATGGGCAGCAATAAAGAACCTATGTTGTAACTACTATTTTATGATTCTAAAACAATTATAAAGCACTCTCTTTTATAGGATAAGAGAGTAAGTGAAAAATAGAAATAAGAGATATAAGATAAAAGGAAAAGTAAAAGACAAAGACCAATCTAATGCATAAATAGCATAAATCGTATATACATCAAAACTCTCCGTCAAGTTGGGGCATAGATATCTTGCATGCCAGCTTGTCCACGAGTAACAAATCTAGATTTCGGAAGCAGCTTTGTGAAGATATCAGCAATATGATCATTTGTACAAATAGGAGTAGAAATGTGACCTGGCATAACTGATTCTCGGACAAAGTTACAATCCACCTAGTGTTTAGTGCCCTCATGAAAGGTTGAATCGCTAGCAATAAAGATGGAAGCTCTGTTGTCGCAAAACATAAAATAGGTTTCGGATCACATATGTTAAATTCTTTGAGAATTCCCTAGACCCCCATCTGTTCACATGTAGTATGAGCCATGGCTCTATACTCATCTTCAGTACTAGAGCGAGCAATACCTGCCTGTTTCTTACTGCGCCATGTGACCAGATTTCCTCCAACAAAAGTGCAGTAGCTAGAGGTGGACTTTCTATCACTTCTACTACCAACATAGTTTGAATCAGAGTGACCACTGAGTTTACAATGTCCATGTTGTCGGCATAGTAATCCTTTCCCTAGAGAACTCTTTAAATATTTAAGAATGTGACATACAACATCCCAGTGACATTTTCAAGATAGCTACTAACAAGTCCTATAGCAGAAGTAATGTCAGCTCGAGTGATAGTGAGATAAATCAACTCACAAACCAATGTTTTGTATTGGTGGTTATCAGGATAGGGGGGAGAGGACAGATCATCCCAATTTGCATTGGGATCCGTAGGGATGCTTGTGAGCGTAGTACCAAGCATGTTTGTTTCTATTAAGAGGTCAAGGACGGACTTACGCTGAAGGTAGGAAACCTCGATTCCAAAAAAAATATTTGAGTTTCCCTAGATCCTTGTTAGCAAAATGTTGTTTCAAGATATTCTTTAGCTGCTCTGAATACCCTCCTTGTTGCTTCCAGATAGAATAATGTCATCCACATGCACAATTAGGATAACAAGCCCTAAAGTAGTCTTCCTTATGAACACATAATGATTAGAGTGAGACTGTCTGAAGCCAAATATAATAAGAATATGGCTTAAATTGTCAAACCATGCTCTCGAGCTTTGCTTTAGACCATGGATAGCTTTGTGGAGTCTGTAGACTTTGGAACACTCCCCATAAGCAATAAATTAAGAGGATGCTCCATATATACTTCGTCATGTAGGTCTCAATGTAAAAGGGAAATTTTGATATCAAGTTGACAGAGCAGTCAATCATGATTGATGGTGTTAAGATATAAGTACCCTAATAGAATTCCACCGAGCAACGGAAGAAAAGGTTTCAAAATAATCGACTTCATAAGTTTTGAGTATATCCCTTTGCAACTAGACAAGCTTTCAGTCATTCAATCATACCTTATGGTTGGTACTTCATAGTAAATATCCAAAGACGACCCACAATAGAGCAATCTGGAGGACGATCAACAAGATCTCAAGTATGTCGATTACAAAGAGCATCCCTTTCAACTTCCATAGCTTGACGTCAGGAAGGATGTTGAATGCTTGAGTGGCACTTTTAGGAACGGAATAGCAGAGATGGCAGAAATAAATCAGGCAAAGCTTGGCTAGCACCAAGGTTAGCAGTAGAGCAAAAATTGCTAATAGGATGTAAAAGACATGAACAAACACCTTTCCATAGACTAATTGAAAGGTCTAAATCAATAGCTACCTAGGAGGTGGTGTGATCTACAAACAAAGAAAAATGTGGTTGTTAAGGGGCCATAGAGAGAATTGTAACACTGGGTCTTTGTTTGTAAACATTGAGAGGTGAAGTAATAGTAGCATTTTCATGGGAATCATCTTCTACATTTGGGGGTAGCCGAGTAGGATCCAGAAGATTAGGAGATAAAGAAGACCTGGTCCTAGAATCGTATGGCATGTGTTCAAAGAAGACCACATCAGCAATTCCAAACCACTAGCTGGTAGACGGACCATAACAGTGATACACTTTTGAGTCCTAAAGTACCAAAAAAATGCATTTAGTAGATATGTGATGGAACTTTGTTAACCTTGGGAGAAGATTTTTAACAAAGAATGTACTGCCAAAGCCGTGGGGAAGAACAGAGAAAAGTGTGGCATTAGGATAGAAAGGGGTAGGGCACTTGATTTTTTAAAACAAATGAAGGCATCTAATTAATCAAGTAAATAGGCAATTGCTACAGCTCCGAGCCAAAATATTTTTGGGACATGATAGTGAAGGAGGATGGTACGAAAAACTTCCGAAGGATAGATTTTTCCTCTCTACAAAACCATTTTGTCATGGTGCATAGGAGCAAAAGGTTTGATGGATAGTGCCCAGATTTGTACGAAATTGGCCAACTAGTTTCTGCAAAAATTCTAAGGCATTATCAGTGTGAAAGACATTGATTGGTTTATCAAAATGGTTTATAATTCCAGGAAACAAGGTAACAATAGTATTCAGAATGTTGTTGCAATATTTCAATAAAAACGGCCATGTTGCTTGAGAGTAATCATCAATGAATGTCATAAAGTATCTAAATCCCGAGATATTGGTTACGGAACATGGTCCCCATACATCAACATATACAATATCAAACAAATTGTTAGAACTAATATCTTTTTTCTTGGGAAAAATAGCCCTAGTCTGCTTTCCAAACTAACACACTTCACAATGAAAAAAATTCTCCAAGAGCGTAGGAAATAAGCACTTCGATTTTACGATAGAAGGATGTCCTAGACGATAGTGTCATTGCAGTCCAGTCATTGAGGAAGATAGCAGAGAAACAGCATATTGTGGCACATCCAGGTAATACAGTTCATTGGGTCTCTCATGGCTCAAACCAATCCTCATCTTAGTGCGGAGATCTTGAAACACAAAACTCTTAGGATCAAATGCGATAGAGCACAAAAGGCAACAGGGAGATTGAGGGAGGGGGTAAGGGTTGGTAGTGACAACATGAGGGCAAAAGAGAAGGTGGGTGAGTGGCGGTAACTGGAAGGAGGGTTGGGGTAGGAAGGAGATTGGGAGGAATAGCGACGGCTGGAGGGGTTGGTGGCGAGGAGACAGGAGGGGAGGGCAGCGGATGGAGGGTGGCTAGAGGGGATGATGACAGCTAGAGGGGGTTGATGATGGGGAGGGGATAGTTGGCGGCAGGTGGAGGGACGGGGGGTTCAGCGGGCTGGGTAGGGGTGGAGGAGTGGAGAAGGGAAAGGAGGGAGGGTGGTGGTTGTGGAGGAAAGCGTAGGGCTAGGGTGAGAGGTGAAAGGGTGGGGAGGCTAAGGTGGATCATAGATGTATGATGCCATGTAAATAAATCATTGTGTATTTGATGATTCTAGAACAATTACAAAGCAGTCTCTTGTATAAAATAAAAATGTAGGTGAAAAACATAAAGAACAGATCCAAGATAAAAGGAAAAGTACAAGACAAAGACAAGTCTACAACATGAATAGCATAAAACATATATACTAATAGTCGATTAAATGGACATGTGACATAGGTAGAATGGGGACATGCCCCCTTGGGAGAAGAAAGGATAACTGGGGTGGCAAGGAGGTGGTTTAGATAATATTGGTGGTGGCGTAAGACTTAGGGGAAGCAATTACATAAGTAATAGTATGGTGATGGAGGTAGCAAGGAGGATAGTAGGATTGTGGGGGCTAGTAAAGTAATTGTTGGGTGGGGGGGGGGGGGGGGGGGTTTACAACAACATGGTGGGGTGGGGTTATAGCAACAGTGTAGGGATGGGGTTACAGTGGAAGGATGAGCTATGGCGGTTAGGACAGAAGGGAAAGGCGGTTAGGTCGGGGGATATCAGCGTCAAGTCAGAGTGAGGGGATATAATGGGCGGGAGGGGTTATAGTGGCATGGTTTCTAGTGGGGGTTTTACAGTGGAAGAGGAAGGGGTCGAGATGACAACAGGTGTTGGAGGGAACGAGGTATGGATTTGACGACAAAATAGAAAAAGCAATTGGTTGGGGGGTTACCATATTAGGGTGGAGTTGGGGTTACAATGGGGGAAGAGGGTTACAATGGGGTGGTTGACGATGAACTAGGAGTTGTAGTGGAAGAGGTTTGGGGTGATAGCAGGTGGTGGAGGGGACAAGGTGAAGAGACAGCAAAGGGTGGACGTACGAGAACGACACGAAGGGACGACAGTGACGGAAGGGGAAGAGTTAGGGATGACGGCAACATAGGGTGAAAGAATAGCAAGGTGAAGGAGCAACAGGGGAGCAAGTGTTGTATGTTGGGTGATTTAGGTTGTGAGATGTAAGGCCAGATATGACGGGGGGAAACAGGAAGTGGGGTGTGCTTGGAGGTGGGTTATTTCCACTTTGAACGTGATGATGAGGAAGAGGTTCTTCCCGGTAATTGAGGGATGGGAGGCGTACGACCAGGCGGTGGGGGACGGTCTAGAGGAACCGAAGAGGAAGTGAAAAAAATATCCAGTTGGTGAGATGGATACCACCTAGCATGTACAATTTGAAGCTCAATCTAACGGTAGGGTGTAGGTTTGATGCTTATATGGACGTCGGATATAGTATGGGACAAACAGGGACTATGAAGTTGGCCTACTTTGTATGCCTTCAGGCAGAGGATTTTTTGGAGGCGTATACGCAGGCTTTGGTGGTGGCCATTAAGCTCGGGAGCAGGAGCATGTCATTGTCCCATGTGTGGAGTTGGAGCATTGGTGGTGCTATGAGATGATTTGGGGACAAAAGGTGGTGCCTTGGAGGATCGCACCATCGGCGGTAAAAAGACCATGTAGGATCTGGCCATCATGGATGAATGCACGACCTGTGAGGCCAATGTCGTTGCGACATCCATTAGACAATGGGGTGAGAAGGGGAAGACTATGGTGGTGATGCAATACCCTCTAAATCTCCCTAATGAGATTAGAGGTATGATTTTGATGGGCAATAGAGAGATACCTTACATTAGGTTTTATATAGGGGCAAAGACAGTTGATGTCTTACTTTTCCCCTTTTTTGTAGGTGTGGGGGGGTGATTTCATCGTTGTTTTTGGTTTTCTTGCTCGACTTGGGGTGAATGTGTGTAGGCACAGTATGGTGATGGAGGTGTCTCGGGTTGGGGAAACCGATGTAATTCTCCGTTGTGCTTGTTTGGTGCATGTATGGAGAGGACGGGTGAATCTATTCACCTCTCGACTTAAAATTAATATATATACTTATATTTAATAATTATTAAATTATTTGAGATGGATGTGTGGGAAGACAAGAAAAGATTGTTTGAGAAATGACTATATCAAGAATAAAGTGGGGGTGGCGAGCATTGAGGACAAGTTGCGTGAGGGCCGACTCAGATGGTACGGACATGTGCAACGCAGACCTACTAGTGCGCCTATACGAAGCAATGCTATTGAGCCAAACACTATAAATAGAAGAAGAGGAAGGCCTAAATTAACATGGGATGAGCTTATAAAGAGAGATTTTGAATCTCTACATCTCAATCAGAATATGACCCATGATAGAGCTGAATGGAAACGAAGGATCCATGTAGCCGACCCCAACATAGTTGGGATTGAGGCTTAGATGATGATGATGATGATGATGATGATGATATTTAATAATTATTAAAAAGACCTGAATCATCATCATCATCTAAGCCTTAATATCAACCATGTTTGGATCGGCTACATGGATGTTTCTTTTCTAGTCAGTTTTGTTATGGGTCACATATCCTAATCAAGATGTAAAGGTTCAAAACCTCTCCTTATAAGTTATTCCCAAATTAATTTAGGCATGCCTCTTCTTCAGTTTGTGTTGCAGATATAGATGCCATCTAAGGTGACCCTCACGCAACTTAACCTTAATACTCGCCACCCGCACTTCGTTCCTGATATAGTAATTTCACAGGCGATCTTTTCTTATCTTCCAACACATCCATTTCAGGATACGCATTTCAGCCACATTCATCTAGTCGAGACCTTATTTCTTCACCACTCAACATTCACACCCATATAACATGGTAAAATTTACTTTTAATCTAAGAGGGATCTTCCAGTCACATATTTCAGTTGCACTCCATTTCGGTCATCTTGTTGTGATCGTGTCACAAACATCATCTTGAACATCCCCATTGATTTGAATATTAGAATCCAAGTAACAAAATTTGTCACATTTTGGTACATCCACTCCATCCAACTTGGCCCCACCATTCACAACTCTAGACTGGCTGAAATTTCAATGCATATAATTTTACTTCTACGAATATTGAATCCATTAGATTTCAACACATTTCTTCAAACTTCAACTTTGTCATGTAATCTTTCTTTTGTTTCATCAATCAACACAATATCATCAATGAATAACATGCACCAAGGAATATCGGCATGAACGTGTTGTCAAATCATCCTTAGATATGGGCTCAATGTTGATCCATGATTTACCCCAACTATGATAGGATATATTGGTGCCTCTCCTCCAGGGGTCCTTGCACTTATAGTAGAGTTATCATACATGTATGTAATTAAGTCATTGTATTGGATTGGCACGTTTGTACTGCCCTGAATAATCAATCATAAGCCTTTTCCAAATCAATAAAAATCATGTGAAGATCTCTTCTATTTTTTCTATCTCCACAAGCCTCCTTATCAGAAAATTAGTACCTTTGTATATCTTCCAAGCATCATACCGAACTGGATGTCTAATATATGTATGGTAGATCTTAGCCTTTGCTCAATAATCCTCTCCTAAAGCTTCACAGTGTGAGTCATCAACTTGATACTTCTATAGTTTTTGCAGCTTTGAGCATCTCCTTTGTTCTTGTAGATGGGAAATATGGTATTGTTTCTCCACTTATCCAACATTTTCTTGGTCTGTATAATCTTGTTAAAGGAAGTCATACTCTTCTATAAACCAATAAGAGTGATGTTTGCCCCATATGTCTTTCCCATTTTAATCTTTTTCAAAGCAATCTCGGCCTAAGATAGTGAAACATGTTGTGTGTAAGTCATATCTTTTGTATTCATGTCACATGAGTTTTTACGTTATCCATGGTATCTCCGTTGAAAAGCCTATGAAATTAGTGTTTCCACTGTTCTTGATATCATCATCCTTCACCAACAATCTACCATCATCATTCTTGATGCATTTTAAGTGACTCAAGTCTTAGTTTCCTTTCTCTTGTACGAGCCTACATATATACATATAGAGAGAGATAGAGAGAGAGAGAGAGTCAGGCTAGAATACACTCGAGTGTGCAAATTACACCGTACAGCCTAATGGTGTTTGCCTATCTAGACCATATTTTTGCAAAATCGAATCCATTAATCTTCATTATTACACTAATAATAGGCCACATACAAAATTTAAGCCTATTTGGGTGAGTGTAAGTCACTCATCCAAGGACAAAAAATCAACGCACATAACTAATTTGAAATGCATGATTTTTGCCTCATTTAGATGCATGACCTATAAGTATGCAAATGAGCTCAAATTTACTATATAGTATGTTCTTAAGATATTTAAGAAGATCAATGGTTTAGATTTTCAAAAAAATTGCTTCATTATGGAAAACGACTGAGGTGTATAGTGTCTCCAGTACACTTGAGTGTATTTGAGCTACACTATATATATATATATATATTTGTGTGTATAGACCATATTTTTGCAAAATCTAATCCATTGATCTTCATTGTTACAATAATAACAGTGTATAGACCATATTTTTGCAAATTCTAATCTATTGATCTTCATTGTTACAAACTTACAATAATAATAGGCCGCATACAAAATTTGAGCATATTTGGGTGAGTGTAAGTCACTCATCCAAGGACAAAAAAATCAACGCACATAACTAATTTGAAATGCATGGTTTTTAACTCCTCTAGATTAATGACGTATAAGTGTGCAAATAAGCTCAAATTTATTATATAGTTTGTTCTTAAGATATTTAAGAAGATCAACGATTTAAATTTTCAAAAAAAATGATTAATTATGTAAAACAACTAAGGTGTATAGCGTCTCCGGTACATTCGAGTGTATTCCAACTTCAATGTATATTCTCTCTATTGTAAATTTAATGATGTTGATAATCACTCAAATTTAATTGCCCAAATACCCTCAATCACCTCCCTCTACTATTTTGACCATATGGATACACCAATTACAAAATAATGCAAACCCAAATACACCTTACAAGTGATTCATGTTTATTAGCAAAATAGCAACCTAGTGAATTGCTATACTCAACTTTGGAATGTGGATTCAAAATTTCTACCATAGTTTATCTACTATCTCACAAAAACTCACCTAAATTTTCATTATAACTGGATGTACCAATTGAGAGATATGAACATTTCAATTTATAAGTATGATCTTCATTTATTAACAGCCCTAGACCTAAGTCAGCAGATTAAACGACTTTGGTGTGACATATAAATGTCATGCGACCCTTTATAAGCTTGGGCGCGGGCCTTTGATCATTATCGATTTAAATCCAGTCATGTGACTAAGATCTAGAGAGGGAGACTCTGTCTTCTACTCCCGCAAGACCCAACTCTCTCTTCAAATAGCCATGCCACCTAACTTCGACCTATCGCGCCCATCCTAGCAAATATCTCGCGGAACCAGTGGGATATTTCTCCTCCCTCACCGGTGCGAGCTCAACCACCCACACCACGTCATCCCTCGACCTCGGATCAAGGAGAACAGGCTCCTATTTCCCCACGCCTCTCACCTAGCGACGGGCCCACATTTAGGGCTTCACCCTCACCCCCTTATGCCTATTTAAGGGCTCCAACACCACTGCTGCTCTTCCCTTACTCATTCCCTGCCCTCGATTGCACCTGAGCTCACCCCATCATCTCCAACCTCAAACCTCCTCCACCTTCGCCTGACTTGGAGCTTTGCTTGCTCCAGGGGTCATCACCATTCAATTGTCGGTGCCCACACCACCGCGGGGCCTCGACAGCAAGGTCCCAGCTTCCATTTGGGCTCGTGAAGCCACAAGGAGTCGGGCCGACAAACACATGTAATCGAGCTTCAGAGTTTCACCACCAGTAAAGCTTGGCCACCCTCACGCTTCAGGAAGGGTCACGGAGCATCACCGGACCCCTTGTCTCCTTGATCCCTCAATCCGACCAGAGGGGAGGTAAATTCTCTCAACCCCGTTTTATGTTCTCTCCACCTGTTCGGATTGAAATCAGAGATTCGACTAGTCTTCGGCGACCTCCCTAGGCCCATTGAACTCGGTACGACACCGCGAGGCCAACTGTGCCCTCAGCGAGACCCCTGAAAACCTCTCATCACCCCAAGCCATCATCCCCTTCATCCTTTGTGCACCGCTGACATGGCGCGAGCAGCAGAAGAATCAAGTTGATGAAATCCCTAACCTAACCATGCCATGATACGCCCAATCATCTTACCCGTAAGAGCATTTGGGTCTTTTGAATACCCTACTCGACCCCTCTTAGCCAAGACTGGCTCGCGGGTTAGACGAGGGTCTGCGGAGCCGAATTCCTTCTCAGATCCGCGAGGCCCAGCCGAAAATCCTTTTCTTTTCATTTTATTTTTTTCTTATATATCTCTTGTCTTTTTCTTGATTGGTGGGTTTTGCAAATTTAATAATAATTAGCTCCAGTGGCCGAAAAATTGCTATAAAATATCCATGTACTCAAAAAAATGAGTATAGCGTATATTAAATATAATATGTACCTAAAACCAATCCCAGAACCAATAATCTATTGCGGGACCTTATTTGATGCCCTTTTGATTAATAGAAATTGCGTACAAAAATACATATCAGTACTTTTGAAACCATGAGACATAAAGTATAACTCTGAATCCTTGGAACTCAAAATCCTAAGTGGGTGGTCAATGACAGACTCAAACCCTCTAAATACAACATGAATGACCTATCTCTCTCTATGAATGATGGTAATTAGGGGAAACTAATCATCCAAAATATCTTATCTACTCTGAAAACCCTAAAACAAGGATTCTCCCTCTAATACCCTGATATGAGCCTAAGTCACTAGATGATGACCCAAGTAAGTCAAAACCCTAGCATGAAGTGTTATGGACACATTATGACACTAAGCCTTTAAATTCTTTCAGGGTGACATATACTCATCTTCAGTAATCAGTTGGAATCCAAGATTAGATAGGAACATGTACGTGGGATTATAAGTATATGACCAGTTTTCTTGTGTGCATAAAGTATGAAATATTGGATGCTTTATTTGTGTATAGTTTTTGGATGCATATTATTTGTATTATGCCCTCACCATAACATCAAAAACATAAACAAAGAGATGGGTTGTAGCTATTGAGTGAGATATACACTCTCTCTCCCTCTTCTAAAACTAAGGTCAGCACATCCCCATAGCCCTAGGCGCGAGGATCCCCATAGCCCAAGAGGCGGGGAGGGCCCAACATAAAAGTATTGTAGGTGCTGACACACTTATTAGTACAACCGCATCAAAGACATTTAAAAGAAATAGTTTACCTGATTCTCACTCTAAATAATGTTTTCTTTTTATTTTCTTCCTTTTCAAATCTTTCAAGTATGCAAAGTTAATATGTATGTATCGTTCACCCACGTATACAAAATTTTATGTTGACCCATTGTTTCACGTATTTTCTATGTGTAAACAACGCTTAAATGAAGTCAATGTACCAGAAAGCATGTAATAAAGCTCCTTGGAGGATATTAGAGTAGATGGACGTTCCTTTCTATTCCTTATAGCTAGATTTTGCATTTCCTTTTCCTAGATTTTATGTAGGATGCAGTATCCTATGTACTTCCCTATTTCTCATAGTTAGTCTTTTCTTCTATGCAAAAAAATGTAACACTATTATCTTCTTAATTATGAATGATGGTTTTCGTGTGGCAAATTATGTGATGTTTGTGAACCCGATCCGACTTCCGTGTATTATAGATGATAACCAAATTCCTTGTATATTCCCTCTTGACATCTTATTGATATGAGTGTACGCATATCAATGGAATGTCAACATGAAAAGTATGCAGAAATTGCGGTCGTCACAGTTGGTATCAGAGTCGGAGTTCCCACATCCTAGCTGCATGAAACCTCATTCACCCTATTATGAGTCTAGGGTAGTCCTTGAGTTAGGGATATAAGAGGTGGAGGTGTCTAGGATAGCATCTGCCATGGGTCTGGCGAAAGTCCTTAAGCTACTTTGCTTAGCACGCGAGGCTACCTTATGGCAGTATAAGTCTACTTGGCCAAAACCCTTAAGTGTACCCTACTTTTAGGCATACCTTAATTAAGGATCCTTCTCATCTATAGATATTCCCTCTCATCTCTCTCGATTCTATAGATATTCCCTCTCATCTCTCTCTATTCTATATAGGTTAGGGATGAGTCACTCTATTTAGAATCCTAAATATGAATGATTCTTGACTAAGGGATATTAGTCCTTCACAAATCATAACACTAAGATCATGAATAATCAATAACTGAATAAAGAGAATTTATGAAATATATATTTCAAAAAAAAGAACAAAAGTATCTAATCCACTTCACCAAATTTTTAGGGATGCCTCCAAAAACACGTGGCTCTAGGGCCTTAGAAGAGTTGTCCTCTTACAAAAGAAAAGATCATGAAACTTCTGAACCTGATTCCGAGAAAATGACAAGGGTAGGTGGGAAGAACAGAAGAAAGTCCTTTTAGACTTCATGAAGATTATTGTCCGGAAAAAAAAACCACTAAACCTAGTTCTTCTAAGAAAGAGGTGACCGTGCTTGATTTTGTCAAACTGAACCCTGACACCTTTTGAGGTGAAGACCAACCTGAGGTCCTAGACAAAGCTGAGGCATGGACCTTGTCCATAGAGAATGCCCTTCGTGTCCTAGAAGTACCCCTTGAGAAGAAAGTAAAGTTTGTCACATACTTAAGGGAGAGGCAAAATCTGGTGGGAAGTTTTTTGTGGGATTAAGGAAGAAGAGGTTGGTACCATGGAGTAAGAAGCCTTCAAAACCCTTTTCATTGATCGTTTAACGTCCATAGCTGAGAGGAATAGGAAGGAGAGGATGTACAATGAGCTTAAGCAAGGCAACCTCTCAGTGGCTGATTACACCCGAAAGTTTAGGCTTCTGGAGCGTTATGCACCCATCAAAACTGAAGAACGCTTCCTGGAGCACTATATTGACTGTTTCGCAGCCAACTTGAAAACCATGGTCATCACCTCCTGTCCCAAGAACTTTGATGAATCCCTAGATATGACCCTTAAGCTGGAAAGGGATCATGGTATGCAGAAACCTTTGGGCATGGGATAACTAGGGTTAACCACTACCATGGAACAAACTTTTGACCAAAATCGCAAAATTTTGCTCGAAATTTTTTTTTGCAATCGGACATGCGAAACACAAACGCAGGGAATGGGATGTAATTTAGCGAAAATTTCGACGCTAGGTGCGAAATTTCGATAAAAATGGTGAAATAGCACAAAGCCCAGTTTGGGTTGTAATTTCAAGAAATTTGTTCCTAAGGCTGATAATACTACATCTTGGGTATTTTGGCAACTTTTTTTTAATCACTTTCTTCCAAAGGCTATCTTTCTTAATTCTGGGGTATGTTTCCCCTATCCCTAAACCATTTATACATTACCTTCATCAATTTCTACGTTCTCTAGAGATATGGAGAGATACTCCAAAGTAACAAAGTTCATTCTTGGATCTATGTATAAATGTCCCATGTAAACTAGTTAAATGCTAACACTAAACTTATACAAGTTATAGTTGGTAAGTTTGGAACTTGTAACTATAAGTTTTAAATTCTAAGTTGTAACTTGAAGCTTTTCACAATCTAACTGTCTAGCAGACTTGACATTTATGTTGATTTGTGCACTCACTCATCAAGACATGTATCCCACCTTGACCACTAAACATATAAATCTATTATATAGTCTAGTGCACATAAACATTGTGTTTGCAAAATTTCATAAGTTGATTCCTTCATTTTGCCATTGAAATTGCCATCAAAATTATTCAGCACCTTCACTTACAAATGTGGGAGACCCCCCCCTAAACATCCAATATAAAATATCATTGCATATTTGAGTAAATCTTGGCGTTTCGATTGTCCTTGTGGATTTTCATAATTTAATTCGCTTATTTGGTCGTCAAAATTGTTAGTGCCGTAAATATCAAAATTTCTGTCGAAATTTCCAAAATAATTGTTTTTGGGCCATCGGACATGACACTGAAATTGGACATTTAATTCCTTGACCACTATTGATGAAGATAAGTCTAGGAAGTTTCACCATGGCCATAACAAAGGATCAAGAAAAGGAAGTTCAGGTAAAGGAGGTCAAAGAAATAATCAGATCAGTTGAAGACTTACAGAAGCAAATGCAAGACTTGTGGACAAGGACATGATGGACCATGTCGCTATGCCAAGCCAGTTTGCTTCAACTGCAAGGAGGGCCACTTCATTGCCAAGTGCCCTACTCCGTCTATGTCTGGAAACCTTTCAACGGCAGCGGGTGCTCCACCTCCTCAGGGGCACCGCAATGTCAGAGTGTTTGAAGTAACTGCGGAAGAGGCTAAGGCAAACCCAAACCAGCTGATTGAAGTAACCTTAATTCCTTTCATTTCTCTAAATATCATGTCCAATGCCTTCAAATATTCATGACATACTATTCTATGTAGACATTGTATTTCTTAATGATCATCATGTTAAAGCCTTGTTTGATTCTGGATCTACAAATACCTTCATATCACGAAATCTGGCATCTATGTTACATTTACATATAAAAGATCTGAAATATATTCTTGATGTGACAACTCCTAGTGGCAAAATATTTACTACATTACAGAAAACTGATATTCTACTTATAAAATTAGAAAATCATGACATGTCCTTTGAATTTATCCTCTTGTCTATGGAAGACTTCGATATTATACTTGGTATGGATTGGTTTTACAAGTATTATGCACATGTTGATTGTAGGGAGAAGAGGGTAGTCATCTCTCCACCTAACTCTAATCTTGTGGTGATCCCTAAGGGAAGTGGATTCTGTAATAATGTTATAATCTCCTCTCTTAGAGCTAAAAAGCTTATTTCTAAAGGTTGTAAAGTCTTCCTCGCATTAGTCTCAGAGACCAGTCCTAGTATCGGACCCGTAGAAAGACTGGAGGTGGTACGTGATTTCCTTGATATATTCCCCGAGGAGCTTCCTGGGTTGCCTCCAGACCGAGACATTGAGTTCTCTATAGATCTTCCTGGAACCACTCTGATCACTAGGGCCCCGTATAGGATGGCTCCTGCTGAGCTTTTGGAGCTGAAGAAACAATTGCAAGAACTTCTTGATAAAGGTTTTATCCGTCAGTGTTTCCACTAGGGGTGCGCAAGTTCTCTTCGTAAAGAAGAAAGACAGTTCTATGCGCATGTGTATTGACTACCGCTTGTTGAACCAAGCCACTATTAAAAATAAGTATCCTCTTCCCCGCATTGATGACCTCTTTGATCAGCTTCGCACTACTAAAGTTTTCTCCAAAATTGACCTTCATTCTGGCTATCAACTCAAAGTCAAAGATAGTGATATTTCTAAAACTGCTTTCCGGTCTCGTTATGGGCATTATGAATTTCTAGTGATGCCAGCGCACATGGCGTATTCATGAAATTTATGAACAAGATCTTCCAACCTTATCTTGATGAGTTTGTGGTCATTTTTATTGACAATATTCTGATCTATTCTGATTCTATGGAGAAACATTGTGAGCACTTGAAGTCAGTTCTTGAAGTCCTTCGAGCTCAGAAGTTCTATGGGAAACTTTCTAAATGTGAATTTTGGATTGATAAAATCAAGTTCCTTGGCCATGTCATTTCTGGGGGTAGTATATCTATTGATCTTGCAAAAGTGCAAGTTGTTCTCGACTGACAACCTCCCCGGAATCCTTCTGAAATCCAGAGTTTCTTGGGTCCGACTAGACATTTTCGTCGCTTCATCCCTAATTTCTCCAGAGTTGCACTTCCTCTTACTAAGCTTACTCAGAAGGATGAGCGTTTTATATGGTCAGTTGTCTGTGAGTCCAGTTTCCAGGAGTTGAAGCAGAAATTGACATCAGCACCTGTTCCGATTTTACCCTCTGGCAATGAAGGGTTTGTGATCTTCACTAACGCTTCGAGGAACGGTCTAGGTTGTGTCCTACAGCAGAACGAGAAGGTGTGGCTTTTGCATCCAGACAGCTAAAATCAAATGAACTTAATTATCTCACCCATGATTTGGAATTGACTGCAATAATACATGTTCTAGAAATCTGAAGGCACTACTTGTATGGGGCAACATTCGATATCTTCACCGACCACAAAAGCTTGAAGTATATCCTGACCCAGATGGACCTGAACTTGCGTCAACATCGGTGAATCGAATTTCTAAAAGACTACGATTTCACCATTGCCTACCATCCAGGTAAGGCAAATGTAGTCATTGATTCCCTTAGCAGAAAAAGGACAGTATGTGCATCTTTGTTTGTCCCCAAGTGGAAGAACGTGAAGGATCTGGTGGATTAGAAGCCGGAGTTCATGCACGATCGGGTGCATTTCAACAATATCTCTATCATTCTTGGGCTACAGTCTGAACTTCTTGAGGCACAAAGGGCTAGTCATGATCTTGAAGAGCGCCTTATCTCTTATCCAAACCTCAAACACAGTTGTCAGTGGGTCTCAAAGGTGGTCTTCAATATAAGAACTGTATGTGGGTTCCTGAGCAATCAGTTTTGAAGACAAAGATTCTCAAAGAGGCACATTGGTTAAAGTACACAATTCATCCTTGCACAACCAAAATGTACAAGGACCTGCAACGAATTTTCATGTGGAAAAGTATGAAGCGTGATATTGCTGAATTTGTGTCCAGATGTTCGATGTGCCATAGAATCAAGGCAGAGCAGCAGAGACCAGGTGGACTACTACAACCCCTTGAAATCCCAGAATGAAAATGGGAACACATCACCATGGATTTCGTGGTGGGTTTACCCAAGACCAGAAAGAGGTATGATGTTGCATGGGTTATAGTGGATCGTCTCACAAAATCAGCTCACTTCCTACCTGTGAAGACGACAGCAAAAGACTCTGAGCTTGTCGACCTCTATATACGGGAGATAATACGCCTGCATGGAGTTCTAGAGTCCATTGTTTCGGACGGGGATCCAAAGCTCACTTTCAAGCTATGGAAACGCGTTCAAGAGGAACTAGGTACGAATTTAACTTTAGAGCAATGTATCATCCGCAGACAGAAGGCCAGTCCAAGCGCACAGTTTAGATTCTAGAGGATCTTCCGCGGGCTTGCGTTCTAGATTGGGAAGGCTCGTAGGACCATTACTTGCCCTTGGCTGAGTTTGCATATAATAATAGCTATTAGGCAAGTAAATAGATAACTTCATATGAAGCTCTCTATGCCAGGACATGCAGACCTCCGCCACACTGGGATGACGTCGGGAAGCACATCTTGATGAAATCTGAGGAGATGCGGCTCTATACAGACAAGGTTGCACTGATAAAGCAGAGGATGAAGCGGACACAAGATAGGCAGGAGTCTTATGTAGATACTCGCCGACAGGAACGTCGGTTCAAAGAAGTGATCATGTTTTTCTGAGATCAGGCCTATCCGAGCGTTGACCAATAACAAAGGGAAGCTCAGTCCTCGCTTCGTGGGACCCTTTGAGATCTTGAAAAGGATGGTGAATGTGCATATTTTCTTGCTCTTCCGCCTCAGTATAGTGCAATGCACAATGTGTTCCATGTATCTAATTTGAAGTCGATGTCAAAGATCCTTGTCACATTTTGAATCATGAGCCTCTAGAGTTGAAAGATGATCTATCTTATGTTGAATCCCCAGTCAAAATCCTTGATTTCAAGACAAAGGAGCTTCGTAGTAATTGACATATTGATATGATGAAAGTTCTTTGGAGCCACCGTGATCAGACTGATGTTGCCTGGCATAGTCACAAATTCGATATTCGAGATACATTCGGTCGAGCTTAAAAATTCGGGATTCGGGAATTATGCGGGAAATTCGGGTAAAAAGCGGTCAACGTACGGTAAAAATACGGTCAACGATTCGGGAAAAATTCGGCAAAAGATAGGAGGATTCATATATATGTGTGTGTGTGTGTGTGTGTGTGTGTGTGTGTGTGTGTGTGTGTTGCACACAGTGAATTAAAAATCGGCCCAGGCGGCCGCTTAAGCGGCCAAGACCCCCAGCCGCCTAAATTAGCCCCTAATCGCCCGCTTAATCTTTTTGAACAAAATCGCCCGCTTTTTGCCCACCTCACCCGCTTTTCCCGCTTTTGTTTAAAAATCCTAATGTACGCATGTAACATTAATTAATTACATAGTCCAAGTAGTGTTGACTATAATATATGAAACTTGTATACATTAAATGTTCTATGATATAGCTAGTCCTAATTTAGAATGCATACTTTGTGTGTAAGCTGTAATAATTGGGTACTGCTGTAATTCATCTAGGTAAATATCATATTGCTCTATTATACTTTAATGCATGATAGTTTTACAGATTTCCTTGCTGCTTTCAGTGATTAATGATTGGTACTATTGGTTAGTATTACTTTAGTGATTACTTTAATTCAATAATTCATAGTTTGTTATTTACAATTACTGATCTGCTTGCTGATTTCAGTGATTAGAGATACTGATTAGTAGTAAAGTATTGATGAATACTTAGTTAATTACTGATTTGCTGATTAGATATGTATAAAAGTTCCTTAGAAATATACTTTTTATATACACACATGCAATTTTGTATAAAAATATATAAAATTAAGCACCCGCTTTTTCAAAAATTGCCCGCCTACCGCTTAATCGGTTACAGGGTGTTGTCCGCACGCCTCCCGCTTCCCGCTTTCTAATACATTGATTGCACATACATATAACACAATACATATAGTGCACAATATATAAGTACAGATCTATACATCTATTGCAACATATATAACACATACATACATACATGATACATACATATATATATATGTGTGTGTGTGTATTTACATATACAAACACGCATATATATACACACACACTCAAATCAAGTTAGTCTTAAATAGTATAAAATGAGAGTACATAAAAAAAGTAGAAAACGGGAAGAAAACGTCAAATTCGTGAATAATACGGGAATAAAACGTAATATATTGTGACTATGCTCAAATTGGGAATTATTCGTATGTTTGATACGTCTAGGGAAAAAAATCGCATTTTAAACGCGACTTTTTCAAAAAGTCGGAGTATATTGTGACTATGCTACCTGGGAGCTAAAGTCCGAGATTGACCAAAAGTATCCACATCCCTTTTAAGTTGCTTGAATTTTGAGGACAAAATTCTTAAAAGAAGGGGAGAATGTGATAATGTGAGTTTTTACATAATATATTCTCTCTTGCAAATTTAATGATATTGATAATCACTCAAATTTGATTGCCCAAATACCCTCAATTACCTCCTACTATTTTGACAATATGGATACACCAATTACAAAATAATGCAAACCCTAATACACCTTACAAGTGATTCATGTTTATTAGCAACTTACTGAATTGCTACTCTCAACTTTGGAATTTGGATTCAAGATTTCTACCATAATTAGACTACTATCTCACAAAACCTAACCTAAAATTTCATTATAACTGGATGTACCAATTTGGAGATGTGAACATTTCAATTTAAAGGTAGAGCTGGTTAAATCTACTTTATCTACTTTACATCTTTATTGGATCCTTTCCTTCCCTCTACCTAGCTCTATCTTGGATGACATTGATACAATCTGTCGCAACTTCATTTGGGGGGACTCTGAGCTGAAATCTAACCTTCACCTTATAAAATGGGAGAATATCACTTTACCTAAAGCTGAAGGTGGTCTTGGTTTGAGGAAGAGCAAAGAGGTGGCAGAAGCTTGCATCATTTTAAATGCTTGGGTTGTAGCACGGAAGAAGGATTCGTTGTGGGTTAAATGGGTGAATGAGAAGTACTTAAGGAAGGATACCTTTTGGAGTGTAAATGTGTCCACTAATTTTTCGTGGATGTTCAATAATCTCATTCGTATCAAGGATGTTTTGCTGAAATTCTTTGAGATAAAGATTGGCAATGGGGTTAGTGTTGATATTTGGAAAGATCCTTGGCTTAATGGGAGATTCCTTTATGACTTTGTTGAGCTTAATTATTCTGTTCGTGCTGGGTTGCCTAATGGTGCTAAGTTGGATACTATTATCAAAAATGGTTGTTGGAATATCAAGGATACGAGGTGCCCTAAGACTTTGTTGGATATTCTGGATAATGTGCATATTTATAAGGAACAAGATGACAGCTATTATTTCAAAGGACAGAAAGAGGTAAGGCTGAATGCTATTTGGGACCATATTAGATCTAAAGGTGAGAAGAAAGACATTTACTCGTGGCTTTGGAAGACTAAAGCTAGTATGAATTCTAAGTTCCACATGTGGAAGGCTATCCATAATAAGCTTCCTACTACTGATTATTCCAGAAGAAGGGGGATTTCTGTTGTTTCGATCTGTTATCTCTGTATGAATGACTATGAGGACACGTTTCACATTTGCTTTGGTTGTAGTTTCATGAAGGAGTTATGGAATAAAGCCCTGGATAAAAATTTAATCAGTCTTATTCCTATGAATTGGGAGAGTATCATCAATTTGAAGAGTACTAATGCTGGTGTTGCTATTCCTAGTATTCTCTATCATTCTTGGCTTGAACGAAACAGAAGGGTCCATGATAACATAAGCAAGGATGTGACTACGCTTTGGAGGATTATTGAACATGACATTACTCTTATTGTTCAATGATTTTTTCTGATCTTCTGTTGATGATGGTTTTCTTCTTTCTCTCGGGTTGAGAAGCAGATGGCTCTGTTCTTTGTTTTTTGTGCTGCTGTCCTCTATTCTATCTGTTGCTCCAGTAGGTCCAGATGTTTGGTTTGTTCCTCTGTTGTGTGGTGAGACCTGTTGGGTGCCTGTGTGATCGTTTCTTGCTGCTGAAGGGTGTGAAGTTCAGGGTTCTGGTTTCTGCTGGCTGGGCCTTTTTTTGCTATTCTGTTTATGACTGTCTGTGGACGGAGGTCTGTGCTTCGGGGCTGGTGTTCCTCTATTTCTCAGTTGATGTTTGGAAAGTTTTTTTGAAGGATGTGTTGTTCTGCTATTCTGCCTTATGGATGGTTTTGGTTGCGTTTTGGTCTTCTTGTCTTTGATTGAAATTCTGCTGAGATCTTCTTGTGTTCTGTTCCTCTCTATCTTGGAAGTTTGGAGTTTGAAGATCTCTTGTTATATAGAGGATGGGGTCTCTGGTCCTGGTTTTCTTGCTATGTCTGCGGATAAAGGAGATTGGTTCTGTGTCTGCTGGGATCTCCTTGTTTGTTAAAAAGTTTTGCAGGTTTTGATGTTTGTTTTGCTCTGTTTGGTGATGGTTGAGTCTCCATCCTACGATGGATGTCGACGCTCCCCTCTCACCGTTTGGGATGGTTGAAGTGAGGGTTGAGTCACCATCCTTCGTGGATGTCGACGCTCCCCTCCTCTATCATGGTGGTCGGTTTGTAGTTCTGATTGTCCTTTTTAAAGCTATTGTAGCTCTATGTCCTGCTGTTTTAGC
This sequence comes from Alisma plantago-aquatica, assembly GCA_963693085.1. Lineage (NCBI taxonomy): Eukaryota > Viridiplantae > Streptophyta > Magnoliopsida > Alismatales > Alismataceae > Alisma > Alisma plantago-aquatica. The sequence goes on along the minus strand of OY856409.1, from coordinate 1,152,475,472 downwards.
CTGTTCTTGTTGATGGCTGGCTGGTTCTGGTTGCTTTGGATGTTTGCTAGCTATTTGCTGAAGCTTGGTGGGTGAAGTGAGGGTCGAGTCACCATCCTGCGTGGATGTCGACGCTCCCCTCCCTTCCTTTATTTGTTGAAGGTTGAGTTGTGATGATATATCTTATGTTTCTGATCTCCTTGGTTTTTCTGTTGTGGCTGTCTGGCTGGCAGCTTGGGAGTGTTGTTTGTTTGCTATGTTCGTTTCATCTTCCTTCTGGCGATGTCTTGCTCCCCTCTCATTGCTTTATGCAATGATGGTTGAGTCTTTTTGCTGATCTGTGTTGCTCTGCCCATTGGAAGTTCTATGCTGATCTGCTGAAGGTTCTTTATCTGGAGGAGTTGGAGTGTTTCTGTTGCTCAGTTTTTTCCTCCTCTTTCCTCCCCTTCTTAGTACACACTGTATAGTTTTTTCTTTCTTCTCTTATTCTTTTTCTTTCTCCATTTTCAGTTGAAGATGGAATGCATTGTACAGAAACCAAAAAGAAAAATACAAAAAAAAGCAACACGAGTTTTCGACCGACCAAAAAAAAAACATTTCAATTTAAAAGTATGACTTTAATTTATTAACAGCCCTAGACCTAAGTCAGTCGACTATGTAAATGTCACGCGGCCCTTTATAAGCTTGGGTACGGGCCTTTAATCATAGCCGATTTAATCTCAGTCGTTCAACTAAGATCTAGTGGGGGAGACTCTGTCTTCTACCTCCCACAAGACCTAGCCCTCTCTCCCAATAGCCCTGCCACCTAACTTCGTCCTATCACACCCACCCTAGCAGATCTCGCGGAATCGGTGAGATATTTCTCGCTCCCTCACCGGTGCAAGCTCAACCACCCGCGCCCTAGGTGGTCAAGGCGGCTAGGCGGTGGGTTTCACCCTATGGGCGCCTAGGCCGGCGCCTAGGTTTTTCTGGGCGTTTTAATTTTATATTATTTTTCGATACATATTTATTTATTTATACACATAGTACTACATGCAATTTTGTAACTATGTGTTCATTAGATGTTGTGATATGCCTAACTTATGTTGATGATTGTTAGGAGGACCATAGGAAGGGGAATCAAGAGGAAAAATAACAATTAAAGGTTGAAGATAAGTAGGAACTGAAGGAGAAAGAAAATAAGAAAAATAAAAGAAAGTGCGAGTTGCAGGAAGAAGTCAGAAAAAGAAACGTGCAACAACAACGAAGGAGATGTGAAGGAGAAAGAAGTTAGATAAACAAAAAAATAGCTTTAGTAGTTGGAGGACACCTAGGGATGAAGAAGAGATCGGGAAACTTCAACACATACATGCAAACAACAGTAGCTGTTGGAGATGTAGGAGCAAGAATAAGTAAGAAAAGGTAGAAGATAACATGCAAATAGAAGTAGACTAGAAGTCTAGTCAATGTGGGAATAGGAGATGCAGTACAAATCTAAATTTCTGATATAAGTAACATGGAAATAGCAGTGAGAGAGAACATAGGAGGAAGTCACAAAAATTTAAGATGCAGCAGTAGCAGGAACAGAAAATGCAAGAGAAATTGCAAAAAAAGAAAAGAAGAAGTTAAAATAGGAGACACAAGAGTAAGTACAAAAAGTTCAAAGAAGTAGTAGTATAAAAGGACTGATTTGTTTGCAACAGTTGCAGTAAAATCGCCTAGGGTATCCTCCTTGACCGCCTAGCCCGCCCAGCCCGCCTAATTTTCCCAAATCACCTATGACTCCTAGGCGCCTAGATTTGAGGGACCTGTGGAGCGCCTAGGCACCCGCCTTGATAACACTGCCCGCGCCACGTCATCCCTCGACCTCATATCAGGGAGAACCGCTCCCATTTCCTCGCGCCTTTCACCCGACGGCGAGCCCACATTTAGGGCTTCTTCACCTTGACCCCCTTATGCCTGTTTAAGGCTTTCAACACCACCGACACTCTTCCCTTACTCATTCCTTACCCTCGATTGCACCTAAGCTCGCCCCATCATCTATAACCTCAAACCTCCTCCACCTCCGCCTGACCTGGAGCTTTGCTCGCTCTAGGGGTCATCACCATTCAATTATCGGTGCCCAGACCACTGCGGGACCTCGGCAGCAAGGTCCCAACTTCCATCTGGGCTCGCAAAACCACAAGAAGTCAGGTCGACAAACACTTGTAACTGAGCTTCAGAGCTTCACTGCCAGTAAAGCTTGGGCACCCTAGCGCTTCAGGAAGGATCGAGGAGCATCACCGAACCTCGTGCGGAGGCCCTTGATCCCTCAATCCGACCAGAGAGGATGTAAATTCTCTTGAGCCCGTTTTATGTTCTCTCCACCTGTTCTGATTAAAACCAGAGATTAGCTAGTCTCTGACTACCTCCCTAGGCCCATTGAACTCGGTACGACACCGCGAGGCCAATCGTGCCCTTAGTGAGACCCCCAACAACCTCTCATCACCTCAAGCCATCATCCCCTTCATCCTTTTTCGCATTGCTGCCATGGCGCGAGCAATAGAAGAATCAAGCTGATGAAATCCCCAACCTAACCATGCCTTGTCGCGCCCAATCATCTTACCCCCAAGGGCATTTGGGTCTCTTTAATACCCTGTTCAACCCCTCTTAGCCAAGACTGGCCCGCGGGTCAGACAAGGGTTCGCGGAGCCGGATCCCTTCTCAGATCCGCGAGGCCCAGCCGAAAATCCCTTTCTTTTCATTTTATTTTTTTATATCTCTAGTCTTTTTTCCTGATTGGTGGGTTTTACAAAATTAATAATAATTAGCTCCAGTAGCCGAAAAATAGCCATAAAATATCCATGTTCTTAAAAAAATGACTAGAACCTATATAAAATATCATATGTACCTAAAACCAATCCCATAACCAATAATCTATTATGGGACCTTATTTGATGCCCTTTTGATTAATAGAAATTGGGTATGAAAATAAATATCAGTACTTTTGAAACCATGAGACATAAAGTATAACTCTGAATCCTTAGAACTCGAAATCCTAAGTAGGTGGTCAATGATAGACTCAAACCCTCTAACTCCCACATGAATGACCTATCTCTCTATTAATGATGGTAGTTAAGGGAAACTAATCATCCAAAATATTTGATCTACTCTCAAAACCCTAAAACGAGGATTCTCCCTCTAATGCCTTGATCTGAGCCTAAGTCACTAGATGATGACCCTAAGTGAGTCAAAGCCCTAACATGAAGTGTTATGGATACATTATGACACTAGGCCTTTGATTTCTTTCAGGGTGACATATACTCATCTTCAGTAATCAGTTGGAATCTAAGATTTGATAGGAACGGGTACGTGGGTGTATAAGTATATGACTAGTTTTCCTGTGTGCATTAAGTGAAATATTGGATGCTTTATTGGTGTATAGTTCTTGGATGCATATTATTTGTATTATGCCCTCGCCATAACATCAAGAACATAAACAAAGAGATGGGTTGTAGCTACTGAGTGAGATATACACTCTCTCTCCCTCTTCTAAAACTAAAGTCAGCACATCCCCATTGCCCTAAGGGCGGGGATCCTCATAGCCCAAGGGGCGGGGAGGGCCCAATATAAAAGTATTGTAGGTGCTGACACACTTAGTAGGGCCCAATATAATTATGGTGTGGTGTAGTGAAGTTAGGTGGTGTATGGGGGCACGTCCTCAAAGGGATGTCCAGGGATTGATTCTCCCTAGAGGACCCTTGGAGCACCTGTGCTACCTCGACCACTTGAGGATGATTTATGGGTTCAACTTGATGTTGGCCATATAGTTCTAACACATGATACCAAAAGAAAAAAGAGCTATGATACATATGTGAACATTAGAACAATTTAATAGTAAATAGTAACAACATAGTATTTGCAATATAACTGCATGTAAAGTGCAAAACCTTATCTTTTTAATGTTGACAAATTTGAAAAGTACCATCTTAGGGAGGAATTTGGAATATATAAGAAAAAAGTTTTAATGAAAACGGAAGAAAGGTTGTAAAGAAAAAGGATGCTTAGGGCGGCCACGTAGGTTTGGAGAGTTTGGATAAGAGAAGGTCTAGCTACAATTATATAGAGAAAATTAGTGGCATTCCATGCATTTATAGAAGAGAGAGTAAGGATAATGAGATGAAAAATGAGAAGATATGGTGTAGTTAAAAGAAGAAAGTGGACGCCTACTCCAAAAGAGTTGGGGGCCCTCTCTCGGTCGCTTGTCGCAGGTGGTTGAGGTACAACCAACGTTGGATGAAAGAGTCAATGAATCTCGAGGACGAGACGGGCAATTGCGACCTCTGATGATTTTCGAGACGTGGTGAGATGAGCAGTAGGTTGATGACTGGAGGAAAGAGATAAAGAGAGGAGAGATGGAGGAAAGAAATAAAGAGAGGAGAGAAGGTGTAGTTAAAGATGAGAGAGTAATTTAAAGAGTAATGCTTTATAAAATAAAAAGTGTGAGGTCAGTGGATCGATCCTAACTCTTTCAGAGCAAGGCGGGCGCTTCATAAAATATTATAGTTACATGTTACGTGTTTTATTTGATTGAATATCAATACATACCCAACACAGTGTAGATAGCTGGTGTTAGGGGAAACGCGCTAACGGGAAGGTCGGAGGATTGATTATGCTTGAAGGACCTTTACAGTGTTTGTGTTATTGTGACCAGTTGTGAATGATAATTAGGGGTTTGAACCCCCACAAGTTTGGGCCAGGCATAAGCCTTACCGGTTGTATCATGTGATACAAAAAAAAACAGAACTTCAATACATATGTAAGCCTTAGAATTAGTTAAACTGTAAAAATTACAAACGTGGTAGTTGCACTGCTAGATGCATATAGTTCCATACTTAACATATAAGTAGACAATGTATACAGTGTTCAGAATAGCGGTATACAGTGTACGGGCGGACGAGGTACTGAATAGAGTATATGTGATATGCAGGAGTATATGTGGTTTTAGAACTTTTTGATAATATATCTTTATGAATTTATGCATTGATCATATATAATTTTATATGTTAAAGAGTCTATATTAGCCTATTTAGTTAATAGGTTAATTAGTTAGTGGGCCTTTAGTGTCTCGGCCCGTTTAGATTACTTGGGACACAAGTCTCAGGGTTTCTCCCTTGCTCCTATATATAGGACAGGGGTGTCCAGTCTTATAATCATCGATTCTCATTACGTTCAATACAATATTTTATTTAACATGGTATCAAAGCGGGTTCCGTCCTGAGAGAACTCTAGCACCGCCGCTTCCCTCACTCTCCCTTCAAGCCACCGACTTCTCCCTTGCAGCCATCGCCGCTCCTCTCTCCGAAGAGAGCAACCGCGGGCTCTCTCCGCCTGCGGGCGGCCGTTGCCATGGCCTAGGCCGGCTGCCCGCTAGGCAAATCCGACCTACATGGCTCTTTCTTCCCTTTTCTCTCTTGCCGCCATATCCGGCAGTAATCTCCATCCGCCATCCGAAACCAACAACCGCAAAAACCGATGCCGCCACTATCGCCATCACTCATCGCTCCTTCCGATGCGTCCATCACAACAGCGTCGACCCGACGCCAACGCCACCACCATCTGTCGCAGCAGCCGCCCAGTCGCCGGCGCTGCCCAAGCCAGGCGCAGCAGCCGCCGTTGTGGGTAGGTGTCGCAGCCATCTTCCGCCGCCTATCAGCAAGCAGTAATAGTTGTCGCTGCTGCTGCTATCATCAACAGGCAGCCGCCGGTCTCTATGAGTGTCCATCATCCATCGCCGACCATCCGTGAAGCAACCTGCATTCCCGTCGATACTATCGACAGAAGTCAATGGTATCGAGTTTATCACAGCGACTGAAAAGCATCTGTCGATACCATCGACAGTCCTGTCGATGGTATCGAGAGTTGATCAGCGACGATGTGAAAAGGATACACCTATCCCACAAGCTATTGCCTCTCGTCGTTGTATCTGTGCTCGTAGGCTGCAGTGTTGCTTTATCCAAGCAACCGTATCCCAAACCTTGATCGCACTTTTTCAACCGGCGCTCCATCTCATGAGGTCTTCAGATCAGCCTTCATCGCCGCTTTGGAGAGGCTCCGCCTTGGCTCCGCATGCATCCTCTTGACATGCAATATCTTCGGAGTCACGCAGGAGACCCTTTGTCATCTCCTATGTTGCGACAAAGTGCTTCATCAGCCGAGCGTCATATCTAGCCATCATCCGCAAGTTGCTCCATCATCATCCCGGCGATCCTCATTGGACCGTTTGCTGCTTTGTGCGTCATCATGAACTGCTGCCATCTACAGTCGGCGATCACCCATCACTCTCCACCGCTACCAAACAACTATGTTTACTACCCCCATATGCATTATCCTTGTCTCTATTCGGATCCTTAATCGGTCTTATTTTTGCTAATCGAATCATATTTTGACCCTAATCGGATTTTTCGGGTTGGGACTAGATCCATTTATTTTTCTACCTGGATCTCATGTTAACCCATTTAGTATACTCTCTTCGGTTATCGGTTTCCATTCTCCACATTTTTTATACATCTCCATATCACATAATCCTCTCAAATCCACCAATTCCTTTCCCAGCCACCCATATCTTGTTTGTATCCCTTTCCACAGTACGGGGTGTCATGTATCCTTTTCTCCGCACCAAACACTCACTCTAGTCGTATTTGGTGTGCGGGGGGATAGAGAGGAGAGGAAGAGATGAGAAGAGAGAGCGAGCATGAGAGCATATGAGAGAATGTATGAGAGAGAGAGTATGAGATGAGATGAGATGATGATATATGTATTCAGGTTATATATGTTCCAGGCTATTATCTTCATGGAGCTTCACGTTCTTCGACACGTTTGTTCTCCACATCCAGCCAGCTTCATTCAGCGTCGACACCGTATCCGCGTTATGTACGTCAGGTGTTGATGGTGTATTTCTTCAACTGCATTCATATGAGACAGATGGGTGCTTCTTCAGAAGCTTAGTTTATCTACACCGAGCTGCTTCATCGCGTCTTCTCCGAGCCGCATATGTTGTATCAACATCACCTGTTGCTGACCTACTTGGGACCTTCCTTGATGGATGATCTCCTTTCCCGTCAAGCCCCTAAGGTTCATGCGTCAGAGTGTTATGGTACCTGGATCGTATCACCAGCACATCGTTCGTTCGTGTTCGTGCCACATTATGCACGTCTTCTCAGACGTTTTGAAGACACCACTACTGCTACATCATCATTGGAGATCCGCGTTCGTGTCGCGTTAAGTACGTATTCCAGTGAAGTTGTTGTAGTCGTGGTATTGATGATCGTCTGCTCCAAGTGGCAAATTACTGGTGCAGTATTCAGGTTCCATTCTTCAGATGCACTTCAAAGAAAGACATTCTTCAAAGCTCGAGTATTTTCAGCCTGCAGAGTCCTCATCACTATAGGATTCAGGGGGAGTATTAATTAAGGGAGTATCAATTTTTGTATGGGGAGTGATATTTATCTTTTATCTTTCATTTATCATTTCTTTTATCGTTTTATCGAGTCTTGTAACCTCCAAGCTTTGGACATGTGTTTCACCCATGATCCAGCTTGAGGGGGAGTGTTAAAGAGTCTATATTAGCCTATTTAGTTAATAGGTTAATTAGTTAGTGGGCCTTTAGTGTCTCGGCCCGTTTAGATTACTTGGGACACAAGTCTCAGGGTTTCTCCCTTGCTCCTATATATAGGACAGGGGTGTCCAGTCTGGTAATCATCGATTCTCATTACGTTCAATACAATATTTTATTTAACAATATATTACATTGAACAATTACATATGAGGACAACAAGAAGCAAAACTTCATTCAGAATGTTCATGGCATCAAATTGAGTAAACATGAAATTAGTTTAACACAAGTTAAACAACCATTCTTATTTTATGAAATGTAAAAGATGATCATAATCAATAAACGTAATTGGTGAAAAATAGAGGAAACTGTAAGTAATATATTGCATGCACATCACTACGCAACTATGAAATTGCAATATAGAATGATTAAATGCCAAACAATTTCATAATTGACTATTAACACATTAACAAATAATAAGTAGTCAATAAGAATTGGAAGAACAAGAAGAGGAATGTATGTATAATAATTGGAATAATAATAGTTTTAAGAATTGAAGACAGAAAGGGAAATAAGATTGAAGAAGAAAAATGTTGTTATCAAAGAAAAGTGAAAATCAATATGATTCGTTTGCTGTTGCAACTTAAACGAAAGAAGACGGAAGGTGAAACAGGAGAAGAGAAGGAATTTGTGAACAGAGAACTAAGAGACAGCAGCAATATTATATAAAAATGAAAATAAGAAGAAATGGAGCAGCAATAGCTTATAAAAATAAAATAAGAGATGGCAGCTATATCGTATAAGTTTTTTGTTCCTCAAGTGCATGTGTGTTTGGAAAAGAAGCCGCATAAACAAGTAATCGGGTGCATAATCGGGCCTGGTCCGAATATTGGTCCGCTTTGACGTATGTGGGGCGACCCTCTGTCTGAATTGCATATGCAGCCGCACGGACTGATTTTCTGAACATTAAGTGTATATGGTTATATTTAAATGTATACTCACAATATATTATTCGGTTATGTACATTACCTAATGTTTTCATGTTAAGAAGTCTAAAGTCTTGACATTTTAGGAACAAATGGGAATACCTTAGGGAGAGAGAAATAGTGAGAGGGGAAAGATTGAGAAGAAAGTGGTCACTTGGGGAGGACATAGGTAGAGAGAGCATAGATGGAAAAGGTCTAGCTATGGTTAGCATGCAGAGAACTAATGGCATTCCAAACCACGTCTGAATTAAGCATAGTAAGATAAAGAGATAAGATATGAGGAGATTTGGTGTAGTCATGGAGGAAAGAGGTGGAAAGAGTATATCAGATAGTAGAAAGCACTTTTAAGAGATTATTGAAAAGTGTTGGTAGTGGCTCATTCAGATTATGGAGGAAAGAGAAATAGAGAGGGTGTAGTTCAAGATGAGACAGAGAGAAATATAAAGAGCAATGTGTTAAAAAGCACAAAGAAGGAAGCAAGGAAAAGGTGCTTTTAACAGCTTAAGAGCAGAGTGGGTGTTTTTTCAAGAAGTGTATAATTACATGTTTTATATATGTTTTATTGAACTTCAACGCATACCTAGCATGGTTAGGTACGCCCCAAAGGGAGGCTGTAGGGTTGATTCTCCCAAGAGAATCTTTGCAGCAGATGTGCTACCTAGACTATTTGAGAACGGTTAATGGGCACAATTCTTATATGTGCATCCCACAATCAAAGTAAGTTTGATACATATGTTAACATTAGACAAGTTAGATAGTAAATGAATAACAATGTACTAGTTGTCCAGCATTTCATATAGTCACATACTTGACATATAAGTATATAGTATACATAGTTACTTATTTATGTGTGCTTTTATTTTTGCGGAAATCATAGAGATTTAACTATTATTCATCCTGCACTTTACAGCAGGCCAAAGAGAGGAGAAACAAATGTCAATGTCCACCTGAAGTCAGGAGGGTTAAAAGAGGAAAAACTTAAACTAGACCGGGAACTAAGCGAATGTTTGGCAATACTATCAGCAACAGCATTGTGGTAGTGTGGTATGAATGAGAGGCAAGGTTTGCCAACAGTATCAATAAGCTTCTTGAACTGTATGCAGATGAGGACGAACTTTGTGTTTGCAGGAGTATGCTCATAAATCTACAACATTGCATTGTTTGCACTACGAAATACATATGAATATACATTGTAAGCTAAAAATTGACAGTGTACACATCATAAGTTACTAGGTATGTATGATATGTTGAAAAGAGTCGTAGCCATAATTCTTATATTGAGAAAGGAGCAGACCCCTGTCCTATATTGAGATACAGGGAAGCAAAGGAAGCAGACAAAACCCTAGTGAGCCTGATGCTCTTAAGCTTATATTACAAGAGACTAGAGATATAAGAAAAGGGACAAAAGAAATACATAAAAGACATAATAGAATAGAAGATATATCTATCTCGATATGATAGAGTACATTAATTTATGTATGTGCATATACATTTACATCATAAGTACTACAATATATAATATTATATGTGACCAGATTTATAGTTATACTTCTATCTCAAAGGGTGACTCATTAAGAGGCCAATTAAGCATGCTACACATTAAAAAGGGGGCGGATTTTGCAGCTGCCAGTTTGATTGCCTAAGGCCTGAATTGGGCACCCTAAGGTGCTTAAGGAGGCCATTTCTGAAAACAACGATAAAGAGTTAGTTTGCAAATGAGAAGAGAATGTGTAGTTTTTTTTTTTTTGTCGTGAACGTGTAGTTATTACTTATTAGAGGAGATAGAAATCAGGGAAAAGAAGGGAGGCGGTAAAATTTAAGAAGAGAGTTAACAGGAAGCAACATTTTGAATGTATCACAAACTGCTACACCTTTCAACATACTTGCTCTTGTTATTATGGTAATATATATATTAAATGTGCAACGGTGTTTAGCACGACTTAGCTGGTAAGTTTGTTTTGTGAAACCCAAACGAATTTTAAGATGCATCCTTATTCTAATCTCCCTACAAAATATCTGAATATTTTGGTCTCAATTAACAACTCAAATGTATTTCAAAATATCTGATGAGACGTTGAACTAAGAACTTTCAACAGATGCCAGGACTTCACTTCTTAAGCAAGGTGTGTATTTATACAAGTGTTATGTAACTAATGGTTCTCCTGATAACCAAGATTTCGTTTTGTATGATAGAAATATGGACCTTTACTTTCTATCTTTATTATATGCATATAGCAGCACCATCAGGTTTCGTATATGATTTTTTTCCTGCACTTTCGATACATCCTTCTAAGGTAATTTTCAAGGAACTGTCAGAAACAAAATACATACAAATTTGTTATAGTTAAATATGTGGGTGGATTTTATGCGTAAAAGGCTCATACTTATACTCTCATGAGAAAATGTTACTCTAAGTGATAAACTTTTAGGTTCTCAAACAGTTCTACTATATCTATATACAATATCTTCTCCTATTTCTTTTCTTTTTGGATGGAGGAGTGTCCATTCGTTCCTTTCATTAATTTAAGCATATTCATAAAATCATTGCAAGAAAACATCATAAGACAAAAAAAAAACATTTGTTGTGTAAAAGCTAAAAGATTTCAGCTGGGTCACTAATAATTAACAATAAGGTAAAATGCAACTAACATGTTAGATTAAACCACATTGCTTACCGGTCGAATAGGAAGGCCAATAGGACTTAGAACACAATTCGCCCTAGTCCATTCCGGTGGGTGGTGGAACCTACAAGAGGAACCAAACTTGCAGTCCCCTGTCTTCAGATAGAACTGGCACTCTGGTTGTCCAGGTCTCTCCGGAAAATTCAAATCCCTCTGATTAGTGTTTGAAGGAATAGAAGGAGAAGATACCGATGGATATGGGCTATGAAAAGCAGGTGCAGAAGCAGATAACTGGTAAGGCGTCCCACCATAAATGGAGCCCGCCTGAACAGTTTGCTGCCCACCAGGTGGCATCATAGGGTTTGGGGCCACAGCAGGCTGCCAAAAACACATGGCAAAAGGGGAAAACATACCAATGTATCACAAAACAGCATCTAAAGTAAAGGTGTGGATTGATGAACTATACTGAGTTTCTAAACAAACCGGGTAAGGAGGCCAACTCTGGAATGGGATGACACCAGGCTGAAGAACAATAGGAGCATAACCCCCTTGAACATATGAGCCGGGCATTACAGGAGAGCGAGCAACTGGCCAACTCCCCATAGAAGCATAAGGTTGAGGTTGGGGTGCCGTTGGGGATTGCACCCCAGGATAAGCAGCTGCTGGAGGCAATGGCATGCCACCAAGTTGTGGGTGGTGAAATTTACATGTTATGCCGAATTTACAGTGCCCGTTCTTCAGATAATAGGAACACTCTTTCTCGCCCTGCATTGGTTAGCGGAACAAAAGCGTTAGCAACACCCATGGCTACAAGATTGATGTACACAAAAAAACAGGATTTAGGAATGACTGACTGGGCGCAATGGGTAACCCTGTTGGTTGAGTGGGGGACGAGCAGATCCACCTTGGTTCGGATGGTGGTATTTACAAGTAGCACCAAACTTGCACGTCCCTGTCTTCATGAAGTACTGCACAAACAATGACAGCCACGTTAGCTTCAAAAAAAGTAACTGAAGTCTTCAGAACCACCCATGGACTCAATTCCAAAATAGGAGCAATGAGTTACGACATTCAGGCTTTTCCTTGAATGTGTGACATAAAGAGCGGAGATAGCTCGGAGTAGTATATCAACACCTACCTGGCAGATTGGCTGGCCAGCCCTCTCAGGGAAATCCCCACCTGCTCTTGTCACTCCAGAAACCTGTAAACAAACAAAACACACGACTTGATCAAAAGCAAATCAACAGGGAGTAAATGCTTTCAAATAAAGCCAGCATCTTTCTGTGGAACGAATCTAGAAGGAAGTACAGATGGCATTGCCGACAACCGGACAAACCCGCCGAGTTTAAAGGAAGTGGAACCCTAGGGGGCACATCCTAGGAAGAAACAGGGCAAGAAAGCAAGTCGACGAAGGGGGGAGCAGACATACCGGGGCACGGTTACGGGGATGATTGTATCTGCACCTATCGCCGTACCCGCACGACCCAGTGCGTATATAATAGTCGCAGTCCGGCTCGCCTGGCCTCTCAGGGAATATCGTCGGCGTTAATGCCGGCCCTCCACCAGCGCTGCCACCGCCACTCCCCAGCCCCATCTGCCACATCGCCTCTGCGGAACAGAGAGCACAGCGCACATTAACCCCAGACCGAATCGTCTCAAAAAAGGGGAGAAAGATCCCGGCTTTGCAGCTTCCATCCGGGAAGGGCCAATCGGGCAATCGAGAAGGGGGCAATAATTGGAAGAGGGGGAGTAACCTTACCTTCTAGACCGGTTTGGGGATCGCCGCGGGGACCTTCCTCGTCACGACCGTACACTTGCTGGTGGTGCTGCTGCTGCTCCATGGACAAGAGGCGAATGTACAGGGGGTCGATCGGGATGTCGGAGGGGAGACGAGGACTGGAGGATAGAGTCCGGGGTAAGGAACCTTCGTTCTTCCTCCAACCGGGCGCGAGCTGCCTGGGCCCTTCAGGTTCTCCCTCTGCACCTTTCCCGTCCCTCCAGCTGCCCGCTTCTACTGCTGCTGCTGCTGACCTGCGACGGCGCGGCAGCTCCTGGTGTTACGGCCTGCTGCACTTCTTCCCCGCACACACACCCTCGGCCTAGCTCTCTCTTTCCAGTTTCTCTCTCTACCTTTTATTAACTTGTGCTGTTTCTCTGTCCTTCTCTCCCGGACTATCTCTCTCCTTCTCTCTCACACTCTCTATCTCTCCTCGCTATCTCCCTCCCTCTCCCTCTCTTTCTCCGTTTTCAAAGCATTGATCTTTCTATGGGGGTGGGGAGGAGAGAGGAGGGTGTCCCTTTCCGCCTTGTTCCTGTTCGGTTTTATACCCGCCACGCCAAAGCGCAAAAAAGAGAAAATATACCTCCGGACTGGGAGGATGGGAGGCCCTGCTTTCTGCACGACGGAAAGCTGAGCTGAGTTGAGGGAAGTGAAAATTTGCAATACCACCTCAAGCTTTCACAAAATCGGGAGTTCTTGCCCTCGTGCAACGTGAGGTAGGATCCACCGGAGCGCCATAGTCTATAGGGCCTTGAAAGATGGGAGTCATGTCTTAAAAAGATCCTTTCAGGGTTTGACCCGGTGGATGTTTCCCGTTCCCCGAACCGCTGATATTGACATTTCAAACTATCAAGTTTGTTAACGATACTTTTACATGTGAAAACTATCGTGACTAAACATCCTTTGTTTTATTCTTTTACAGTACGCTAAGATGAGGGAATCGGGAACCATGTTGAAATTCTTGATTTGATAACATCAGCAACCTCCTCTCTTTTCTTACTATTAACTACCTTATTGTTTTAAATTCCTGGTCGGTTTCTTTGTCCTCCACGTGTGCGTTGTGTGCTAAAATGTTCTTCATTGGCAAAGTGCCTTCCGTTTTTCAACGCCAACCGATGGTCATTGGAAACCCCCTTGCTTCAATGAGAAATCAAATCAATTATGATGCTTACGACGGAGGAGGTGAAAATAAAATCGCATTATCTTCTTAAGAGCGGCGAGCAATTTTTTATCAGCGACATGGCTACCAGTTTTGTGGAGGTGAATGGGAAATAACTTATCGACATTGTGTGTGTTAAGTCTAGATCTTGATATTTACAATCCAAAATTACAATCATAACTCCACCAACCTCTAATCGGATTCACACATTGTGGGTTGCCTTTGGATGAAATGGTGAGTGCGCCTCATTTATAAGTGAATGAGAATTTCGCATAGGAATTGAGTTGAGAGAATTATCATAGGGTAGAGAATCTAAATATTAGCATTGCATTCGTTGGGCAAAGTTATTGACCCATCCAACACTCAATCGACCAACATAAGTAGTCATTTAGTCATAATGTTGCTCAAGATTATATGCCATATTCTCAGCGTAAGCCTTAGAGTGTGTTCTTGGGTTAAAAAAAGAAGGTCACTCAAGATTAACAAGCAAAATTAAGTTGCATACAAAAATAATTAGAGAAAAAAAAGTGTAATCAATATAATATTGGCTGAGAGATAATGAACCAAGTGATGTGGGAAATTCACCTCACGCATGGTACCATGGTGAAGATCAAGCACAAAAAGGAAGGAGAAGTCGTCCCCCCAAAATGGGGGCATAGGAAAACATGTACTCACATCGCAAACAAAACAATTAAAATCTGGTGTGGGTGGGGTTTGTTCCCAAACTGTAACTTGATTAGCATGTTGGCAATCCTAGTTGATGGTTTGTTACTGTTAGGATATATGTGTTATCTTGTATTGTATGTTTTGTTATCTTGTGTTGTGTGTTTTGTTATGTGCTTAAGACATGTCTTGTCTTGTGTTTATCTTTTATCCCGTACTGCCTAGTTCTGGTTCTCCCTTTCTCTCTTGTCCTACAAAAGAGAGTGCATTGTAACTTTTTCAAATATATCTAAGAAAGCTTCTCCCATTCTATATGGTATTAGAGGGTGTTTGATCCTTCATGATCCCACCCATCGACCCCCCCTCCCATCACCTAGTCACCACCACCCTCCACCCTTCCCATCACCTAGTCACCATCTCCCTCCATCACATTCATCACCACCACCCTCCACCCATCGATCAAGCCTTCCTCTTCCACCCATCGACCAACCTTTCATATTCCACCCATCAACAACCCTTTATCATCCACCAATCAACCAACCCTTCCTCTTCCACCCATCAACCCCATCCATCAACCAACCATTCATCTTCCACACATCGACCTCCACCCATTAACCAATCCTTCATCTTCCACCCATCGTGTAACATACCAAATCTTGGACCCTACCCTAGAACTGTGATCTTTTGGGTTTTTTCAAACAAGGTTGAGGTTAGGATGATCCTAATAATATAATGCATGAATAATGTAATCTAATATGTCATATAACTCATTTGGTGATAATAAAATGATAAATAACTTAATTTCATGCATAATATGATTAATGGGCCTCTAATGGGCTAGATGATATAATCCATGTAAGAAAGCCTCAAATTAAATAATAGACTTCAAATTCGTAAACTACACATCAAATTAAGCTTACATGTCAATTTTCATTTAATTTAGACCACCTCAAAATAATATGGTTAGATAGGAGAGAGAAATTGCCTAAAAGGTGTGATTAATAAATAAAAATAATAAATGAATCCAAAAGAGGAAAATAATCCTATATTCGTGATCTATATAATAAATATACCCTTTGGGTAAATTTTTATCCAATTTGGAGAAAGTTTGCTTAAAAGGTAAAATCAGGAGAGAGAAAGTGTGTAGAACCTTCAAAATATTAATGAAATACTCAAACAACTCCAATATGTAAAACTTATAGCAAATTCGTATCCAACATACTTAATATGACTTGTAGGTCAAGTATTATAATTTTTGAATAATCCTAATGCCATTAATGGAGGAGGAAAGAGAATATATTAATTGATTTGTTTAACGCATTAAAAGTTTCCAAAAGGAAAAACTAAGTGCATAATCGAAATCTACATGCCTTAATTAGCCTATGTGTCAAATTGCATATTAATTTGATAAAGTTTGGACCCTTAATTTTCTTTGGAAAGAAACTTAATCAAACCTTATTTAAATGCAAATATAATTTCTCGATTTCCTTGTCACGCTTGTTTTCCTGTTTTAGTTTTCTCGGGTTCATTCCTGACCCTTGGATTTAGATCCAGCGGCAACTGGATCCTCTTCTTCCTTTCCCCTTTCCGATTTCGCACGCGGCGATGGGGGGGTCTCTCCCCGGTTTCCTTCTCTGATTCCTCTCTTCCTTCTTCACCTTCCTTCCTAGTTTCTTCGCCCTCATCATCCTCTCTCTCCTCCGCACCCGATGACCCTATAAAAGTAGGGGTTTTCACCCCCTTTCACCACAACCACTGGTGCCGACCTTATGCTCTGTTTCCTCCCTTGTTTCCGACTTCATCTCATCTCCTCGCCGCCTTGGACCATCGGACCATTAAGGGTCAGTCCCCTGACCTCCACCGAGGTCCCAGCTACAATGTGCACACTTTGGTTTGGCTGCTTTTGATTCCGGAATGACCTCCCCTACTCAGCGCCACCCCCTCAGACTGTCCTTGCCCGACTCTCTTCCACAGACCTTCGCGAGGTCCGTTTTGTCCCTGAGGGTGTTCACGGTGCCTCCGAGATTCTTTCCATAGCATCAATTGCAACAATCAGGAACCTAGCTCGTTTTCCCTCTTCTGGTCATCTTCTTCACTGACCTTGGAATTTTGTGCAATCGCCTGTGTTTTGACCCCTAGATGTCTTGGCTTCCCGCCAACGAGTTCGTTGCGGTGTTTCCGATCGTTGGGTGTAATTGGTTCTTGCTCGGGCCTTAGTTTCCTTTTTTCCCCCAATTTTGGGTCAAAGCATAGGAGCTTCTCATCCCAGCCATGGCATGAGCCAGGTAGGGGGAGGAATCCTCTCTGTGATTTCCCCTCTTTACCCCTGCGCCTTTCTTTTCCTTGTGTTTATTTCCTGAGGGGTATAATAGTCTTTTCACGCTTTTTGTTTCTTTGGTTGTCACGAGCCAAACTAGATTTTACCGCATGACTTGGCCACATATGGTTGGGCCAAGTCAGTGGATCCCATCTCCTCTCTCTCCTCTCCGCGCAACTGATTTTGATTATTTGGATTTTTCGATTTTCCTGATTGGTTTAACTTTGAAAAATCATAATTAATTGTCTGTTGAGCTAAAAATTACAAATAAATATTCGTTGGAATAAGAAAAATAAGATCTATCTAGAGACATAATTTTTATGACTAAATAAAATGATTAATAACATGTGTTTTTAATAGATCTAATTAAATAAGGATTAACTTATAAAAATCATAACTAATAACATGTAAGTCAGAAAAATATAATAAAATATATTTTGGAATCCTAATGACATATATTAAAATATGGAATGGTTTTGGAAAATTAATACACTCATAATAAAAAAGTGGTTTTTAGGGTTTATGAAATCAATATAAATCTAACCCTAATCCCATATTTATGCTAATAGGTGCTTTGGAAGCCTAGGCTTGGACCTAGAAGTGTCTTTGGATGTTTGGCTCTGAATTTGAGGTATGTTGTATCCCCTATTCCCCTATATTGAGTAATTCACCTATATTTTCTTGAAATTGAGCCTACACAATATGTCTTATCTCTTGTTATCACGGTTCATGTGAACTATCTTGGTTATTGTGATCTTGGATAATCTCTTGGCATCTTATCTTCTGATATGGCATATTATGATCTTGTTGATAGTATATGTCCACTTTGATGTGGAGGTTTATTGGTGGTTTCCTTTATTGTTCATTTTGGCAAATCTTGTTTAATGTGACTATACTTTTCTACTTGCCTCTACATTTACCTGCTATGTGATTCAGTAGCACTAGAGTAGTGTAACTGCATTGGTTTTGTTTATAGCAGATGTGATATTTCCTGCTCTTTTTGGGACGGAAAGGAACCTCGTACCCAGGGCAAGATGTGTGATTCTTGGCCCATGTTTTTATATATATTTGGGAGATTGGCAGTATCCCTTTCTCTATCAGGCTTCAGCTTTATGGGGGTTGGCCGCCAATTGTGTTTATATTGTTCTAGGGCTATGTTTATCTCACATGCATGCAGGATATTGATTGTGGGGTGTGTGCCCTACTTGTGCTTTGTTTCCCACCATGGTAGTGGATTTATTTATGGCACAATCCTTTTATATGTTATTTTATGGCAAGTAACCCTTTTGTTATGATTCTTTTCTCTTGATACCCGTTTGGGTGGTACTTATCTCTTGCATGGGAAGCCTTGTATATTTTGAAATCCCTTAATCTTAATAAATTGCTTAATTTTCTTTTTAGTATGCACATACTAGCCTTTGCTGATGTCTCCTATTGTTTCTCTTTTGCTGGGGTATGCTTCCAACCCTAGGTGGAGGACAAGGAAGGCTTGACATGTGAACCCAGACTTAGATTGAGAAGTTTAAGCTTGGAGACAATCTTGAGGTTAGGATGATCCTAATAATATAATGCATGAATAATGTAATCTAATATGTCATATAACTCATTTGGTGATAATAAAATGATAAATAACTTAATTTCATGCATAATATGATTAATGGGCCTCTAATGGGCTAGATGATATAATCCATGTAAGAAAGCCTCAAATTAAATAATAGACTTCAAATTCGTAAACTACACATCAAATTAAGCTTACATGTCAATTTTCATTTAATTTAGACAACCTCAAAATAATATGGTTAGATAGGAGAGAGAAATTGCCTAAAAGGTGTAATTAACAAATAAAAATAATAAATGAATCCAAAAGAGGAAAATAATCCTATATTTGTGATCTATATTTATCGTTGGGTAAAATTTATCCAATTTGGAGAAAGTTTGCTTAAAAGGTAAAATCAGGAGAGAGAAAATGTGTAGAACCTTCAAAATATTAATTAAATACTCAAACAACTCCAATATGTAAAACTTATAGCAAATTCGTATCCAACATACTTAATATGATTTGTAGGTCAAATTTTATAATTTTTGGATAATCCTAATGCCATTAATGGAGGAGGAAAGAGAATATATTAATTGATTTATTTAACACATTAAAAGTTTCCAAAAGGAAAAACTAAGTGCATAATCGAAATTTACATTAATTAGCATATGTGTCAAATTTCATATTAATTAGATAAAGTTTGGACCCTCAATTTTCTTTGGAAAGAAACTTAATCAAACCTTATTTAAATGCAAATATAATTTCTCGATTTCCTTGTCACTCTTGTTTTCCTATTTTAGTTTTCTCGGGTTCAATCCTGACCCTTGGATTTAGATCCAGTGGCAACAGGATCCTCTTCTTCCTTTCCCCTTTCCGATTTCGCACGCAGTGATGGGGGGTTTCTCTCCCCGGTTTCCTTCTCTGATTCCTATCTTCCTTCTTCACCTTCCTTCATGGTTTCTTCGCCCTCATCATCCTCTCTCTTCTCTGCACCCGATTACCCTATAAAAGTAGGGGTTTTCACCTCCTTTCCCCACAACCACTGGCGTCGGCTTTATGATCTGTTTCCTCCCCTGTTTCCGACTTCATCTCATCTCCTCGCCGCCTTGGACCATCGAACCATTAAGGGTCAGTCCCCTGACCTCCGCCGAGATCCCAGCTATAATGTGCACACTTTGGTTTGGCTGCTTTTGATTCTGGCATGACCTCCCCTACTCAGCGCCGCCCCCTCAGACTATCCTTGCCCGACTCTCTTCCGCAGACCTTCGCGAGGTCCGTTTTGTCCCTGAGGGTGTTCACGGTGCCTCCGAGATGCTTTCCATAGCATCAATTGCAACGATCAGGTACCTAGCTCGTTTTCCCTCTTCTGGTCATCTTCTTCGCTGACCTTGGAATTTTGTGCAATCGCCTGTGTTTTGATCCCCAGATGTCTTGGCTTCCCGCCAACGAGTTCGTTGTGGTGTTTCCGATCGTTGGGTGTAATTGGTTCTTGCTCGGGCCTTAGTTTCCTTTTTTCCCCCCAATTTCGGGTCGAAGCACAGGAGCTTCTCGTTCCAGCCATGGCATGAGCTAGGAAGGGAGAGGAATCCTCTCTGTGATTTCCCCTCTTTACCCCTGCGCCTTTCTTTTCCTTGTGTTTATTTCCCGAGGGGTATAACAGTCTTTTCACGCTTTTTGTTTCTTTGGTTGTCGCGAGTCGAACCAGCTTTTACCGCGTGACTTGGCCACCTCTAGTTGGGACAAGTCAGTAGATCCCGTCTTCTCTCTCTCCTCTCCACGCAACTGATTTTGATTATTTGGATTTTTCGATTTTCTTGATTGGTTTAACTTTGAAAAATCATAACTAATTGTCTGTTGAGCCAAAAATTACAAATAAATATTCGTTGGAATCATAAAAATAATATCTGTCTAGCGACATAATTTTTATGACTAAATAAAATGATTAATAACATGTGTTTTTAATAGATCTAATTAAATAAGGATTAACTTATAAAAATCATAACTAATAACCTGTAAGTCAGAAAAATATAATAATATATGTTTTGGAATTCTAATGACATATACTAAAATATGAAATGGTTTTGGCAAATTAATACACTCATAATAAAAAGGTGGTTTTTAGGGTTTATGAAATCAATATAAATCTAACCCTAATCCCATATATATGCTAATAGGTGCTTTGGAAGCCTAGGCTTGGACCTAGAAGTGTCTTTGATGTTTGGCTCTGAAGTTGAGGTATGTTGTATCCCCTATTCTCCTATATTGAGCAATTCACCTATCTTTTCTTGAAATTAAGCCTACACAATATGTCTTATCTCTTGTTATCATGATTCATGTGAACTATCTTGGTTATTGTGATCTTGGATAATCTCTTGGCATCTTATCTTGTGATATGCATATTATGATCTTATTGATAGTATATGTCCAATGTGATGTGGAGGTTTATTGGTGGTTTCCTTTGTTGTCCATTGTGGCAAATCTTGTTTAATGTGACTATACTTTTCTACTTGCCTCTTCATTTACCTGCTATGTGATTCAGTAGCACTAGAGTAGTGTAACTGCATCGGTTTTGTTTATAGCAGATGTGATATTTCCTGCTCTTTTTGGGATGGCAAGGAACCTCGTACCCAGGGCAAGATGTGTGATTCTTGGCCCATGTTTTTATATATATTTGGGAGATTGGCAGTATCCCTTTCTCTATCAGGCTTCAGCTTTATGGGGGTTGCCCGCCAATTGTGTTTATATTTTTCTAGGGCTATGTTTATCTCACATGCATGCAGGATATTGATTGTGGGGTGTGTTCCCTACTTGTGCTTTGTTTCCCACCATGGTAGTGGATTTATTTATGGAACAATCCTTTTATATGTTATTTTATGGCAAGTAACCCTTTTGTTATGATTCTTTTCTCTTGATACTCGTTTGGGTGGTACTTATCTCTTGCATGGGAAGCCTTGTATATTTTGAAATCCCTTAATCTTTATAAATTTCTTAATTTTCTTTTTAGTATGCACATACCAGCCTTTGTTGATGTCTCCTATTGTTTCTCTTTTGCTGGGGTATGCTTCCAACCCTAGGTGGAGGACAAGGAAGGCTTGACATGTGGACCCAGACTTAGATTGAGAAGTTTAAGCTTGGAGACAATCTTGAGGTGGTTTAGATTTCCTCTACATGGATCCTTGCGATGTAAGTTTGTAACCCTTTGATTTATAATTGAATAGTCAAATATTTTCTTCTGCTGCTATACTTTGGTCTTTTGTTACCATTAAATAAAGATTTGAAAATTTTACACTCACTCCATCATGCCTTCTGAGTGTGTTTAGACTGGAGGTTTTGTTGTTCAATTTTTTTTGTAAGGAAGTGTTTTCACTTCTTTACAGCATGGTATCAGAGCCCATGGTAGTCAGAATCGACTATTTCAATTTTGTCTCCCTTTAGAACCCTTGACTTAGATAGTTGCCTCTAAGTGAGATGTGACCCTAGATTTGATCTATGATGATCTTTTATGCAATAAGGTTTGGTTTGAGGTCAAGATTAGGTTATGAGGAAATATTCATATGGAAATATTGTGACTTGGTTTCCGCAATTGATTTTGGATCCACATTTTATTTAATCTAAAAAAGTTTTCATCGCCAAAAATTATTTTCAATTATATTATTGTATGTACAAAATTTCTTTTTTTTTCTCAGAATTATCGATGTTTTCTTGAACTAAGTCACAATGAACAGAAACTCTAGTTTGAGTAGAATCTAACCCTAGTTTGTGATTAGGATTGATATAATGGTGTAGTTGACCTACCCTATGACTTTTTGGATGTTCATGTAAGGTTGTTAGGTTAGAGACGCGAGGACCTAAAATCTCAACCTTAGATGGTGACTTTAGTTTGATACATGAGAAATATTAATCTCTAAGTACTTTCATAACTAAGAGATGTGGGTAGCTCTAAAAATTTGTTTAGTTTGACTAGTTAGGTTGAACCCTTTAAGGGGTGGAGAATAATTAATAGTTGATGTTTGGATCAATAGATTTCGAGGACGAAATCCTTTTTAAGGGGTGGAGTGCTGTAACATACCAAATCTTGGACCCTATCCTAGAACTGTGATCTTTTGGGTTTTTCCAAACAAGGTTGAGGTTAGGATGATCCTAATAATATAATGCATGAATAATGTAATCTAATATGTCATATAACTCATTTGGTGATAATAAAATGATAAATAACTTAATTTCATGCATAATATGATTAATGGGCCTCTAATGGGCTAGATGATATAATCCATGTAAGAAAGCCTCAAATTAAATAATAGACTTCAAATTCGTAATCTACACATCAAATTAAGCTTACATGTCAATTTTCATTTAATTTGGACAACCTCAAAATAATATGGTTAGATAGGAGAGAGAAATTGATTAAAGGTGTAATTAATAAATAAAAATAATAAATGAATCCAAAAGAGGAAAATAATCCTATATTTGTGGTCTACATAATAAATATAGCCGTTGGGTAAATTTTATCCAATTTGGAGAAAGTTTGCTTAAAAGGTAAAATTAGGAGAGAGAAAGTGTGTAGAACCTTCAAAATATTAATTAAATACTCAAACAACTCCAATATGTAAAACTTATAGCAAATTCGTATCCAACATACTTAATATGACTTGTAGGTCAAGTTTTATAATTTTGGGATAATCCTAATGCCATTAATGGAGGAGGAAAGAGAATATATTAATTGATTTATTTAACACATTAAAAGTTTCCAAAAGGAAAAACTAAGTGCATAATCGAAATCTACATGCCTTAATTAGCATATGTGTCAAATTTCATATTAATTAGATAAAGTGTGGACCCTCAATTTTCTTTGGAAAGAAACTTAATCAAACCTTATTTAAATGCAAATTTAATTTCTCGATTTCCTTGTCACTCTTGTTTTCCTATTTTAGTTTTCTCGGGTTCAATACTGACCCTTGGATTTAGATCCAGCGGAAATAGGATCCTCTTCTTCCTTTCCCCTTTTCGATTTTGCACACAGCGATGGGGGGTTTCTCTCCCCGGTTTCCTTCTCTGATTCCTGTCTTCCTTCTTCACCTTCCTTCCTGGTTTCTTTTCCCTCATCATCCTCTCTCTTCTCCGCACCCGATTACCCTATAAAAGTAGGGGTTTTCACCCCCTTTCCCCACAACCACTGACGTCGGCCTTATGCTCTGTTTCCTCCCCTGTTTCCGACTTCATCTCATCTCCTCGCCGCCTTGGACCATCGAACCATTAAGGGTCAGTCCCCTGACCTCCGCCGAGGTCACAGCTACAATGTGCACACTTTGGTTTGGCTGCTTTTGATTCTGGCATGACCTCCCCTACTCAGCGCCGCCCCCTCAGACTATCCTTGCCCGACTCTCTTCCGCAGACCTTCGCGAGGTCCGTTTTGTCCCTGAGGGTGTTCACGGTGCCTCCGAGATGCTTTCCATAGCATCAATTCCAACGATCAGGTACCTGGCTCGTTTTCCCTCTTCTGGTCATCTTCTTCGCTGACCTTGGAATTTTGTGCAATCGCCTGTGTTTTGACCCCCAGATGTCTTGGCTTCCCGCCAATGAGTTCGTTGTGGTGTTTCCGATCGTTGGGTGTAATTGGTTCTTGCTCGGGCCTTAGTTTCCTTTTTTCCCCCCAATTTCGGGTCGAAGCACAGGAGCTTCTCGTCCCAGCCATGGCATGAGCTAGGTAGGGGGAGGAATCCTCTCTGTGATTTCCCCTCTTTACCCCTGCGCCTTTCTTTTCCTTGTGTTTATTTCCCGAGGGGTATAACAGTCTTTTCACGCTTTTTGTTTCTTTGGTTGTCGCGAGTCGAACCAGCTTTTACCGCATGACTTGGCCACCTCTGGTTGGGCCAAGTCAGCGGATCCCGTCTTCTCTCTCTCCTCTCCACGCAACTGATTTTGATTATTTGGATTTTTTTATTTTCCTGATTGGTTTAACTTTGAAAAATCATAACTAATTGTCTGTTGAGCCAAAAATTACAAATAAATATTCGTTGGAATCATAAAAATAATATATATCTATCGACATAATTTTTATGACTAAATAAAATGATTAATAACATGTGTTTTTAATAGATCTAATTAAATAAGGATTAACTTATAAAAATCATAACTAATAACCTGTAAGTCAGAAAAATATAATAAAATATGTTTTGGAATCCTAATGACATATACTAAAATATGAAATGGTTTTGGAAAATTAATACACTCATAATAAAAAGGTGGTTTTTAGGGTTTATGAAATCAATATAAATCTAACCCTAATCCCATATATATGCTAATAGGTGCTTTGGAAGCCTAGGCTTGGACCTAGAAGTGTCTTTGATGTTTGGCTCTAAAGTTGAGGTATGTTGTATCCCCTATTCCCCTATATTGAGAAATTCACCTATCTTTTCTTGAAATTGAGCCTACACAATATGTCTTATCTCTTGTTATCATGATTCATGTGAACTATCTTGGTTATTGTGATCTGGGATAATCTCTTGGCATCTTATCTTGTGATATGCATATTATGATCTTGTTGATAGTATATGTCCAATGTGATGTGGAGGTTTATTGGTGGTTTCCTTTGTTGTCCATTGTGGCAAATCTTGTTTAATGTGACTATACTTTTCTACTTGCCTCTTCATTTACCTGCTATGTGATTCAGTAGCACTAGAGTAGTGTAACTGCATTGGTTTTGTTTATAGCAGATGTGATATTTCCTGCTCTTTTTGGGATGGCAAGGAACCTCGTACCCAGGGCAAGATGTGTGATTCTTGGCCCATGTTTTTATATATATTTGGGAGATTGGCAGTATCCCTTTCTCTATGAGGCTTCAGTTTTATGGGGGTTGGCCGCCAATTGTGTTTATATTTTTCTAGGGCTATGTTTATCTCACATGCATGCATGATATTGATTGTGGGGTGTGTGCCCTACTTGTGCTTTGTTTCCCACCATGGTAGTGGATTTATTTATGGAACAATCCTTTTATATGTTATTTTATGGCAAGTAACCCTTTTGTTATGATTCTTTTCTCTTGATACTCGTTTGGGTGGTACTTATCTCTTGCATGGGAAGCCTTGTATATTTTGAAATCCCTTAATCTTTATAAATTGCTTAATTTTCTTTTTAGTATGCACATACCAGCCTTTGCTGATGTCTCCTATTATTTCTCTTTTGCTGGGGTATGCTTCCAACCCTAGGTGGAGGACAAGGAAGGCTTGACATGTGGACCCAGACTTAGATTGAAAAGTTTAAGTTTGGAGACAATCTTGAGGTGGTTTAGATTTCCTCTACATGGATCCTTGCGATGTAAGTTTGTAACCCTTTGATTTATAATTGAATAGTCAAATATTTTCTTCTGCTGCTATACTTTGGTCTTTTGTTACCATTAAATAAAGATTTGAAAATTTTACACTCACTCCATCATGCCTTCTGAATGTGTTTAGACTGGAGGTTTTATTGTTCAATTTTTTTTTGTACGGAAGTTTTTTCACTTCTTTACAGCATGGTATCAGAGCCCATGGTAGTCGGAATCGACTATTTCAATTTTGTCTCCCTTTAGAACCCTTGACTTAGATAGTTGCCTCTAAGTGAGATGTGACCCTAGATTTGATCTATGATGATCTTTTATGCAATAAGGTTTGGTTTGAGGTCAAGATTAGGTTATGAGGAAATATTCATATGGAAATATTGTGACTTGGTTTCCGCAATTGATTTTGGATCCACATTTTATTTAATCTAAAAAAGTTTTCATCGCCAAAAATTATTTTCAATTATATTATTGTATGTACAAAATTTCTTTTTTTTCTCAGAATTATCGATGTTTTCTTGAACTAAGTCACAATGAACAGAAACTCTAGTTTGAGTAGAATCTAACCCTAGTTTGTGATTAGGATTGATATAATGGTGTAGTTGACCTACCCTATGACTTTTTGGATGTTCATGTAGGGTTGTTAGGTTAGAGACGCGAGGACCTAAAATCTCAACCCTAGATGGTGACTTTGGTTTGATACATGAGAAATATTAATCTCTAAATACTTTCATAACTAAGAGATGTGGGTAGCTCTAAAAATTTGTTCAGTTTGACTAGTTAAGTTGAACCCTTTAAGGGGTGGAGAATAATTAATAGTTGATGTTTGGATCAATAGATTTCGAGGACGAAATCCTTTTTAAGGGGTGGAGTGCTGTAACATACCAAATCTTGGACCCTATCCTAGAACTGTGATCTTTTGGGTTTTTCCAAACAAGGTTGAGGTTAGGATGATCCTAATAATATAATGCATGAATAATGTAATCTAATATGTCATATAACTCATTTGGTGATAATAAAATGATAAATAACTTAATTTCATGCATAATATGATTAATGGGCCTCTAATGGGCTAGATGATATAATCCATGTAAGAAAGCCTCAAATTAAATAATAGACTTCAAATTCGTAATCTACACATCAAATTAAGCTTACATGTCAATTTTCATTTAATTTGGACAACCTCAAAATAATATGGTTAGATAGGAGAGAGAAATTGCCTAAAGGTGTAATTAATAAATAAAAATAATAAATGAATCCAAAAGAGGAAAATAATCCAATATTTGTGATCTACATAATAAATATAGCCGTTGGGTAAATTTTATCCAATTTGGAGAAAGTTTGCTTAAAAGGTAAAATTAGGAGAGAGAAAGTGTGTAGAACCTTCAAAATATTAATTAAATACTCAAACAACTCCAATATGTAAAACTTATAGCAAATTCGTATCCAACATACTTAATATGACTTGTAGGTCAAGTTTTATAATTTTTGGATAATCCTAATGCCATTAATGGAGGAGGAAAGAGAATATATTAATTGATTTATTTAACACATTTAAAGTTTCCAAAAGGAAAAACTAAGTGCATAATCGAAATCTACATGCCTTAATTAGCATATGTGTCAAATTTCATATTAATTAGATAAAGTGTGGACCCTCGATTTTCTTTGGAAAGAAACTTAATCAAACCTTATTTAAATGCAAATTTAATTTCTCGATTTCCTTGTCACTCTTATTTTCCTATTTTAGTTTTCTCGGGTTCAATCCTGACCCTTGGATTTAGATCCAGCAGCAACAAGATCCTCTTCTTCCTTTCCCCTTTCCAATTTTGCACGCAGCGATGGGGGGTTTCTCTCCCCGGTTTCCTTCTCTGATTCCTGTCTTCCTTCTTCACCTTCCTTCCTGGTTTCTTTGCCCTCATCATCCTCTCCCTTCTCTGCACCCGATTACCCTATAAAAGTAGGGGTTTTCACCCCCTTTCCCCACAACCACTGGTGTCGGCCTTATGCTCTGTTTCCTCCCCTGTTTCCGACTTCATCTCATCTCCTCGCCTCCTTGGACCATCGAACCATTAAGGGTCAGTCCCCTGACCTCCGCCGAGGTCACAGCTGCAATGTGCACACTTTGGTTTGGCTGCTTTTGATTCTGGCTTGACCTCCCCTACTCAGCGCCGCCCCCTCAGACTATCCTTGCCCGACTCTCTTCCGCAGACCTTCGTGAGGTCCGTTTTGTCCCTGAGGGTGTTCACGATGCCTCCGAGATGCTTTCCATAGCATCAATTACAACGATCAGGTACCTGGCTCGTTTTCCCTCTTCTGGTCATCTTCTTCGCTAACCTTGGAATTTTGTGCAATCGCCTGTGTTTTGACCCCCAGATGTCTTGGCTTCCCGCCAATGAGTTCGTTGTGGTGTTTCCGATCGTTGGGTGTAATTGGTTCTTGCTCGGGCCTTAGTTTCCTTTTTTCCCCCCAATTTCAGGTCGAAGCACATGAGCTTCTCGTCCCAGCCATGGCATGAGCTAGGTAGGGGGAGGAATCCTCTCTGTGATTTCCCCTCTTTACCCCTGCGTCTTTCTTTTCCTTGTGCTTATTTCCCGAGGGGTATAACAGTCTTTTCACGCTTTTTGTTTCTTTGGTTGTCGCGAGTCGAACCAGCTTTTACCACATGACTTGTCCACCTCTGGTTGGGCCAAGTCAGCGGATCCCGTCTTCTCTCTCTCCTCTCCACACAACTGATTTTGATTATTTGGATTTTTCGATTTTCTTGATTGGTTTAACTTTGAAAAATCATAACTAATTGTCTGGTGAGCCAAAAATTACAAATAAATATTCGTTGGAATCATAAAAATAATATCTATCTAGCGGCATAATTTTTATGACTAAATAAAATGATTAATAACATGTGTTTTTAATAGATCTAATTAAATAAGGATTAACTTATAAAAATCATAACTAATAACCTGTAAGTTAGAAAAATATAATAAAATATGTTTTGGAATCCTAATGACATATACGAAAATATGAAATGATTTTGGAAAATTAGTACACTCATAATAAAAAGGTGGTTTTTAGGGTTTATGAAATCAATATAAATCTAACCCTAATCCCATATATATGCTAATAGGTGCTTTGGAAGCCTAGGCTTGGACCTAGAAGTGTCTTTGATGTTTGGCTCTAAAGTTGAGGTATGTTGTATCCCCTATTCCCCTATATTGAGCAATTCACCTATCTTTTCTTGAAATTGAGCCTACACAATATGTCTTATCTCTTGTTATCATGATTCATGTGAACTATCTTGGTTATTGTGATCTGGGATAATCTCTTGGCATCTTATCTTGTGATATGCATATTATGATCTTGTTGATAGTATATGTCCAATGTGATGTGGAGGTTTATTGGTGGTTTCCTTTGTTGTCCATTGTGGCAAATCTTGTTTAATGTGACTATACTTTTCTACTTGCCTCTTCATTTACCTGCTATGTGATTCAGTAGCACTAGAGTAGTGTAACTGCATTGGTTTTGTTTATAGCAGATGTGATATTTCCTGCTCTTTTTGGGATGGCAAGGAACCTCGTACCCAGGGCAAGATGTGTGATTCTTGGCCCATGTTTTTATATATATTTGGGAGATTGGTAGTATCCCTTTCTCTATCAGGCTTCAGCTTTATGGGGGTTGGCCGCCAATTGTGTTTATATTTTTCTAGGGCTATGTTTATCTCACATGCATGCATGATATTGATTGTGGGGTGTGTGCCCTACTTGTGCTTTGTTTCCCACCATGGTAGTGGATTTATTTATGGAACAATCCTTTTATAGGTTATTTTATGGAAAGTAACCCTTTTGTTATGATTCTTTTCTCTTGATACTCGTTTGGGTGGTACTTATCTCTTGCATGGGAAGCCTTGTATATTTTGAAATCCCTTAATCTTTATAAATTGCTTAATTTTCTTTTTAGTATGCACATACCAGCCTTTACTGATGTCTCCTATTGTTTCTCTTTTGCTGGGGTATGCCTAGGTGGAGGACAAGGAAGGCTTGACATGTGGACCCAGACTTAGATTGAGAAGTTTAAGCTTGGAGACAATCTTGAGGTGGTTTAGATTTCCTCTACATGGATCCTTGCGATGTAAGTTTGTAACCCTTTGATTTATAATTGAATAGTCAAATATTTTCTTCTGCTGCTATACTTTGGTCTTTTGTTACCATTAAATAAAGATTTGAAAATTTTACACTCACTCCATCATGCCTTCTGAGTGTGTTTAGACTGGAGGTTTTATTGTTCAATTTTTTTTGTAAGGAAGTGTTTTCACTTCTTTACAACATGGTATCAGAGCCCATGGTAGTCGGAATCGACTATTTCAACTTTGTTTCCCTTTAGAACCGTTGACTTAGATAGTTGCCTCTAAGTGAGATGTGACCCTAGATTTGATCTATGATGATCTTTTATGCAATAAGGTTTGGTTTGAGGTCAAGATTAGGTTATGAGGAAATATTCATATGGAAATATTGTGACTTGGTTTCCGCAATTGATTTTAGATCCACATTTTATTTAATCTAAAACAGTTTTCATCGCCAAAAATTATTTTCAATTATATTATTGTATGTACAAAATTTCTTTTTTTCTCAGAATTATCGATGTTTTCTTGAACTAAGTCACAATGAACAGAAACTCTAGTTTGAGTAGAATCTAACCCTAGTTTGTGATTAGGATTGATATAATGGTGTAGTTGACATACCCTATGACTTTTTGGATGTTCATGTAGGGTTGTTAGGTTAGATACGTGAGGACCTAAAATCTCAACCCTAGATGGTGACTTTAGTTTGATACATGAGAAATATTAATCTCTAAATACTTTCATAACTAAGAGATGTGGGTAGCTCTAAAAATTTGTTTAGTTTGACTAGTTAGGTTGAACCCTTTAAGGTGTGGAGAATAATTAATAGTTGATGTTTGGATCAATAGATTTCGAGGACGAAATCCTTTTTAAGGGGTGGAGTGCTGTAACATACCAAATCTTGAACCCTACCCTAGAACTGTGATCTTTTGGATTTTTACAAACAAGGTTGATGTTAGGATGATCCTAATAATATAATGCATGAATAATGTAATCTAATATGTCATATAACTCATTTGGTGATAATAAAATGATAAATAACTTAATTTAATGCATAATATGATTAATGGGCCTCTAATGGGCTAGATGATATAATCCATGTAAGAAAGCCTCAAATTAAATAATAGACATCAAATTCGTAATCTACACATCAAATTAAGCTTGCATGTCAATTTTCATTTAATTTGGACAACCTCAAAATAATATGGTTAGATAGGAGAGAGAAATTTCCTAAAAGGTGTAATTAATAAATAAAAATAATAAATGAATCCAAAAGAGGAAAATCATCATCTATTCATGATCTGCATAATAAATATAGCCTTTGGGTAAATTTTTATCCAATTTGGAGAAAGTTTGCTTAAAAGGTAAAATCAAGAGAGAGAAAGTGTGTAGAACCTTCAAAATATTAATTAAATACTCAAACAACTCCAATATGTATAACTGATAGCAAATTCGTATCCAACATACTTAATATGACTTGTAGGTCAAGTTTTATAATTTTTGGATAATCCTAATGCCATTAATGGAGGAGGAAAGAGAATATATTAATTGATTTATTTAACACATTAAAAGTTTCCAAAAGGAAAAACTAAGTGCATAATTGAAATCTGCATGCCTTAATTAGCCTATGTGTCAAATTTCATATTAATTGGATAAAGTTTGGACCCTCAATTTTCTTTGGAAAGAAACTTAATCAAACCTTATTGAAATGCAAATATAATTTCTCGATTTCCTTGTCACGCTTGTTTTCCTGTTTTAGTTTTCTCGGGTTCAATCCTGACCCTTAGATTTCACATGCATCGATGGGGGGAGTTTCTCTCTCCGGTTTCCTTCTCTGATTCCTCTCTATCTTCTTCACCTTCCTTCCTGGTTTCTTCACCCTCATCATCCTCTCTCTCCTCCGCACCCGATGACCCTATAAAAGTAGGGGTTTTCATCCCCTTTCCCCACAACCACTGGCGCTGGCCTTATGCTCTGTTTCCTCCCCTATTTCTGACTTCATCTCATCTCCTCACCGCCTTGGACCATCAGACCATTAAGGGTCAGTCCCCTGACCTCCGCCGAGGTCCCAGCTACAATGCGCACACTTTGGTTTGGCTGCTTTTGATTCCGGCATGACCTCCCCTACTCAGCATCACCCCCTCAGACTGTCCTTGCCCAACTCTCTTCCGCAGACCTTCGCGAGGTATGTTTTGTCCCTGAGGGTGTTCACGGTGCCTCCGAGATGCTTTCCATAGCATCAATTGCAACAATCAGGTACCTAGCTCATTTTCCCTCTTCTGGTCATCTTCTTCGCTGACCTTGGAATTTTGTGCAATCGCCTGTGTTTTGACCCCCAAATGTCTTAGCTTCCCGCCAACGAGTTCGTTGCGGTGTTTCCGATCGTTGGGTGTAATTGGTTCTTGCTCGGGCCTTAGTTTCCTTTTTTCCCCCAATTTTGGGTCGAAGCATAGGAGCTTCTCGTCCCAGCCATGGCATGAGCCAGGTAGGGGGAGGAATCCTCTCTGTGATTTCCCCTCTTTACCCCTGCACCTTTCTTTTCCTTGTGTTTATTTCCTGAGGGGTATAACAGTCTTTTCACGCTTTTTGTTTCTTTGGTTGTCACGAGTCGAACCAGCTTTTACCGCATGACTTAGCCACCTCTGGTTGGGCCAAGTCAGTGGATCCCGTCTTCTCTCTCTCCTCTCCGCACAACTGATTTTGATTATTTGGATTTTTCGATTTTCCTGATTGGTTTAACTTTGAAAAATCATAACTAATTGTCTGTTGAGCCAAAAATTACAAATAAATATTCGTTGGAATTAGAAAAATAAGATCTATCTAGAGACATAATTTTTATGAATAAATAAAATGATTAATAACACGTGTTTTAATAGATCTAATTAAATAAGGATTAACTTATAAAAATCATAACTAATAACTTGTAAGTCAGAAAAGTATAATAAAATATGTTTTGGAATCCTAATGACATATACTAAAATATGGAATGGTTTTGGAAAATTAATACACTCATAATAAAAAGGTGGTTTTTAGGGTTTATGAAATCAATATAAATCTAACCCTAATCCCATATATATGCTAATAGGTGCTTTGGAAGCCTAGGCTTGGACCTAGAAGTGTCTTTGGACGTTTGGCTCTGAAGTTGAGGTATGTTGTATCCCCTATTCCCCTATATTGAGCAATTCACCTATTTTTTCTTGAAATTGAGCCTACACAATATGTCTTATCTCTTGTTATGACGGTTCATGTGAACTATCTCGGTTATTGTGATCTTGGATAATCTCTTGGCATCTTATTTTGTGATATGCATATTATGATCTTGTTGATAGTATATGTCCAATGTGATGTGGATATTTATTGGTGGTTTCCTTTGTTATCCATTGTGGCAAATCTTGTTTAATGTGACTATACTTTTCTACTTGCCTCTACATTTACGTGCTATGTGATTCAGTAGCACTTGAGTAGTGTAACTGCATTGGTTTTGTTTATAGCAGATGTGATATTTCCTGCTCTTTTTGCGACGACAAGGAACCTCGTACCCAGGGCAAGATGTGTGATTCTTGGCCCATATTTTTATATATATTTGGGAGATTGGCAGTATCCCTTTCTCTATCAGGCTTCAGCTTTATGGGGGTTGGTCGCCAATTGTGTTTATATTTTTCTAGGGCTATGTTTATCTCACATGCATGCAGGATATTGATTGTGGGGTGTGTGCCCTACTTGTGTTTTGTTTCCCACCATGGTAGTGGATTTATTTATGGAACAATCCTTTTATATGTTATTTTATGGCAAGTAACCCTTTTGTTATGATTCTTTTCTCTTGATACCCGTTTGGGTGGTACTTATCTCTTGCATCGGAAGCCTTGTATATTTTGAAATCTCTTAATCTTTATAAATTGCTCAATTTTCTTTTTAGTATGCACATACCATCCTTTGTTGATGTCTCCTATTGTTTCTCTTTTGCTGGGGTATGCTTCCAACCCTAGGTGGAGGACAAGGAAGGCTTGACATGTGGACCCGGACTTAGATTGAGAAGTTTAAGCTTGGAGACAATTTTGAGGTGGTTTAGATTTACTCTACATGGATCCTTGCGATGTAAGTTTGTAACCCTTTGATTTATAATTGAATAGTCAAATATTTTTTTCCGCTGCTATACTTTGGTCTTTTGTTACCAATAAATAAATATTTGAAAATTTTACACTCACTCCATCATGCCTTCTGAGTGTGTTTGGACTAGAGGTTTTATTGTTCAAATTTTTTTTGTAAGGAAGTGTTTTCACTTCTTTACAGCATGGTATCAGAGCCCATGGTAGTCAGAATCGACTATTTCAATTTTGTCTCCCTTTAGAACCCTTGACGTAGATAGTTGCCTCTAAGTGAGATGTGACCCTAGATTTGATCTATGATGATCTTTTATGCAATAAGGTTTGGTTTGAGGTTAAGATTAGGTTATGAGAAAATATTTATATGGAAATATTGTGACTTGGTTTCCGCAATTGATTTTTGATCCGCATTTTATTTAATCTCAAAAAGTTTTCATCGCCAAAAATTATTTTCAATTATATTACTGTATGTACAAAATTTCTTTTTTACTCAGAATTATCGATGTTTTCTTGAACTAAGCCACAATGAACAGAAACTCTAGTTTGAGTAGAATCTAACCCTAGTTTGTGATTAGGATTGATATAATGGTGTAGTTGACCTACCCTATGACTTTTTGGATGTTCATGTAGGGTTGTTAGGTTAGAGACGTGAGGACCTAAAATCTCAACTCTAGATGGTGACTTTAGTTTGATACATGAGAATATTAATCTCTAAATACTTTCATAACTAAGAGATGTGGGTAGTTCTAAATTTTTTTTAGTTTGACTAGTTAGGTTGAACCCTTTAAGGGGTGGAGAATAATTACTAGTTGATGTTTGGATCAATAGATTTCGAGGATGAAATCCTTTTTAAGGGGTGGAGTGCTATAACATACCAAATCTTGGACCCTACCCTAGAACTGTGATCTTTTGGGTTTTTACAAACAAGGTTGAGGTTAGGATGATCCTAATAATATAATGCATGAATAATGTAATCTAATATGTCATATAACTCATTTGGTGATAATAAAATGATAAATAACATAATTTCATGCATAATATGATTAATGGGCCTCTAATGGGCTAGATGATATAATCCATGTAAGAAAGCCTCAAATTAAATAATAGACATCAAATTCGTAATCTACACATCAAATTAAGCTTACATGTCAAATTTCATTTAATTTGGACAACCTCAAAATAATATGGTTAGATAGGAGAGAGAAATTGCCTAAAAGGTGTAATTAATAAATAAAAATAATAAATGAATATAAAAGAGGAAAATGATCATATATTTGTGATCTACATAATAAATATAGCATTTGGGTAAATTTTTATCCAATTTGGAGAAAGTTTGCTTAAAAGGTAAAATCAGGAGAGAGAAAGTGTGTAGAACCTTCAAAATATTAATTAAATACTCAAACAACTCCAATATGTAAAACTGAAAGAAAATTCGTATCCAACATACTTAATATGACTTGTAGGTCAAGTTTTATAATTTTTGGATAATCCTAATGCCATTAATGGAGGAGGAAAGAGAATATATTAATTGATTTATTTAACACATTAAAAGTTTCCAAAAGGAAAAACTAAGTGCATAATCGAAATCTACATGCCTTAATTAGCCTATGTGTCAAATTTCATATTAATTGGATAAAGTTTGGACCCTCAATTTTCTTTGGAAAGAAACTTAATCAAACCTTATTTAAATGCAAATATAATTTCTCGATTCCTTGTCACGCTTGTTTTCCTGTTTTAGTTTTCTCGGGTTCAATCCTGACCCTTGGATTTAGATCCAGCGGCAACTAGATCCTCTTCTTCCTTTCCCCTTTCCGATTTCGCACGCAGCGATGGGGGGGTTTCTCTCCCCGATTTCCTTCTCTGATTCCTCTCTTCCTTCTTCACCTTCCTTCCTGGTTTCTTCGCCCTCATCATCCTCTCTCTCCTCCGCACCCGATGACCCTATAAAAGTAGGGGTTTTCACCCCCTTTCCCCCACAACCACTGGCGCCGGCCTTATGCTCTGTTTCCTCCCCTTTTTCCGACTTCATCTCATCTCCTCGCCACCTTGGACCATCGGACCATTAAGGGTCAGTCCCCTGACCTCCACCGAGGTCCCAACTACAATGCGTACACTTTGGTTTGGCTGCTTTTGATTCCAGCATGACCTCCCCTACTCAGCGTCTCCCCCTCAGACTGTCCTTGCCCGACTCTCTTCCGCAGACCTTTGCAAGGTCCGTTTTGTCCCTGAGGGTGTTCACGATTCCTCCGAGATGCTTTCCATAGCATCAATTGCAACGATCAGCTACCTAGCTCGTTTTCCCTCTTCTGGTCATCTTCTTCGCTGACCTTGGAATTTTGTGCAATCGCCTCTGTTTTGACCCCCAGATGTCTTGGCTTCCCGCCAACGAGTTCGTTGCGGTGTTTCCGATCGTTGGGTGTAATTGGTTCTTGCTCGGGCCTTAGTTTCCTTTCCCCCACCCCAATTTCGGGTCGAAGCACATGAGCTTCTCGTCCCAGCCATGGCATGAGCCAGGTAGGGGGAGGAATCCTCTTTGTGATTTCCCCTCTTTACCCCTGCGCCTTTCTTTTCCTTGTGTTTATTTCCCGAGGGGTATAAAAGTATTTTCATGTTTTTTGTTTCTTTGGTTGTCACGAGTCGAACCAGATTTTACCGCGTGACTTGGCCATCTCTGGTTGGGCCAAGTCAGTGGATCTCGTCTTGTCTCTCTCCTCTCCGCGCAACTGAGTTTGATTATTTGGATTTTTCGATTTTCCTGATTGGTTTAACTTTGAAAAATCATAACTAATTGGCTGTTGAGCCAAAAATTACAAATAAATATTCGTTGGAATAAAAAAAATAAGATCTATCTAGAAACATAATTTTTATGACTAAATAAAATGATTAATAACATGTGTTTTTAATAGATCTAATTAAATAAGGATTAACTTATAAAAATCATAACTAATAACATGTAAGTCAGAAAAATATAATAAAATATGTTTTGGAATCTTAATGGCATATACTAAAATATGGAATGTTTTTGGAAAATTAATACACTCATAATAAAAAGGTGGTTTTTAGGGTTTATGAAATCAATATAAATCTAACCCTAATCCCATATATATGCTAATAGGTGCTTCGGAAGCCTAGGCTTGGACCTAGAAGTGTCTTTGGACGTTTGGCTCTGAAGTTGAGGTATGTTGTATCCCCTATTCCCCTATATTGAGCAATTCACCTATCTTTTCTTGAAATTGAGCCTACACAATATGGCTTATCTCTGGTTATCACGATTCATGTGAACTATCTTGGTTATTGTGATCTTGGATAATCTCTTGACATCTTATCTTGTGATATGGCATATTATGATCTTGTTGATAGTATATGTCCACTGTGATGTGGAGGTTTATTGGTGGTTTCCTTTGTTTTCCATTGTGGCAAATCTTGTTTAATGTGACTATACTTTTCTACTTGCCTCTACATTTACCTGCTATGTGATTCAGTAGCACTAGAGTAGTGTAACTGCATTGGTTTTGTTTATAGCAAATGTGATATTTCCTTCTCTTTTTGGGATGGCAAGGAACCTCGTACCCAGGGCAAGATGTGTGATTCTTGGCTCATGTTTATATATATATTTGGGAGATTGGCAGTGTCCCTTTCTCTATCATGCTTCAGCTTTATGGGGGTTGGCCGCCAATTGTGTTTATATTGTTCTAGGGCTATGTTTATCTCACATGCATGCAAGATATTGATTGTGGGGTGTGTGCGCTACTTGTGCTTTGTTTCCCACCATGGTAGTGGATTTATTTATGGCACAATCCTTTTATATGTTATTTTATGGCAAGTAACCCTTTTGTTATGATTAGTTTCTCTTGATATCCGTTTGGGTGGTACTTATCTCTTGCATGGGAAGCCTTGTATATTTTGAAATCCCTTAATCTTTATAAATTGCTCAATTTTTTTTAGTATGCACATACCAGCCTTTGCTGATGTCTCCTATTGTTTCTCTTTTGCTGGGGTATGCTTCCAACCCTAGGTGGAGGACAAGAAAGGCTTGACATGTGGATCCGGACTTAGATTGAGAAGTTTAAACTTGGAGACAATCTTGAGGTGGTTTAGATTTCCTCTACATGGATCCTTGTGATGTAAGTTTGTAACCCTTTGATTTATAATTGAATAGTCAAATATTTTCTTCCGCTGCTATACTTTGGTCTTTTGTTACCATTAAATAAAGATTGAAAATTTTACACTCACTCCATCATGCCTTCTGAGTGTGTTTGGACTGGAGGTTTTATTGTTCAATTTTTTTTGTAAGGAAGTGTTTTCACTTCTTTACACATCGACTTATCAACCCTTCACCTTTTGTCACCACCATAGACTTATAACCCATCGACCTCTATCCCAATCGACCTCCACACCATCGACCGGTAACCCATCGACATCCACCCCATAAACCTACATTCCATCATTTACTCTTCCAGTTGGTCCCAAAACAGCACGTTGAAAACCTAAAAGGTCTCACCTCTTTTCCTACCTACGCCACGTGGTGGAGTGAATCTCACAATATGGTAGTGTAGGTCTTTTCTTATCTCTACTACCGCTATGTGGGTTTCTCATATCAGTTGAACCATATATGTTGTTGCTATCCACTGCCCCCATGCAAGTTTCTTAGATCTATTGATCCATATCTGTTGATGTTGCTGCTATCTACTGCCTCTATGTAGGTTTCTTAGATCTCTATTTACTTCCCTTATGTGGGTTTCTTAGATCTATTTCTCCAGATATGTTGTTGTTATCTTCTGCCCCTATGCAGGTTCCCTAGATCTATTTGGATCTGGTTGCTTCTTCCTCTGCCCCTATGTTGGTTGTTTAGATCTGCTCTTTTGTTGTTATTTTCTACTGCCCTTGTTCTACTATTGTTGCTCCACTACGAGTTTCTCAGATTTCATCATCCATATTTACCCTTTTGTACTCTTCTATTGCATCTTTGTGAGTGCCATCTCTCTAGCTTCTATGGCGACTATGGATCCTTCACAGAATTGTGTGTTACAACCGTGAAAGTTGATGGATCAAATTACCATATGTGGGCAACATCATTTAAACTCTATGTCAAAGTCCAAGGACGTTACCCTCATATCTCTTTTGCTACTAAGGATCCTCATGATGTCTCGGCAGATGACAAGGACAAATAGGCCTCTAACCAATGGTCCAAAGATGATTCTGGCATCATGGTGTGAACGGTGAACAGTGTTGAACCAAAGATCATCCAGTCTCTTCTTCACCTGCAAAATGCCAAAGCCATGTGGGATCAACTGTCCCATGTGTACTCACATTATCAAAACCCAAAGAAGGACTTCGAGATCTTCAATAACTTGGATAAAATGGAGTATTCTACTGACGACTCTATAGAAGACTGTTATAAATGGTGTTCAACACTTTAGAATAAATTTGAAGTATATCATTCACTCATTGTTGATATCAAAGAAGTTCAACGGCAACAGGACAAACTTTAGTTTGTCCAATTTCTATCTGGTTTGTCTCATTTCTTTTGCAGACGTGATAGACCAAAATCGTATCCAATTATCTTTACCTACACTAAGGGATGTTCTCAAGTGCATTCAATGCCTTCCTTCATGGACTCTCTGCCTACTATTTCTTCTATTCACTCGATCTTTGCAGTTCGCTCCCCTGATTCTGGTCAAGGATGTGGTTGTGGTCATGGTCGAGGCTGCATTGGATGTGCTCTTGGAAGAGGTCCTCCTTCTGGCCGTAGAAGAGTTCAACATCAACCCCCTCCTTCCAACAACTTCTACAACTTCTGTGGGCACACGAACCACGATGAGGACCACTGCTGGAAAAATTATGATAAGCCTTTTTGGGCAAATAAGGTTTCCTCTAATGTTTGTGAAGACTCATTTGTTACTGCCTCAAGCTATACTCAACCCATAGTTGAGTGGATTTGATTGGAGTTCGAGAAATTCCTCCGAGCATGTATTTCCTCGCCAACAACTGCTACAGAAGGAGGTTCTTCTGCCTTACTTGCATCTCCTTCTACTACTGAATCTCTATACGAGGAAGAGGATTGGTCCCGGCCATGAGGGACCAGATGGATTGTACTATGAAGATGTGCCACAATCTACTGTCACTCTGCTATCTACTTCTGTGACTATTCTATAATGGCACTATCTCCTAGGGCATCCTTTTATTGCTAAACTCTGTTGTTTATTTCTAAATATTTTTGAGATTTTTTTTTGTGTGTGAATCATGCCAGTTTGGCAAAGAAACTCAGGCTATTTTTCATAAGAAGCAAAAAAATAGTTTTAAAAATATATTTGACATTGTTTATGTTGATATTTGGGGTCCATGTTCAGTGTCTAGCTTGTCTGGATACCGCTATTTTATGAACTTTATTGACGATTATTCCAGGGAAACTTGGTTGGTTCTAATAATGTATCGTAGTATCATTTTGCAAACTATCACCACCTTTCAAACTGAGATTTAAACACAATTCAAAACTACTGTAAAAATCTTGGGAACTGATAATGGCTTAGAGTTTATGCAAAAATGTTGATCATCTTTGCAAGTTTCAGGATACCATTCATCAGACTTCCTGCTCTTACACCACCACAATAAAATGGTGTGGTAGAAAGGAAGAATTGTCATGTACTTGACTTAGCACATACTCTTCTTCTTCACTTTCATGTTCCTAAACTTTTCTAGCCTGAATCCATTTCTACAGTGTGCTACTTAATCAACCTTATGCCTTTTTTTGTGTTACATAATCAGGTCCCTGTCTCTCTTCTTTACCCTGATGCGCCTTTGTTTTCTGTTCCATGGTGCATCTTTGGCAACACTTGTTTTGTTAAAAATCTCCACCCTGGGATATCTAAACTTGAACCCCGCTCCATTAAGTGTGTCTTTTTGGGATATTCTTGAACTCCGAAAGGATATCACTATTATGATCATGTCAATTAACAATGGTTTGTGAGTGTGGATGTTGTTTTCTTTGAAAACACACTGTACTACTTTAACAAGAGGTTTGCTTTATCTAGTGATTTGTTGGTTCCTACTCCTCTACCTGAGGTAGTACGTAGAACATGATCACACTGACAAAACTGAAGAGGTGTCCATGAGAAGACCCATGGTTATAGACCCCCCTCTCTCTCCTCAACAATCAATTCCTCACTCGTCAGTAGGTCACAACACCCTCTAGGTATTTTCTGACCTACATCTTCCTATCATCCTAAGGAAAGGTGTTTGTTCCCGCACTCAGCATACAATTACTAATTTTTACTTTACAAATAA
Organism: Alisma plantago-aquatica; assembly: GCA_963693085.1. Classification (NCBI taxonomy): domain Eukaryota; kingdom Viridiplantae; phylum Streptophyta; class Magnoliopsida; order Alismatales; family Alismataceae; genus Alisma; species Alisma plantago-aquatica. Next base: position 1,152,434,044 of record OY856409.1, on the reverse strand, counting down.
TCTTGATGCTAGCTTTGCATGTTTTACTACTGCTCTTTCTGCTATTTTCGTGCAAAAGAATGCTACACAAGTTCTTCAGCATCCTACCTGGAATTAAGTTATGGAAACAGAAATGTCTGCCCTATGAGATCACACAACTTGGGATTTTTTTGATCATCCTAAAAACTATCCAACTGTTGGATGTTGTTGGATCTTTACTGATAAATATCAACCAAATGATTCTATTGAACGGATGAAGACTTGCCTTGTAGCAAAAGACTAAACTCAGACATATGGAGTGGACTACTTTGAAACTTTCTCTTATGGCATGCCTCAGCTCTGTAAGAGTACTTATCATTGTAGTTGTCAACAATGATTGACCTCTTTATCAACTTGATGTCGAAAATGTCTTCTTGTATGGTGACCAACATGATGAAGTTTATATGGAGAAACCACCTAGTTTTGTTAGTCAAGGGGAGTGTTCCCAAGTATACTGACTCAGGAAGGCGATATATGGCCTAAAATAAAGTCCAGATACATGGTTTGATAAATTAAGCCAGATACTTCTCAAGTTCCAAATTCGACTTTCACATCCTGATCATTCTATTTTTATTAAAAAATATCATCTCTGGACTTGTTTTACTTATTGTTTACGTGGACAATATCATTTTGTCTGGTGATGATTATGAAGACATCACAACTACCAAATAATATCTTGAATAACATTTTATTACTAATGATCTGGGTATACTTAAAAATTTCTTGGGAATGTAATTTTCCAGATCGTCTTCTGGTGTCTGCCTTTCACATCGCAAATATGTGTTGGGTCTTCTGATAGAAGCATGTATGCTCGGGTCTAAACCTGTTAGTACTCCTCTAGATCCCAATACTAATTAGGATGATGAATATTCACCTTCATACACTAATAATCATCAATACTAACAAACAATTGGTAAGATTACCTATCTCATTGTGACAAGAGATGATATTACTGTTGTTGTTGGACATGTCAGTAGGTATTTGGACAAACTTCAGCAATGTCATTGGATGTTTTTTATCACAATCTTAAATATCTAAAAATTTTCTCCCAGAAAAGGTTTACTCTATTGTAGACATGGGAACTACAAACTTACTAGGTATTCTGACTCTGATTATGTCAGTAGTTGATGTGACCAAAAATCTACTTCTGGATATTGTTCCTTTATTGGCGAGAACCTAGTTACATGGTGCAATAAAAAGCAAACCTTGGTTGCCCGATCAAGTGATAAAGCAAAATATATGGCTATGGCTCACACTGCTTGTGAACTAATGTGGGTCCAAGGACAACGAATTGATATTTCTGACGCTGATCCTATTCCTATGTGTTATCTTATGTTGTGTGTTTTGTTGTCTAGTGTTATGTGTTTTGTTATGTGCTTAAGTCTTATCTTGTCTTTAGCTTTTCTTTTATCCCATATTGCCTAGTTCTAGTTCTCCCTTCCTCTTTTGTCCTATAAAAGAGAGTGCATGTAATTTTTTCTAAAATATCAAAGAAAGCTTTTCTCATTCTTTAGTTACCTAATAGTACCAATGTGAGGTAGATCCACTAAGATCACTAGTCAATTATGATTGCCAATCCCAACTATTGGCAACCTCACAAATGTCAAATCTCATATTGTGACATCCTGCCATCACAAAGATAGTGAAACGCCACACAAAAATGTGAGGAACCATCATAAACATCGTATTACCAAAAATACGAGTTAATTAAAATCGATTGCGAAAAGTAGATAAGGAAGGAACTATTACAACCAGATCCACATCCTACAAAGAAACATGTTATATACATATACATAAACTTGATACATGTCCACAACTCATAGGATCTAGCTGTCCCATAAGCATAAGAGTTCACCACCTGTTTATGTACATAACAGACCTAGCCAGGTCATCAATAAGATAAGAAAGCCATAACAACTATACATCGTGAAACCTCATCAAAACACCTCCAAGGACATGAGAGTATAGGGATGATGACTCTAGGACTCTACTACAAAACAACCACAAAAGCAGCATATCCATTTCTTGCCTTCTACTGATCTCCTTGCTGCTCAGCTGCAACACCACAATCACCACCACATATAGCACGTCCACCTAAAAAGGTTTTAAACCAACAGGGTGAGACACATAGTCCCAGTGAGAAACATAACTCCCCGCCGAACTATAAAACCTTGGGAGAGCTAGAGAAGATAAAGTAGGTAACTGATATAAGCTAATCATATATGCAACATACTGAGCAAAACTATCTTTATAACATCTTACCAGGATATCTAAGAGGCATATAGACAGATAATATATGAAACATGATTGACAAGACAAGTCTTATAGGATCTTATCATAACATCTTAGAAACATGTAATTAGATACAAGATATAATTAGGACAACTATACAAACAAGGCCTCAACCAATTTTCCATGTTTGTCCTAAGAAAATATACTATACGGCTAGATTACGATTTATTATGCCCTAAGGAAGTGAGTCATACCACTCAGATCCAAACCGACCACCGCTTGGTCGCAATCGATTGCCATACAAGGTCAATGGGAGAGCCGGGTTCCACGACCTCTTTCCCTTGTGGTCAGTGCACAAGAACCAACAAGCAGGACCGCAATCTCATGCTTAAGTGGCCTCAGCCACACAAGGTCAGGCTACCCTCTGCCTAGCCCACCTTGGTACAAGTATCGACACTAGAAAATTGAGCCACGGGCATGTTCGCCGTGCTCCATCATCACTGAGCCATGGGCCTATTCACCAAGCTCTATCACATATTCTGATCCATGGGCCTGAAACCGTGCTCTAAACATGCACTACTACTTAGGGCATAGGCTCACCCCGCATATTCAACAATATGTGTTCTAGGTTATCCCTTAGGAGAGCCTATTTCACCATCACCAAACTCCTAATGATGATGGATCTATGGCCATGGAAAACTACATGAAAGATTCATCTGTAATTAATTTACATAATTTAAGTGGATTGCAAGATTCAACCAAGTTATGGAACATGTAAATTATATCACAAGTAAACAACATAGATCTCGTTATCATGGGTTACATTGTCACTCTTATTCTCAAAGCCATCAACATCATCATGATCCATCACAAGGATCCAACATTACATGTTACCACTTGGCCTCTTGCCAATCATCAAGATCCATATCAAGGATCAACATCATAGGGACTCAATCCCATCATCAAGGCACACATTACCATTCCATGGGTAACACCCATCATATATCACTGGGTTCATCATAAACCTTAATGTTCCACATCATATCATTGTCATGCCATCACCATGGCCTCATCATACCAATGGTACCTGCATGGTTAGCATAAGCATAGAGGTACAACTGTACTCATACAAGGAACATATTAATATTATTGCATATATCAAGGGAGATATAATTATGCTATTGAATGAGCATATCTATGCATGACATTATCATATATAACTTTTCAATCAAGCATTAGGGTTACCAACCGAACACAAAGTACAACCCTCACTATAAATATATCGGGTAAGGGACAACCCTCACCAAAGGTATCACAACCCATAACGTTCCTCACTTATAGGTGTATCAAACCTCACCAAAAGTGTAACGTCCATCACTGTCTTGGTTAACATTGCACAAAGGGGCTAACATGGATATCAGTCAACATGTATCTCGGGTTGACACCCATCTTGGGCTAACATCCAACAATGTATAAACTGATAACAGGCACACTCAAGGAACAACATAATGGTTAATAGCTAACACCCTTCCCAGGTTATCACTCATAACGGGATAACGCCCTGTCGGGTTGTTGGGTTTTAGGGGAGACAGAGAAGGTAGCGGAAACAAAAAATTTCTTCTCCCAAACCCAGAATAAAGGAATCGTGTCAACGTATATACAATAGGAATGATGGTTTGTAGAGGTGTACCTTGTCCCGAGGCTTGCTCGGCGACGTTACCTCGCAGCTTGCACGGTCTTCACCTCCGATCTTGGACAGTGTCTGTGCAGCTCATGGTCTCACTGGGACTATCAGGATTGACAATTGTCCTCTGAGCGGCATAAGTCTCCCGCCTCTGAAGTAGTCCACACATACCACCTAGAAGTCCAATCTCCTTGTCCCACAAGGAATCAGAAGGAGTCACACCCTCTTGTCAGCGTACTAGTCACCAACACACTCTCCTATAACTAATTGCCTTTCTGTAGTTGTCTTTCCCTTACTGTGCCTCCCTTATCGGGTAGCACTTGCTCAGGCTCTCTCTCAGTTACCAAAACCAGAGAGAATGACAACTTTGCAGAGCAACTGGTGTTCTGAGTTGTTGTTTGAGAAGCCCCCAATACCTCTATATATAGGAGGGTCATGGGACAAGGTTCTCTACCCCGGGCAATGCGAGACTAAAGCAAGAGTAGAAGGGTTCGAGATTTTCCACAAAAACAACCAACTACGCCAGCTGAACCGATCGTTTCAAACATGAAACAATCGGTTGGGGAGTTGACCCGATCGGTTCACACCTCAACCGATCGGTTGGGGTACTTGAGTCAATCGGTTCACTTCTGAGCCGATCGGTTCATGATCCTGGTCCAACTCAAATTGACTTTCATATTTGTTTCCGATTAATCAAATATTAATCCTTGTCCAACTCGAATTTGTACAAGTGAAACAAATTGTATTTGCAAAATAGTCTTTTGACTTTCCAAACGATCTCGGTTGGTCCACGAATCGACCGGTTCAACAATTGAGTCGATCGTTTCATGACACATGAGCCGATTGTCTCACCAGTTGAGCCGATCGATTCATCAACCTGAGCCGATCGGTTCATCCCATGAGTCGATCGGTTGGTGCAGCAGACTATGCACAATCAGTCAATTGTAGTTTCAATCAATCTGATACTCTAATCAATTGGTCCAACACCTTAAACACTATGACATTGAGCTATCAATTGATTGAGTGTTTAATTGAACTACTAAACTCCTTTAGTAATCAGTCTAAACATCGTTTGTGGATAAACTCCTCTTCCAGGTTAAATCCTATGTGTGTGACCTTGCATGCCCATTTCACGTTGGCAGTGAAAGTCCATAACACTTATGACTGACTTCACAAGCAAACAGAGGTGCCTAGTCGCACATCAGTGCTACCCAAGTGAAATAGAAAGTTGGAGAACAACTTTCAATCCTACAATCTATGAATGGTGTTACAATGAATGTATAATTCCTTTGTCCCTGATATCCCGAATGAACTCAAGGCATGGAACAGCCATCCTGTCAACGTTCATTCACTTTCTTGATCTCAGAGTAGATTGGAGGAGATATGTATGACATCAATATCACATACTGATTCACACATATGTGCACACGCCTATCTCAATCCTACTCATCAAGTGGCCATGGATATCAAACTCCTTCAGGAAGGACAAATCCCATATCTATCACTCACCCCTCAAAAGCCCCATGTGTCAAAGCCACCCAATCATCACCTTTATAACAACCCATGTTTCAGGACTGCGTTTGATGATGTCAAAGTGTACCCAACAACATGTGTTGAGTGTAGTGATTTCAGGTCAAAGAATCACACTCACCACCATCACTGTGAGAACTGACTGTGACTACCATGTCATGATTTCATGTGTCAAACTCACGGTGGGTCTGTCTGGTACACTTGTTCTCTAACAAGTACCTATGTGTTTGGTTTGATATCTCTATATCATGACTAACGAGATTATGTCATCAACCAACACCATAATCTAATCTTGTGTGTCATTGTTTTCTATCTACCTTCCACAATGACATCTGACTAGGGACATAATAAGAATGTACAAACTCTTAGCATCAGTATGATCTCATCATTCAGGTCCTGAACCTGAAGGCATATGTCATTGAGTACTGTCATTCTCTAGACATTCAATCTGTTCTATCATTATCTCATATGACTGAACCAGAAAGAATTGGAAGCTTGCCTTTGATGTTTATCAAATCAATCTTAATGTATCCCACCAATCATCCCATGATTGGCTCTCAGGGCATACATACCAACATATTCCCACTTGCACTGTGAGCCAATCACCCTTGAATCATATTCATAGTGATCTTCCAACATGTCCCACATGTTACTGTTCTCTAGTGCTAACATAGTGAGTTATGGCAACACCTTGCCAAAGTCGGTATTAACTGCATGTCTCGCATCTCTTCACTGTACGTCACACGTATGAGATGGAGTTGTCGTAATATGCGATCTAGTATTCCTTTGCTAACCTTTAGCCACATTGCATGACCAAGTACTCCTTACTTGTCATCAAAGATCAGAATAACTATAAGTTCATCTCTATGAACTCCTAGATCCATATAGTATCCACTGTTGTTCTCTAACACATAGATACTTGGCATTTTCTTTTAAACGGCTTTATTGGAACGTTTCCATTTATCAACAAAAATTCACTTTTATATATATCTCATATATATTTTGCGATTAATTTTCTATCCTTTTCGGAAGTTCGCATTAGTGTAACTCTTTACAGTGAACCCTCCCTTATTTCCATAGAACTAGTACTTCTTAACTACTTATCAAGTTCTCATGGTATTCCAGTAACCCTTATTGGAACTTGACAGACATCCACTCGTCATGTCCCACATATGAGTTTTCAGGATGATCATATCATATTGTCATGTCCTACATACAAGATGATGAATGCATTTTATTCTTGCTATGTCCATACATGCAAGATGATGGGATGACTACATACATGATAGATCCATATCTATTCTTAGTGTTCCCATTCTTCATAAGAATTGGACACTTGGCCTTGGGATACCAACTCCATGAAACATGGACAAGTTTTCTCCCACTGAATCTATGCATACTGAACCCTTCAGTATAGATTGCCAATGTATGTTTTCTCTTTTCAGGTTAAGAGGTTTTCGATAACTATCTCTATAGATCTCTATTCCTATCTCATAGGAAATGTCTCTATATTCCCTAAAGATAATTTCCACTTTGGATTTCCATTCTAGAACATTTCCATTTCACATCAACATGTGGAATGTGAATATGCTCCCACTTAATCACATATCTCTCTTTATCTTTGGCATATCCGTCAAGCCTTTTGACTATATTATCAAAATAAAGATCACAGTTCTGAGTTGCTTGTACTCAATCAATCACATTGATTAGTCCATTGTAACATATAGATTTCATTTGCATTAATGGATTCATAAACCTTATAGGTTGTGTCACGTACACATCCTTGTTTTATTCCTGATAGGAATGTGGTTTTAGTATCTGTATGCCAAATTTCTTAGTCATTAAGTTGCAATCAACAAGCATCATCCTTCTCAAAACGTTATCCATGTGTCTTAACGCTTAAGACTCATTCACACTTATGGATTTCATCCCAATGGGTGCTACCATCAAGGTCATACCTTATGGTTCTCATGGATGTCATTTAGGATGTAATGGTCATAAACCATAACTCAAAATCTGGTTCCTCATATTCATCTAGATCATTGATTCATTACATGACCAACTCATCACATAGACAATCGAGGTGTATCTGTCAAGGATATAAGAACTCATAACTTCTTGTGATTCTTAATATCCTTTATTAGTGTGGGGTATTCTTTATTTAAGAAGAAATTAGTTATTTGATAATCATCTTCTAATTCCTTAGAGTATGACTCCTTTTGATTTAGACATCACCATGCCTTAATCATGAGTTCACTATGATACACTATCATAATCACTCATAAGGTTCTCAAACATTTGGTTCAAGTATTTCATTCATTGATCTCATCAAGAATTAACACTTTACCAAATTCATACTTCATCTATGATATTCTTGAACACTTCAAGATATTCATATTGGTATTTCTCTAGACACCGTTTGAAGTATTAGCATTTGCTCCAATAGGTATGTAAATACATCACATGTATTATACCTAATAGGATAATCATTCTCCCACTACCACTAGTGAAGATTGATTAATCATGTCTAAGAGATTCATGTCTCTTACTGGTTCTCTAACCAAAATAGTCTAGCTTATCCATCATATGGAAACTAGAAATGAACTTCTCATGATTTATGCTAATTTGATTGTTTGAGTTATCAGTAACTTTTAGGTATCATTTTATCTTATGCATACCAGGTACCACAAGATAAACAAGGCATTTCCACAAAGATTGAAACATCAACTTTATTAATTGCTATTATTGTCATATAATATGCAAAATAACGTGTTTCTTTCTATTAGAAAATATGAAATAGCAGTTCATATCTCTATTACATGTCTTTAAGGCTGAAAATAAACTAAAATACTCCTATCTATGGCGGCAACATTTGCCCCATTTATTGGGTGCTTTACACTTTATATCTTGGTATCATATACCTCAAAAAGTGTTACAAGTTTATTTCATGACACATTCAGGTGGAGATGTCTGTTGCCTCCTTCTTCTTTAGTTCTTCCAGATAGAGTGGACAATTCCTTTTCCAATGTCCTGGCTTTTGACAATGGTGGCGATTGCTTCTCTTGGTCACGCCTCCCTTGGCCTTGAGAGTTGAAGATGATTTGGGCTACTGGATAGCATCAAAACCTTTCTTAGCCTTGCCCTTGCCCTTGTGCTTGGACTTGCCTTTCTTGTCGTTGATCATCATCACAGACTTAGGCTTGTCCTTCTTCATATGTATCTCATCTGTCCTCAACATGCCCAACAACTCTATCAATGGCTTGTCAAAGTTGTTCATGTTGTAGTTCATCACAAACTGACTGTAGGATTCTGGCAACAATTACAGTATCACGTCAGTAGCCAACTCTTAGCTCAGGGGAAATCCCAGTCTTGTCAGGTTCTCTACATACCCAATCATTTTGAGTGTGTGAGGACCAACTGGATCTCCTTCTGTCATGACACACTTGAACAACGCCCTGGAGACATCATACCTCTCTTGTCGTGCTTGATCTTCATACATGTTCTTGAGATGCTGAATCATCTCAATGACACCCATGTTCTCATGTTGTCTCTACAACTCGTGGTTCATGGAGTACAACATCAAGCACTTTGCATCAATGGCATCATCAGAATGCTTCTTGTAAGCATCCATTTCTGCCTTTAGTGTGGTAGGAGTAGGTTCCTCTGGAACTGGAGTATCCAGGACATAGAGCTTTCTCTCTTGAGTGAGAACAATTCTCAATGTCCTAAACCAGTCATGGAAGTTAGTCCCATTCAGCTTGTCCTTCTCAAGGACCGATCACAATGAAAAGTGATTGTTGTTTGTTGTCATTTGTACTACAAAAGGAAATATATGCAATTTAGTCCAAAACTCAATTTTGACTTATTTGATTGATTTGAAAGGTTGACGATATAATTAGGACTTTAATTAATTATCACTTCCACTATTTTTTGTTCAAATTGATAGCCCTCACCATTAATTCGAAAGATTGCAGCGTACAATCTTCTAGTGGGTCAAGATCCTAAAATCCTCTGAGTCATGGACCAGCTAGGGTTGTCACCCACAACTTAGATCTTCTAGGTAGGCAACTTTTGCCAATTGCATCATATGCAACTCTTGAAAGATGTCATATGCAACTCCTTGCCATGATCACCTCCATGCCTCAAGGTGCTAGATCCTATCTAGGTCATCTTGTTAAGTCCAACCCAAAGCCAACACGATGAATATGCACCCTGCCAGGGTAGACCCACATATCCATCCTTCACATTTCCATAAGATAGACTGTGCACCATGCTAGGGCGTGCCCACACTTGGCCGATCAAGCTTTTCACGTGTGTCGCATTTGGAAGGCATCTAAAACTTTAATATTTAATGAGGGATTTGATTTTTATAGGTATATATACATATCCAATCACCACAATATATAGTACATATCATATACATACTATATCCCACAGAAAACATGTGAAATGATAAAATCAATGATTATGGCCATCCTAATGTGATTCCTCAAGCCAAGAGGAATCACAGTCATCTAGGTCTACATCACATACAACCTGTCCATGATGAAGTGCTATAGTCGTCCGAGTTGATCAACTCATTACATGAATGACCTGCTCGCCCTGGCTGGTCATCTGGGTGCCACCAGCCGATCGGTTGGCTCCTCCAACCCATCAGTTCGTCTGGTCGTTGTGCATCTCCTCAGGTCACCACCCACTCGTCTCGCTCCTCGAGCCGATTGTTTGGATCGCCAACCGATCAGTTCACGCCTTGAACCGATCGTCTCATTTGTCATCAGATTGTCCTCCGTTCTTTGACATAACAGGAAATAAAAGATCTATCCTATTTACATTTAAATTGGGAAACCCCGAGTTACATTTGGGGGGAGAAAAGGTAGAAAATAAATCTCAAGTTACATCGGGAATAAGGAGGTAGGGAATCGGTGCACATACTGAGATGCAAGCAACCATATACAACCAAGCACATATACATAGGGTTTATTGGCCATAACCACACTATACATCCACCACAAAACTCGTTTAAGGGTGACGCGTATCGAGTGCATTCATATTACATATCATATATGTATATTGGGATTTGTGGATTTAGGATTGGACGAACACAAAACCAATTTTATTCGCATCGTATGCAATAAATAAAGATGACAAACCAAAATCGATCACATCGATAATCCTAAAGTATAGAGCAGTTGACGTGGCTCTAATACCACTGTTGGGTTTTAGGGGAGACAGAGAAGGCAGCGGAAACAAAAAAATTCTTCTCCCAAACCCAGAATAAAGGAATCACGTCAACGTTTATACAATAGGAAGGATGGTTTGTAGAGGTGTACCTTGTCCCGAGGCTTGCTCGGTGACGTTACCTCGCGGCTTGCGTGGTCTTCACCTCCGGTCTTAGACGGTGTCTGTGTAGCTCCTGGTCTCACTGGGACTGTCAGGATTGACAACTATCCTCCGAGCAGCAAAAGTCTCCCGCCTCTAAAGTAGTCCACACGGACCACCTGGAACTCTGATCTCCTTGTCCCACAAGGAATTGGAAGGAGTCGCACCCTCCTATTGGTGTACTAGACACTAACACACTCTCCTGCAACCAGTTGCCTTTCTGCAATTGTCTTTCCCTCATTGTGCCTCCCTTATCAGGAAACACTTGCTCGGGCTCTCTCTCGATTACCAAAACCAGAGAGAATGACAACTTTGCAGATCAATTGGTGTTCTGAGTTGTTGTTTGAGAAGCCCCCAATACCCCTATATATAGGAGGGTCATGGGACATGGTTCTCTACCCCGGGCAATGCGGGACTAAAGTAGGAGTAGAAGGGTTCGAGATTTTCCACAAAAACAACCAACTCCGCCAGCTGAACCGATCGTTTCAAACATAAAACGGTCGGTTGGGGAGTTGAGCCGACCGGTTCACACCTCAACCGATCAGTTGGGGCACCTGAGCCGATCGATTCGTGATCCTGGTTCAACTCAAATTGACTTCCATATTTGTTTCTGATTAATCAAATATTAATCCTTGTCCAACTCGAATTTATATAAGTGAAACAAATTGTATTTGCAAAATAGTCTTCTGACTTTCCAAACGATCTCGGTTGGTCCACGAATCGACCGGTTCAACAATTGAGCTGATCGTTTCCTGACACATGAGTCGATCGTCTCACCAGTTGAGCCGATCCGTTCGTCAACCTGAGCCGATCGGTTCATCCCATGAGCCGATCGGTTGGTGCAGCAGACTATGCACAATCAGTCCATTGCAGTTTCAATCAATCTGATACTCTAATCAATTGGTCCAACACCTTGAACACTATGATACTGAGCTATCAATTGATTGAGTGTTTAATTGAACTACTAAACTCCTTTAGTAATCAATCTAAACATTTTTTGTGGATAAACTGCTCTTCCAGGTTAAATCCTATGTGTGTGACCCTACAGACCCATTTCACGTTGGCAGTGAAAGTCCATAACACTTATGACTTCACAAGCAAAGAGCGGTGCCTAGTCGCACATCAGTGCTACCCAAGTGAAATAGAAAGTTGGAGAACAACTTTCAATCCTACAATCCGTGAATGGTGTTACAATGAATGTATAATTCCTTTGTCCCTGATATCCCGAATGAACTCAAGGCATGGAACAGTCATCCTGTCAACGTTCATTCACTTTCTTGATCTCAGAGTAGATTGGAGGATATATGTATGACATCAATATCACATACTGATTCACAAATGTGTGTGCACGCCTATCTCAATCCTACTCATCAAGTGGCCATGGATATCAAACTCCCTCAGGAGGGACAAATCCCATATCTATCACTCACCCCTCAAAGGCCCCATGTGTCAAAGCCACCCAATCATCACCTTTATAACAACCCATGTTTCAAGACTGCGTTTGATGATGTCAAAGTGTACCCAATGACATGTGTTGAGTGTAGTAATTTCAGGTCAAAGAATCACACTCACCACCATCACTATGAGAACTGAATGTAACTACCATGTCATGGTTCCATTTGTTAAACTCACGGTGGGTCTGTCTGGACACTTGTTCTCTAACAAGTACCTATGTGTTTGGTTTGATATCTCTATATCATGACTAACGAGATTCTGTCATCAACCAACACCACAATCTAGTCTTGTGTGTCATTGTTGTCTATCTACCTTCTACAATGACATCCGAATAGGGACATAATAAGAATGTACAAACTCTTAGCATCCGTATGATCTCATCGTTCAAGTCCTGAACATGAAGGCATACGTCATTGAGTACTGTCATTCTCTAGACATTCAATATGTTCTATCATTATCTCATATGATTGAATCAGAAAGAATTGGAAGCTTTCCTTTGATGCTTATCAAATCAATCTTAATGTATCCCACCAATCAAACCATGATTGGCTCTCAGGGCATACATACCAACACGGGAAACATCCAACCAACACATCCTGATAACGCCCTAAGCACAACAGACTAACGCAGTGTCACCCTATCAAGCCAATATTGGGTAGCACAACTCCATAACGGGTTAACAACTCATGTGGTTAACACCACATCCCGATAATGCCCTAAGGCTGATAACGAACAACACACTTGCACACAGCTCATAGCAGGTCGATACCGGGCAAGCACATAGTAGGCTGATATCGCCCAGCCACACACATAGTAGGGTTGATATCGTGCAAGGGACAATAAGGTGCATAACACCCATAACAGGTTAACATCTAGCTGTTATGGGTTAAGCTGATATCATCTGAGACCATTGATTACGATATCAAGCAACACCTCAAAGACCAGCATAATGGGCTAAGCACTTTAATCAGACTGATAACATGCACAACACAATGGTAACAAGGGTCACAGCCGATAACGACCTCAACAATGTATCTGTCAACACTACATATCGCCCAAAGGGTCAACTATCCCAGAACTCATAATGGTCAAGGGGTCAACAAACAACCACCTAGCATATCTTCCAAGCTTAACCTTAGGAGAGGGATATCGGGCACCACCTTACACAAAATGATATCGAGCAGCAAGACATCTTGGGTTGTCAATGATATCGGTTTCACCTCTCCACAAAATGATATCGGGCATCACAGGATATCATATTACTCCACCTATCAGGTTGTTCATCTTCAACCTTAAGACAGTCACCCAACCCTAAAAGATTAAGAGTGTTGGCTCACCTCTTAATAAATAAGTGAGAGGGGTCTTGCACAACCTCTATCACATATAGGGCAACAAGGTAGATCTTCACCATATCGGCCAACCAACCAACAACTAGGTCAACACCCAACCCAAGGCTCACTCTTCCAAATCCATGGTGAGAGAGAGGGGTGTTTCTCAACCAACTAGAGTGTGTAGACTCAACTCTCAAAAACTAAGTGAGAGAGGGGTTTTGCCCACACAACTAGAGCTTAAGCTCACCTCTTAAGACCAAAGAGAGAAAGGGGATTTGCCCCAAGAACACGCCACAACACACCGTGGAATTAGGAGACCCTAGGCTCACCTCTCAACAACTAAGAGAGAGGGGTTTTGCCCAAGGAACCCTAATCCAAGGTTTGGCCAACAAGGTCAATGGTTCATCTAGGGCAACAACATGACCATTAAAGCAAGAAACATATCTAGCAAGATAACATGGCCGATCAAGATAGCATATAACAAAGTAACATGGCAAGGAAGTAGTATAGTTAGGGTTAGGAGTTATGTAACCTGCCTCAAGCACACTCCTCAAGCTCTAAAGCTCCAATCACCAAGCTCCAAGATCCAAGGCACCACCTTCGACCACCTCAAGAAGAGAAGAAAAACTCATAACCACCATGTCCGAAAAACAAGCAAGAAGGAGAAGGTGTCAAGGAAAAAGAGAAGGATACTCACCTCAAGAGGAGAAAAAGGAGCAAGGTAGCAAGAGGTATCGGCCAAGACACCAGTTGTATCAGCCACCACTTCCTCTTCTCCACTCCTAGCTCAGCCACCAAAGGAAACAAAGCAACTAAGGGTACTAAAGAGGCCTAGCAATCAAGAAGGGTCGCTTATATACTAAGGGGTGAAGGGAGAGAGCAAGGCAAGGTGGCACCCAACCCTACCACACTTGTCCTCGGGTCATGCCACATGCTAACACCCACAAAACCACATGTCCATGACTTAGCACCCACTTAGCAAAGCAACAACCACTTGTCCAAAGATGGTGACACAAACGAGGCTAGGTGGAGGGTGTGTGTGTCGCCCATCATGGCAACCCGACACACCATGGCTGATACACCTCTTGCATGATACAACCAGGCACTCCTCTGGCCGACACACCAAGGTCCAGCCCGATAAAAAGCTCCAACAAGGCTCAACATAACTCAACAAGGCTCACAAAGCCCTAGGATACTCAAGCAAAGAGCCCAACCCATCCTCCCAACCCTAGAGGATGTAAGGAGAGAGAAAGACATATCTCAAGGTGACAAACTTGCACGCCAACCCTAAAACTTGGGTAATTTGCAAGTTGCACCTCAACCTCTCAACAAAGAACAAACAAGCCCTAACCACAACTTAGGTGATTAGCAAACATCTAAACATCATGTTTAGCCAAAGCAAATAGGGTAAGCCCAAAATGAGGGTCAGGGTCCTTACAAACCATAAAATCCTACAAAAGGATTTCGTCCCCGGAATCCGAAGAGAAAAGCGCGATATTCTTCCTCCTCATCTCTTCCTCAAGCTCCCATGTGGCTTCCTCAACGCCACGATGATGCCAAAGAACCTTCACAAGAACAAGGTCCTTCCTCTTCAACTTCTTCACTCTTTTGTCAAGGATCAACACTGAACCTTCCTCGTAGGTCACATCTTCATCAAGATCAACCTCAACTGGCTGTATCACTGTCTCTGTGTTTGGATGACTTTTCTTCGGCATACTGACATGGAATACTAGATGCAACCTGTGCAAATCTGGTGGTATCTCTAACTTGTAAGCCACTTTGCCAACACGTGCTATCACTGGATATGGCCCCATATACCTGGAGCCAACTAGTCTTTACAGCCAAACTTCAACACACCTTTCCATGGAGAGACCTTGAGATACACCTTGTATCCCACCTGGAACTCTAGAGGTCGTCGATGATTATCTGCATACGAATTCTATCTATCCTATGTCACTTTCAACTGTTGTTGT
Organism: Alisma plantago-aquatica; assembly: GCA_963693085.1. Classification (NCBI taxonomy): domain Eukaryota; kingdom Viridiplantae; phylum Streptophyta; class Magnoliopsida; order Alismatales; family Alismataceae; genus Alisma; species Alisma plantago-aquatica. Next base: position 1,152,418,442 of record OY856409.1, on the reverse strand, counting down.
ATCACCTTGATCTTTTCTGTCGTCTGTTGCACTAACTCAGGACCCAAAAGTTGATACTCGCTAGACTCATACCAACATAAAGGAGATCTATACTTTCTACCGTACAATGCTTCATAAGGTGCCATGTCGATACTCCACTGGTAACTATTATTGTAAGAAAACTCTATCAGACTGAGATGTACATCCCACTTTGCCAACACGTGCTATCACTGGATATGGCCCCATATACCTGGAGCCAACTAGCCTTTACAGCCAAACTTCAACACACCTTTCCATGGAGAGACCTTGAGATACACCTTGTATCCCACCTGGAACTCTAGAGGTCGTCGATGATTATCTGCATACGAATTCTATCTATCCTATGTCACTTTCAACTGTTGTTGTATCACCTTGATCTTTTCTGTCGTCTGTTGCACTAACTCAGGACCCAAAAGTTGATACTCGCTAGACTCATACCAACATAAAGGAGATCTATACTTTCTACCGTACAATGCTTCATAAGGTGCCATGTCGATACTCCACTGGTAACTATTATTGTAAGAAAACTCTATCAGACTGAGATGTACATCCCAACTTCTTAGGAACTATAGAACACAAGCTCTTAGAAGATCTTCCAAAATCTGAATAGTCCTTTCAGACTGTCCATCTGTGTACAGATCGAAAGTGGTATTGAATATCAACTGCGTTCCCAATGCCTTATGCAACTGTTCCCAAAAATGACTTGTGAATTGAGGAGCTCAGTCAGAGACTATCGTTGTGGGCACACCATGCAAATGCACTATCTCATCTGCATACACCTGAGCAAGCTTCTCTGTTGTATATGTCATTTTCACAGGTATGAAATGGGCAGACTTCGTCAATCTGTCTACTATCACCCAAATGGAATCATGATTCTTAGTTGTCCTCAGAAGACCAACTACGAAATCCAAGGTTACATGATCCCACTTCCACTGTAGTATCGACATGGGTTGTGACACAACTTTACCATGCGTAAAATGCAAGTATACGCGTCAATGTAATATAGGCCTTGTGAGGCCCGAGTCGAACACATGGAAATGTAATTTTCGGTAGACTACTAATAACTGTTTGCAATCAGCTAGACCAATTATAAATGTTGAGAGTTGTTTTGAAAAAGAAAATAAAAATAAAAGAAAATAACACAATCGATTAAATGGTTGGTTTAATCAATTAAAATTGAATTTCTAGGATTGCGGGTTCACCGCGGGTTCTCGTTATACTAATTCCTACACAGTTATCATAATTCGTCTCCCTCTCCGGATAGTGGCCTGTAGCAAGAATTGTTCGCTTCTGGGATACAATTCACTACCTTAATCTAAGTCAGTTCCACGCCAGTAGTAACCTACTCCCTAGATTAGGTGCATGAAAAACATGTCTCTGGGTTCCCACCATTAACCGTACATCACCTTTTTCAAAGGATTTATTAGTTAATGTGATTACTGCCTCTTTTCAACCGTTAATTCTTCGTCAAAAGCAATTAAGGGTATTAAATTACCATTATGGTGATCAAGCACAATGAAAGCAATGGAGAAAATGATATTATACCATGGATTTGAGGGACAAATTATGATAAACTATGCAAGAAAAGTCATACAACGATTGCCTGGGCTACTCCCGATCCTAGAGACAAAGGGGATTAACCCCACATGTTCATATCAATGCAAAACACCATGAAGGAAGGAGAAAACATGGAGAAAATGAGGATGGATATGGTGTAACCCCTGAACAGAGAACCGGGTGATCCTCGATGTAAGATGAGCTTTCTGCCACCTTCCGGCTGTAGAAAACTCCGTTTGCATCTCTGGAATCTTACGGGGTGTAGCTCTCAGCTCCGTTCTTCGCTCTCTCCTCCTTCGGGACTTAAGCAATGCAATAGAATGTGATTCCTCACTTTTGTCCGTCTTTCCCCAGGTATAGGTATCACTTACTGCCGTCAAAATATCACAGTCGTTCGATCATGATCGTTCTGGGCATTTTGCTGATCTGACGGTGTCGATACCATCGTCGGGCCGTCGATGGTATCGACCCCTTAGGGTAGCGGCACTCCTTCAATTTCTGGGGTTCGCTCTGATGGCATCTCGGTACCATCGCCCAGCCTCGTCGATGGTATCGACGGGCTGATACTTTGGAACGCTGATGCAATCTCGATACTATCGACGAGGAGTTGATGGTATCGACTTGTCTGCCTCTCCTCCAGCTCTTTTGTTGTTGCCACGTCTATGGCATCGATGGGTCCAGGAATATGACAAGCCTGAAACAAGAAGAAAAAGCTTAAGTTAGAAATGGAATTTCATAAATAATTCAAAAATATAATGAAATATGCTTAATTTGATGCAAGCAAGGGTAATAGGCTAAAGGAAATGAATCATGCAATATTAATCACAAATATGACCAATAAGCACATAAAACGAGTGTAAAACTAGCCTATAAAAGTGACTCAAAACCCCTGCATCAAAATCCCCTAAGCTTGAACTTTGCTCGTCCTCGAGCAACAAACTATAAAATATGATTGTGAGGGTCAACTAAAGAACATACTAGCATAAAAGACATCACAAAATGATTCCCACCTGTCAGGCACATACCGGCCCTCACTAACTATGGAACGATAACTACCCTATATGTGACAATGATCATCCATGAGAGATGCCTACCCCGTAATCAATGAGCACTATCAAATAAAGCAGTTAATATAATAATTTCCTCCGGTTCATGCGTGGTGCATCTTGTGATCTCCTATCTACGTTGCTCATATCCTAACTACCATCTACATGGAAGCAGATCTCCTAATATACAAGAATGATGAGATAATCATGAGTGGCCTATCGTTTTGAGCAACGGGTGGATGGAATGGGCGGCTATGGAAAAACAGGAAGCACAATATAGTTTAACATGCAAAAACAACAAAAATGACCTAAATGATGCATATGCATATGAACATGACCTAATGCCTACATTTTAGGTGGGATGATGCATGCTCTACTATTTCGTCTCAGTGTGAGATAGAATGTCTACAAAACAATATCATGTGCTTATTCTTCTTATTATGTAGGTGAAACAAGTTCCTTCCTTCCTCTGATCTCTACTTATTTTTTTCTTCTCTTTTCCTCTTTTTTTTTGAAGCCCTAATTTTCTCAATTAACTACAGAAACATTTATAATACTTTTTTCTTTCGGGCTTATTTTTATATCACTACTACAATTGATGCATTATAATCTATTTTTCAGAGAGTATAGAACAAGTTCCCCGTTTTCTTATTTTTCAGAAGAAGAAAAAAGGCACATAATGTACTATATGCTAAAAAATATGCAAAATTCAACTACATGAAAGTAATTATGCAACTACAATGGCATGCACTCTAGAATGTGTGCATGCATAACTGACCTACAAAAAACTTTATTTTTTTATTTTTTATGCAAAATCTAGCTACAATGCAATCCTATCTATATGACATGTAATCAAGAGATGAAAAACTGTAGTGTGCTCCTAGTTCTTATGGTGGAGTGTGAATGAAGTGAGGTGGATAGATCACAAGACTAAATGACAGAACCATTGGAAAAGATTATATGTCCCTCCTTACTAACATGTATACAGGGTAACTAAGAGGTTTCTTTCTCTCACTTCAAATTAAAGTCTCGTTATCGTTTGGTCAGTTTAGGCTCAACATCCATATTTGTCCTCATTTCTTGAACCATAAGGATATAAAATTATGATCATATGTTTTAAAGTTGACCTACCCAATTACTTTCATAAGTTATGTGCTCAACTTCACCAAAGTCAAACTCTTAAAACATTTTCGTTAATGCTCAAGTTTCACTCAATTTCACACATCAACCCCATATGCAAAACATTGAGATGATAATGCAATTTACATTTAGACATCCACTGATTACACTAGATAGAACGTGGATCCTAGAAAGCAGTAAATAAACAAAATTATGAAGCTAGAAGAAAACTTGCAAAAAAACTAAAAAAATGCTCAATAGAAGAAAATAAAATAAAACTAAGATAGAAATTGTTCCATCTCCCCCCAAGCTTGAATTCGACTATTGCAATTTACATTTAGACATCCACTGATTACACTAGATAGAACATGGATCCTATAAAGCCGTAAATAAACAAAGTTACAAAGCTAGAAGAAAACTTGCAAAAAACTAAGAAAAATGCTCAACAGAAGAAAATAAAATAAAACTAAGATAGAAACTATTCCATCTCCCCCCCAAGCTTGAATTAGACTATGGCCTCATAGTCAAGAACAAACTCAGAAGGTGGAACAGTGATACCCTGCTACTACTTTGGTGGTGGATATGGCGGGTACTGCTGGACACTAGGATCCCAGGTAGGAAACTGCCCTTGAAATGAAAGGTCAGATGGGGGTATCGGTGGTGGCTGTGGGTAGCTGCCAAAGTAATCCCTGCTCCAATAGTTGTCGTAGAAGGGTTGCTGCTGCATCTCCATCCTATGCAACTGATTCTGAATATTCTCTTGGTTGATGAGAAGGAGGCGCTCATTCTCATAGATAGCTTGTTGATTTTCATACAGCCGATTTGTAGTTCCTGAATACCGGCAAAAGACGCAATATGCTGCTGCTGTGTCTGCTGGATGTCCTGGAGCATGGAATACATGCCCTGCATTGAATAGACATCCTCTCCTCCATGAGAGGGCTGTGGTGGTAGAGGCTGAGAGGAAGATGAAGCTCCCGGATAGAAGCGTGGACGCTTCCTTGGATCTACTCGTGACCGAAGAGGAGTGAAAGTCTCCTCTTCCTCCTCATCGTCATCGCCCGCATCATCATCGTTGTTTCCCACTTCAACTTCTTCCTCTGAATCCTCAATGGCTATGATAGGCCACCGAAATTACTGGCCAACCTGGAGGTTGAAGATGGGGTCTAGAAGTGCGTGCTCCTGGTACTCCTTGTTGATGTGGCAATGATCATATGCCACATTGTCGCGAACTGTAAGGAGGTTGGAGCGATGGAGATGGAGCATATTGATAGGGTTCCTGCTAACCAGTGGAGACAGAGAGGAAAGGTCTAGCCTGAGGTAGATGGATAGTGGTGTGATAAGTCCCCCAAAATGAATAGGGGCTCATCTAGTGCTCCTCTTCACTGCCATTATGCACGTCAAGAAAAACACGCCCTAATTGAGTTTCTCTCTCGTCAGAAGATTGTAGAGAAAGAAAAGGTCTGTCTCTTAGAATTTGCTCAACGACAGTTCGTCTCGAGCAAAGAAGGTAATGCACAACATGTGGTGGAGAGCCCGCACGAAGGGGTGCTCGAAATTGTTGGTATGTATGCCCTGAGAGCCAATCATGGGATGATTGGTGGGATACAATAAGATTGATTTGATAAACATCAAAGGCAAGCTTCCAATTCTTTCTGGTTCAGTCATATGAGATAGTGATAGAACAGATTGAATGTCTAAAGAATGACAGTACTCAATGACGTATGCCTTCAGGTTCATGACCTGAACGATGAGATCATACAGATGCTAAGAGTTTGTACATTCTTGTTATGTCCCTAGTCGGATGTCATTGTGGAAGGTAGATAGACAACAATGACACACAAGACTAGATTGTGGTGTTGGTTGATGACAGAATCTCATTAGTCATGATATAGAGATATTAAACCAAACACATAGGTACTTGTTAGAGAACAAGTGTACCGGACAGACCCACCGTGAGTTTGACACATGGAACCATGAGATGGTAGTCACAGTCAGTACTCACAGTGATGGTGGTGAGTGTGATTCTTAGACCTGAAATCACTACACTCAACACATGTCGTTGGGAACACTTTGACATCATCAAACGCAGTCCTGAAACATGGGTTGTTATAAAGGTGATGATTGGGTGGCTTTGACACATGGGGCTTTTGAGGGGTGAGTGATAGATATGGGATTTGTCCCTCCTGAGGGAGTTTGATATCCATGGCCACTTGATGAGTAGGATTGAGAAAGGCGTGCACGCATGTGTGAATGAGTATGTGATATTGATGTCATACATATCTCTTCGAGTCTACTCTGAGATCAAGGAAGTGAATGAACGTTGACAGGATGACTGTTCTATGCCTCGAGTTCATTCGGGATATCAGTGACAAAGGAATTATACACTCGATGTAACACCATTCACGGATTGTAGGACGAAAGTTGTTCTCCAACTTTCTACTTTCACTTGGGTAGCACTGATGTGTGACTAGGCACCGCTCTTTGCTTGTGAAGTCATAAGTGTTATGAACTTTCACTGCCAACGTGAAATGGACCTGCAGGGTCACACACATAGGATTTAACCTGGAAGAGGAGTTTTGTCCACAAAGCAATGTTTAGATTGATTACTAAAGGAGTTTAGTAGTTCAATTAAACACTCAATCAGTCGATGGCTCAATATCATATGGTTCAAGGTGTTGGATGCATTGATTGGAGTATCAGATTGATTGAAATTGCATTTGACTGATTCTGCACAACCTGCACTCCCAACCGATCGGTTCATGTGATGAACCGGTCGGCTGAGGTTGCTGAACCGGTCGGTTCAATTGTTGAACCGATCGGCTCATGCACAGGGTGAAATGACTGGTTCAAATGTTGAACCGATCGGTTCAACTGGTGCAATCGAGCAACTCGGGAAAGTAGGATTGGTGAGAATTTTCCTTTCATTTCAAATTGCCCAATTCGATTGGGAATAATATTGGTATTCGATACCAATTGGGAAAGAAACAAGGAAAGTCTTTTTGAGCCGGATTAGGACCATGAACCGATCAGTTCAGGGCACCAACTGATCGGTTGGAGTGCCCCAAACGGTCGGCTCAGGTCCAACCGATCGGCTCAATGGCCGAACCGATCGGTTCAGCAGTGAACCGATCAGTTCAGGTTACGAGGTGGTTGCTTTTTGTGGAAAATCCCGAACCCTTCTACTCCAGCTTTTAGTCCCGCATTTCCCGGGATGGAGAACCTTGTCCCATGACTTTCCTATATATATAGGGGTATTGGGGGCTTCTCAAAGTACAGCTCAGTGCAACCAGTTGCTATGCAAGTTGTCGTTCTCTCTGGTTTTGGTAACCGTGAGAGAGCCCGAGCAAGTGCTTCCCGCAAAAGGGAGGTGCAGCAAGGGAAGGACAACTGCAGTTGCAACAGGAGGCAGGAGAGCGTGTTGGTGACTAGTACGTCAACAGGAGGGTGCGACTCCTTCCACTTCCTTGTGGGACAAGGAGTGTGGAGTTCCAGGTGGTCCGTGTGGACTACTACAGAGGCGGGAGGACACTTCCGCTTAGGAGGACAACTGTCATCCGACAGTCCGGTTCGAGTAGGAGTTGTCAGTCCTGGTGCGACCAGGAGCTGCACAGACACCGTCGAAGTCCGGAGTTGAAGACCGCGCATTGCGCGAGGTATTGTCGCCGAGCAAGCCTCGGGACAAGGTATGATTCCACAAACCATCTTTTCTTATTATATAGACGTTGACGCATTTCCTCGGTATGGGTTGGGGAGAAAATTTTTGTTTCCGCTGCCTTCTCTGTCTCCCCTAAAACCCAACAGTGGTATCAGAGCCACGTCAACAGTTCTATATTTTAGGAATATCGATATGATCGATTTTGGTTTGTCGCCTTTATTTATTGCATACGATGCGAATAATATCGGCTTTATGCATGTCCAATCCTAAATCCACAAATCCCTAATTACATATATGATATGTATTATTAATGCACTCGATACGCGTCGCCCTTAAACGAGTTTTGTGGTGGATGTGTGTAGCATGATTATGGCCTATAAACCCCTATTTGTGATTGGTTGTGTGTGGTTTCTTGCATCTCGGTCTGCACACCGATCTTCCCTCTCTTATTCCTGATGTAACTCGAAATAATTTGAGATTCTTTCCTACCTTTGCTCCCCCTGAATGTAACTCGGGGTTTCCCTTTTTAAAGCAATGTAATAAATATGATAGATTTTTTATTTCCTGTCATGTCAAAGACCGACGGACATCAAGATGACTGCTTAGACGGTCGGTTCAGGGCGTGAACCGATCGGTTGACCTTCCAGACGATCGGTTCAAGGAGTGAACCGATCGGTTGATGACCGGTTCGAGGAGCGAGATGAGCGGGTGGCGGACATGACGAAATGCACGACGACCAGGCGAACCGATCGGTTGGAGGAGCCAACCGATCGGCTGGTGGCACCCAAACGACCGGCTGGAGAGTACAGATCATTCATGTGATGAGTTGATCAACTCGTATGGCAAGACACAAATGTTCATCTTGTACAGGTTGCATGAGATGTTGACCTAGATGACCGTGATTCCTCTTGGCTCGAGGAATCACATTAGGATGGCCATAATCATCGCTTTTTATCATTTGTGCATGTTTTCTGTGGGATATAGCATGTATATGATACGTACTATGTATTGTGGTGATTGGATATGTATATGTATATAAAACCAAATCCCTCATTAAAATATTAAGTTTTAGATGCCTTCCAAATGCAACACACGTGAAAAGCTTGATCGACCAAGTGTGGGCACGCCCAAGCGTGGTGCACCGTCTATCTCGTGGAAGTGTGAAGGATGAATATGTGGGTCTGCCCAAGCAGGGTGCATATTCATCGTGTTTGCTTTGGGTCGGACTTAACAAGGTGACCTAGATAGGATCTAGCGCCTTGAGGCATGTAGATGATCATTGCAAAGAGTTGTAGATGACATCTTATCAAGAGTTGCATATGATGCAATTGGCAAAAGTTGCCTACCTAAGAGATCTATGTTGTGGGTGACAGCCCAAGCTGGTCCATGACTTAGAGGATTTCAGGATCTTGCCCACTAGAAGGTTGTACGCTGCAATCTTCCGAATTGATGGTGAGGGCTATCAATTTGAAGTAAAATAGTGGGAGCGATAATTAATTAAAGGCCTAATTATATCGTCAAATTTTCAAATCAATCAAATAAGTCAAAAATGAGTTTTGGACTAAAATTGCATATTTTCCTTTTGTAGTTCAAATGGCAGCAAACAACAACAACTTTTCTTTGCGATCGGTCCTTGACAAGGACAAGCTAAATGGGACAAACTTCCACGACTGGTATCGGACATTGAGAATTGTTCTCACTAAAGAGCGTAAGCTTTATGTCCTGGATACTCCAATTCCAGAGGAACCCGCTCCTAATGCACCAAAGACAGAAAGGGATGCTTACAAGAAGCATTCTGATGATGCCATTGATGCAAAGTGCTTGATGCTATGTTCAATGAACCATGAGTTGCAAAGGCAACATGAGAACATGGGTGTCATAGAGATGATTCTGCATCTCACGAACATGTATGAAGATCAGGCACGGCAAAAGAGGTACAATGTTTCTAGGGCACTGTTCAAGTGCGTCATGACAGAAGGAGATCCAGTTGGTCCTCACACACTCAAGATGATTGGGTATGTGGAGAACCTGTAGAGACTGGGATTTCCACTGAGCCAAGAGTTGGCTACTGACGTGATACTGCAATCGTTGCCAGAATCTTACAGTCAGTTTGTGATGAACTACAACATGAACAACTTTGATAGGCCACTGTCAGAGTTGTTGGGCATGTTGAGGACAGCCGAGTTACAGATGAAGAAGGACAAGCCTAAGTCCGTGATGGTGATCACGAGCAAGAAAGGCAAGTCCAAGCGCAAGGGCAAGGGCAAAGCTAAGAAAGGTTCTGAAGCTAGCCAGGAGTCCAAGCCATCTTCAGCTCTCAAGGCCAAGGGAGGCGTGACAAAGAAAGGAAATTGCCACCATTGTCAAAAGCCAGGACATTAGAAAAGGAATTGTCCTCTCTACCTGGAAGAACAAAAGAAAAAGGAGGCGACTGAAGCCTCTACTTGAAGGTGTCATGTAAATAAACTTGTAACACTTTTTGAGGTATATGATACCAAGATGTAAAGTGTAAAGCATTCTTACTTGGGGCAAGTGTTGCCTTTATAGATAGGAATACTTTAGTTTTTTTTCAGCCAATAAGGCATGTAATACAGTTATGAACTGCTATTTCATACTTGCCAATAGATAGAAACACTTTATTTTTGCATATTGTATGACAATGATGGCAATTAATAAAGAGATGTTTCAATTTATAAAGATGTGATCTTTGTGGCAATGCCTTATTTATCTTGTGATATTTGATATGCATAAGATAAGACGATACCTAAAAGTTATAGATAACTCAAACAATTCAATTAGCATTAATCATGAGAAATTCATTTCTAGTTTCCATGTGATGGATAAATCTAGACTCTTTTGGTTATAGAACCAGTAAGAGACATGAATATCTTGGACATGATTAATCAATCTTCACTAATGTAGTGGGAGAGTGATTATCCTATTAGGTATAATACATGTGATGTATTTACATACCTATTGGAATAAATGCTAATACTTCAAATGGTGTTTAGAGAAATACCAATATGAATATCTTGAAGTGTTCAAGATTATCATAAATGAAGTACAAATTTGGTAAAGTATTAATTCTTGATGAGATCAATGAATGAAATACTTGGACCAAATGTTTGAGATCCTTATGAGTGATTATGATAGTGTATCATAGTGAACTCATGATTAAGGCATGGTGATGTCTGAATCAAGAAGGAATCATACTCTAAGGAGTTAGAGAATGATTATCAAATAACTGAATTCTTCTTAATAAAAGAATACCCACACTAATAAAAGAAATTAAGAATCACAAGGGTTGTCAGTTCTTATATCTTTAACAGATACACCTCAATTATCTATGTGATGAGTTGTTCATGTGATGAGTTAACTATCAAGATGAATATGAGGAACCGAATCTTGAGTTATGGTTTAAAACCATTACATCCTAAATGACTTCCATGTGAACCATAAGGTATGACCTTGACGGTAGCACTCATTGGATCATATCCATAAGTGCAGATGAGTCTTAAGTGTTAAGACACATGGATAACATTTTGAGAAGGATGATGCTTGTTGATTGCAACTTAATGGCTAAGACATTTGGCATATGGATACTAAAACCGCATTCCTATGAGGAATAAGACAAGGATGTGTACGTGACACAACCTATAAGGTTTATGAATCCACTAATGCAAATGAAGTCTATAAGTTACAATGGACTAATCAATGTGATTGATTGAGTACAAGCAACTCAAAATTGGATCTTTATTTTGATAATATAGTCAAAGGGTTTGACTGATATGTCAAAGATAAAGAAGGGATCTGTGATTTAGTGCGAGCGTATTCACATTACACATATTGATGTGAAATGGAAATGTTCTAGATTGGAAATCCAAAAGTAAAAATTATCTTTAAGGAAGATAGAGATGTTTCCTATGTGATAGGAATAGAGATCTATAGAGATAGTTCTCAAAAAATCTCTTGACCTGGAAAGAGAGAGCATACATTAACAATCTATACTGAAGTGTTCAGTATGCACAGATTCAGTGGGAGAAAACTTGTCCATGTTACATGGAGTTAGTATCCGAAGGCCAAGTGTTCAATTCTTATGAAGAACGTGAACGCTAAGAATAGATATGGATCTATCATGTATGTAATCATCCCATTATCTTGCATGTATGACATGACAAGAATGAAATGCATTCATCATCTTGTATGTAGGACATGGCAATATGATGTGCTCATCCTGATAACGCGTATGTGTGACATGACGAGTGGATGTCTGTCTATTTCCAGTAAGGGTTACTAGAATACCATGAGAACTTGATAAGTGCTTGTGAAGTACTAGTTCTATGGAGATAAGAAGAGTTCAATGTAAAGAGTTACATTGATGCGAACTTCCGAAAGGACAGAAAATTAATCGCAATATATATACATAAGATGTATAAAAGTGAAAGTTTGTTGATAATTGGAAATGTTCCAATAAAGCCATTTGAAAAAGGGAAATGCCGAGTATCTATGTATTAGTAAACAACAGTGGATACTATATGGATCTGAAAGTTCATAGGATGAACTTATATTCCACTCATTGATGATAAGTCTGGAATCCTTGATCATGTGATGTGGCTGAAGGTTAGCAATGGAATACTAGATCGCATATTACGGCAACTCCATCTCATACGTGTGACGTACAACGAAGAGATGAGAGACATGCAATTTGTACAGACTTTGGCAAGGTGTTGCCATTACTCACTATGTTTGCACTAAGAGCACAGTAACATGTGGGACATGTTTGAAGATCACTATGAATATGATTCATGGGTGATTGGCTCGCAGTGCAAGTGGGAGTCTGTTGGTATGTATGCCCTGAGAGCCAATCATGGGATGATTGGTGGGATACAATAAGATTGAATTGATAAACATCAAAGGCAAGCTTCCAATTCTTTCTGGTTCAGTCATATGAGATAGTGATAGAACAGATTGAATGTCTAAAGAATGACAGTACTCAATGACGTATGCCTTCAGGTTCATGACCTGAACGATGAGATCATACGGATGCTAAGAGTTTGTACATTCTTGTTATGTCCCTAGTCGGATGTCATTGTGGAAGGTAGATAGACAACAATGACACACAAGACTAGATTGTGGTGTTGGTTGATGACAGAATCTCATTAGTCATGATATGGAGATATCAAACCAAACACATAGGTACTTGTTAGAGAACAAGTGTACCGGACAGACCCACCGTGAGTTTGACACATGGAACCATGAGATGGTAGTCACAGTCAGTACTCACAGTGATGGTGGTGAGTGTGATTCTTAGACCTGAAATCACTACACTCAACACATGTCGTTGGGCACACTTTGACATCATCAAACGCAGTCCTGAAACATGGGTTGTTATAAAGGTAATGATTGGGTGGCTTTGACACATGAGGCTTTTGAGGGGTGAGTGATAGATATGGGATTTGTCCCTCCTGAGGGAGTTTGATATCCATGGCCACTTGATGAGTAGGATTGAGAAAGGCGTGCACGCATGTGTGAATCAGTATGTGATACTGATGTCATACATATCTCTTCTAGTCTACTCTGAGATCAAGGAAGTGAATGAACATTGACAGGATGACTGTTCCATGCCTCGAGTTCATTCGGGATATCAGTGACAAAGGAATTATACACTCGCTGTAACACCATTCACGGATTGTAGGATGAAAGTTGTTCTCCAACTTTCTACTTTCACTTGGGTAGCACTGATGTGTGACTAGACACCGCTCTTTGCTTGTGAAGTCATAAGTGTTATGAACTTTCACTGCCGACGTGAAATGGACCTGCTGGGTCACACACATAGGATTTAACCTGGAAGAGGAGTTTTGTCCACAAAGCAATGTTTAGATTGATTACTAAAGGAGTTTAGTAGTTCAATTAAACACTCAATCATTCGATGGCTCAATATCATATGGTTCAAGGTGTTGGACGCATTGATTGGAGTATCAGATTGATTGAAATCGCATTTGACTGATTCTGCACAACCTGCACTCCCAACCGATCGGTTCATGTGATGAACCGGTCGGCTGAGGTTGCTGAACTGGTCGGTTCAATTGTTGAACCGATCGGCTCATGCACAGGGTGAAACGACTGGTTCAAATGTTGAACCGATCGGTTCAACTGGTGCAATCGAACAACTCGGGAAAGTAGGATTGGTGAGAATTTTCCTTTCGTTTCAAATTGCCCAATTCGATTGGGAATAATATTGGTATTCGATACCAATTGGGAAAGAAACAAGGAAAGTCTTTTTGAGCCGGATTAGGACCATGAACCGATCGGTTCAGGGCACCAACCGATCGATTGGAGTGCCCCACACGGTCGGCTCAGGTCCAACCGATCGGCTCAATGGCCGAACCGATCGGTTCAGCAGTGAACCGATCAGTTCAGGTTGCGAGGTGGTTGCTTTTTGTGGAAAATCCCGAACCCTTCTACTCCTGCTTTTAGTCCCGCATTTCCCGGGAAGGAGAACCTTGTCCCATGATTTTCCTATATATATAGGGGTATTGGGGGCTTCTCAAAGTACAACTCAGTGCAACCAGTTGCTATGCAAGTTGTCGTTCTCTCTGGTTTTGGTAACCGTGAGAGAGCCCGAGCAAGTGCTTCCCGCAAAAGGGAGGTGCAGCAAGGGAAGGACAACTGCAGTTGCAACAGGAGGCAGGAGAGCGTGTTGGTGACTAGTACGTCAACAGGAGGGTGCGACTCCTTCCACTTCCTTGTGGGACAAGGAGTGTGGAGTTCCAGGTGGTCCGTGTGGACTACTACAGAGGCGGGAGGACACTGCCGCTTAGGAGGACAACTGTCATCTGACAGTCCGGTTCGAGTAGGAGTTGTCAGTCCTGGTGCGACCAGGAGCTGCACAGACACCGTCGAAGTCCGGAGTTGAAGACCGCGCATTGTGCGAGGTATTGTCGCCGAGAAAGCCTCGGGACAAGGTATGATTCCACAAACCATCTTTTCTTATTATATAGACGTTGACGCATTTCCTCGGTATGGGTTGGGGAGAAATTTTTTGTTTCCGCTGCCTTCTCTGTCTCCCCTAAAACCCAACAGTGGTATCAGAGCCACGTCAACTGTTCTATATTTTAAGAATATCGATATGATCGATTTTGGTTTGTCGCCTTTATTTATTGCATACGATGCGAATAATATCGGCTTTATGCATGTCCAATCCTAAATCCACAAATCCCTAATTACATATATGATATGTATTATTAATGCACTCGATACGCGTTGCCCTTAAATGAGTTTTGTGGTGGATGTGTGTAGCGTGATTATGGCCTATAAACCCCTATTTGTGATTGGTTGTGTGTGGTTGCTTGCATCTCGGTCTGCGCACCGATCTTCCCTCTCTTATTCCTTATGTAACTCGAAATAATTTGAGATTCTTTCCTACCTTTGCTCCCCCTGAATGTAATTCGGGGTTTCCCTTTTTAAAGCAATGTAATAAATAGGATAGATTTTTTATTTCCTGTCATGTCAAAGACCGGCGGACATCAAGATGACTGCTTAGACGATCGGTTCAGGGCGTGAACCGATCGGTTGACCTTCCAGACGATCGGTTCAAGGAGTGAACCGATCGGTTGATGACCGGTTCGAGGAGCAAGATGAGCGGGTGGCGGACATGACGAAATGCACGACGACCAGGCGAACCGATCGGTTGGAGGAGCCAACCGATCGGCTGGTGGCACCCAAACGACTGGCTGGAGAGTACAGATCATTCATGTGATGAGTTGATCAACTCGTATGGCAAGACACAGATGTTCATCTTGTACAAGTTGCATGAGATGTTGACCTAGATGACCGTGATTCCTCTTGGCTCGAGGAATCACATTAGGATGGCCATAATCATCGCTTTTTATCGTTTGTGCATGTTTTCTGTGGGATATAGCATGTATATGATACATACTATGTATTGTGGTGATTGGATATGTATATGTATATAAAACCAAATCCCTCATTAAAATATTAAGTTTTAGATGCCTTCCAAATGCAACACACGTGAAAAGCTTGATCGAACAAGTGTGGGCACGCCCAAGCGTGGTGCACCGTCTATCTCGTGGAAGTGTGAAGGATGAATATGTGGGTCTGCCCAAGCAGGGTGCATATTCATCGTGTTTGCTTTGGGTCGGACTTAACAAGGTGACCTAGATAGGATCTAGCGCCTTGAGGCATGTAGATGATCATTGCAAAGAGTTGTAGATGACATCTTATCAAGAGTTTCATATGATGCAATTGGCAAAAGTTGCCTACCTAAGAGATCTATGTTGTGGGTGACAGCCCAAGCTGGTCCATGACTTAGAGGATTTCAGGATCTTGCCCACTAGAAGGTTGTACGCTGCAATCTTCCGAATTGATGGTGAGGGCTATCAATTTGAAGTAAAATAGTGGGAGCGATAATTAATTAAAGGCCTAATTATATCGTCAAATTTTCAAATCAATCAAATAAGTCAAAAATGAGTTTTGGACTAAAATTGCATATTTTCCTTTTGTAGTTCAAATGGCAACAAACAACAACAACTTTTCTTTGCGATCGTTCCTTGACAAGGACAAGCTAAATGGGACAAACTTCCACGACTGGTATCGGACATTGAGAATTGTTCTCACTCAAGAGCGTAAGCTCTATGTCCTGGATACTCCAATTCCAGAGGAACCCACTCCTAATGCACCAAAGACAGAAAGGGATGCTTACAAGAAGCATTCTGATGATGCCATTGATGCAAAGTGCTTGATGCTATGTTCAATGAACCATGAGTTGCAAAGGCAACATGAGAACATGGGTGTCATAGAGATGATTCTGCATCTCAGGAACATGTATGAAGATCAGGCACGACAAGAGAGGTACAATGTTTCTAGGGCACTGTTCAAGTGCGTCATGACAGAAGGAGATCCAGTTGGTCCTCACACACTCAAGATTATTGGGTATGTGGAGAACCTGCAGAGACTGGGATTTCCACTGAGCCAAGAGTTGGCTACTGACGTGATACTGCAATCGTTGCCAGAATCTTACAGTCAGTTTGTGATGAACTACAACATGAACAACTTTGATAGGCCACTGTCAGAGTTGTTGGGCATGTTGAGGACAGCCGAGTTACAGATGAAGAAAGACAAGCCTAAGTCCGTGATGGTGATCACGAGCAAGAAAGGCAAGTCCAAGCGCAAGGGCAAGGGCAAAGCTAAGAAAGGTTCTGAAGCTAGCCAGGAGTCCAAGCCATCTTCAGCTCTCAAGGCCAAGGGAGGCGTGACAAAGAAAGGAAATTGCCACCATTGTCAAAAGCCAGGACATTGGAAAAGGAATTGTCCTCTCTACCTGGAAGAACAAAAGAAGAAGGAGGCGACTGAAGCCTCTACTTGAAGGTGTCATGTAAATAAACTTGTAACACTTTTTGAGGTATATGATACCAAGATGTAAAGTGTAAAACATTCTTACTTGGGGCAAGTGTTGCCTTTATAGATAGGAATACTTTAGTTTATTTTCAGCCAATAAGGCATGTAATATAGTTATGAACTGCTATTTCATACATGCCAATAGATAGAAACACTTTATTTTTGCATATTGTATGACAATGATGGCAATTAATAAAGAGATGTTTCAATTTATAAAGATGTGATCTTTGTGGCAATGCCTTATTTATCTTGTGATATTTGATATGCATAAGATAAGACGATACCTAAAAGTTATAGATAACTCAAACAATTCAATTAGCATTAATCATGAGAAATTCATTTCTAGTTTCCATGTGATGGATAAATCTAGACTCTTTTGGTTATAGAACCAGTAAGAGACATGAATATCTTGGACATGATTAATCAATCTTCACTAATGTAGTGGGAGAGTGATTATCCTATTAGGTATAATACATGTGATGTATTTACATACCTATTGAAATAAATGCTAATACTTCAAATGGTGTTTAGAGAAATACCAATATGAATATCTTGAAGTGTTCAAGATTATCATAAATGAAGTACAAATTTGGTAAAGTATTAATTCTTGATGAGATCAATGAATGAAATACTTGGACCAAATGTTTGAGATCCTTATGAGTGATTATGATAGTGTATCATAGTGAACTCATGATTAAGGCATGGTGATGTCTGAATCAAGAAGGAATCATACTCTAAGGATTTAGAGAATGATTATCAAATAACTGAATTATTCTTAATAAAAGAATACCCCACACTAATAAAAGAAATTAAGAATCATAAGGGTTGTGAGTTCTTATATCTTTAACAGATACACCTCAATTATCTATGTGATGAGTTGTTCATGTGATGAGTCAACTATCAAGATGAATATGAGGAACCGAATCTTGAGTTATGGTTTAAAACCATTACATCCTAAATGACTTCCATGTGAACCATAAGGTATGACCTTGATGGTAGCACTCATTGGATCATATCCATAAGTGCAGATGAGTCTTAAGTGTTAAGACACATGGATAACATTTTGAGAAGGATGATGCTTGTTGATTGCAACTTAATGGCTAAGACATTTGGCATATGGATACTAAAACCGCATTCCTATGAGGAATAAGACAAGGATGTGTACGTGACACAGCCTATAAGGTTTATGAATCCACTAATGCAAATGAAGTCTATAAGTTACAATGGACTAATCAATGTGATTGATTGAGTACAAGCAACTCAAAATTGGATCTTTATTTTGATAATATAGTCAAAGGGTTTGACTGATATGTCAAAGATAAAGAAGGGATCTGTGATTTAGTGGGAGTGTATTCACATTCCACATATTGATGTGAAATGGAAATGTTCTAGATTGGAAATCCAAAAGTGGAAATTATCTTTAAGGAAGATAGATATGTTTCCTATGTGATAGGAATAGAGATATATAGAGATAGTTCTCGAAAAATCTCTTGACCTGGAAAGAGAGAGCATACATTAGCAATCTGTACTGAAGTGTTCAGTATGCACAGATTCAGTGGGAGAAAACTTGTCCATGTTACATGGAGTTAGTATCCCAAGGCCAAGTGTTCAATTCTTATGAAGAACATGAACGCTAAGAATAGATATGGATCTATCATGTATGTAATCATCCCATTATCTTGCATGTATGACATGGCAAAAATAAAATGCATTCATCATCTTGTATGTAGGACATGGCAATATGATGTTCTCATCCTGATAACTCGTATGTGTGACATGACGGGTGGATGTCTGTCTATTTCCAGTAAGGGTTACTGGAATACCATGAGAACTTGATAAGTGCTTGTGAAGTACTAGTTCTATGGAGATAAGGAAGAGTTCGATGTAAAGAGTTACATTGATGCGAACTTCCGAAAGGACAGAAAATTAATCGCAATATATATACATAAGATGTATAAAAGTGAAAGTTTGTTGATAATTGGAAATGTTCCAATAAAGCCATTTGAAAAAGGGAAATGCCGAGTATCTATGTATTAGTAAACAGCAGTGGATACTATATGGATCTGAAAGTTCATAGGATGAACTTATATTCCACTCATTGATGATAAGTCTGGATTCCTTGATCATGCAATGGAATACTAGATCGCATATTACGGCAACTCCATCTCATACGTGTGACGTACAGCGAAGAGATGAGAGACATGCAATTTGTACAGACTTTGGCAAGGTGTTGCCATTACTCACTATGTTTGCACTAAGAGCACAGTAACATGTGGGACATGTTTGAAGATCACTATGAATATGATTCATGGGTGATTGGCTCGCAGTGCAAGTGGGAGTCTGTTGGTATGTATGCCCTGAGAGCCAATCATGGGATGATTGGTGGGATACAATAAGATTGATTTGATAAACATCAAAGGCAAGCTTCCAATTCTTTCTGGTTCAGTCATATGAGATAGTGATAGAACAGATTGAATGTCTAAAGAATGACAGTACTCAATGACGTATGCCTTCAGGTTCATGACCTGAACGATGAGATCATACGGATGCTAAGAGTTTGTACATTCTTGTTATGTCCCTAGTCGGATGTCATTGTGGAAGGTAGATAGACAACAATGACACACAAGACTAGATTGTGGTGTTGGTTGATGACAGAATCTCATTAGTCATGATATAGAGATATCAAACCAAACACATAGGTACTTGTTAGAGAACAAGTGTACCGGACAGACCCACCATGAGTTTGACACATGGAACCATGACATGGTAGTCACAGTTAGTACTCACAGTGATGGTGGTGAGTGTGATTCTTAGACCTGAAATCACTACACTCAACACACGTCGTTGGGCACACTTTGACATCATCAAACGTAGTCATGAAACATGGGTTGTTATAAAGGTGATGATTGGGTGACTTTGACACATGGGGCTTTTGAGGGGTGAGTGATAGATATGGCATTTGTCCCTCTTGAGGGAGTTTGATATCCATGGCCACTTGATGAGTAGGATTGAGAAAGGCGTGCACGCATGTGTGAATCAGTATGTGATACTGATGTCATACATATCTCTTCCAGTCTACTATGAGATCAAGGAAGTGAATGAACGTTGACAGGATGACTGTTCCATGCCTCGAGTTCATTCAGGATATCAGTGACAAAGGAATTATACACTCGCTGTAACACCATTCACGGATTGTAGGATGAAAGTTGTTCTCCAACTTTCTACTTTCACTTGGGTAGCACTGATGTGTGACTAGGCACCACTCTTTGCTTGTGAAGTCATAAGTGTTATGAACTTTCACTGCCAACATGAAATGGACCTGCAGGGTCACACACATAGGATTTAACCTGGAAGAGGAGTTTTGTCCACAAAGCAATGTTTAGATTGATTACTAAAGGAGTTTAGTAGTTCAATTAAACACTCAATCAGTCGATGGCTCAATATCATATGGTTCAAGGTGTTGGATGCATTGATTGGAGTATCAGATTGATTGAAATCGCATTTGACTGATTCTGCACAACCTGCACTCCCAACCGATCGGTTCATGTGATGAACCGGTCGGCTGAGGTTGCTGAACCGGTCGGTTCAATTGTTGAACCGATCGGCTCATGCACAGGGTGAAACGACTGGTTCAAATGTTGAACCGATCGGTTCAACTGGTGCAATCGAGCAACTCGGGAAAGTAGGATTGGTGAGAATTTTCCTTTTGTTTCAAATTGCCCAATTCGATTGGGAATAATATTGGTATTCGATACCAATTGGGAAAGAAACAAGGAAAGTCTTTTTGAGCCGGATTAGGACCATGAACCGATCGGTTCAGGGCACCAACTGATCGGTTGGAGTGCCCCAAATGGTCGGCTCAGGTCCAATCGATCGGCTCAATGGCCGAACCGATCGGTTCAGCAGTGAACCGATCAGTTCAGGTTGCGAGGTGGTTGCTTTTTGTGGAAAATCACGAAACCTTCTACTCCTGCTTTTAGTCCCGCATTGCCCGGGATGGAGAACCCCGTCCCATGACTCTCATATATATAGGGGTATTGGGGGCATCTCAAAGTACAGCTCAGTGCAATCCGTTTCTCTACAAGTTGTCGTTCTCTCTGGTTTTGGTAACCGTGAGAGAGCCCGAGCAAGTGCTTCCCGCAAAAGGGAGGTGCAGCAAGGGAAGGACAACTGCAGTTGCAACAGGAGACAGGAGAGCGTGTTGGCGACTAGTACGTCAACAGGAGGGTGCGACTCCTTCCACTTCCTTATGGGACAAGGAGTGTGGAGTTCCAGGTGGTCCGTGTGGACTACTACAGAGGCGGGAGGACACTGCCGCTTAGGAGGAAACTGTCATCCGACAGTCCGGTTCGAGTAGGAGTTGTCAGTCCCGGTGCGACCAGGAGCTGCACAGACACCGTCAAAGTCCGGAGTTGAAGACGGCGCATTGCGCGAGGTATTTTCGCCGAGCAAGCCTCGGGACAAGGTATGATTCCACAAACCATCTTTTCTTATTATATAGACGTTGACGCGTTTCCTCGGTATGGGTTGGGGAGAAAATTTTTGTTTCCGCTGCCTTCTCTGTCTCCCCTAAAACCCAACAGTGGTATCAGAGCCACGTCAACTGTTCTATATTTTAGGAATATCGATATGATCGATTTTGGTTTGTCACCTTTATTTATTGCATACGATGCGAATAATATCGGCTTTATGCATGTCCAATCCTAAATCCACAAATCCCTAATTACATATATGATATGTATTATTAATGCACTCGATACGCGTCGCCCTTAAACGAGTTTTGTGGTGGATGTGTGTAGCGTGATTATGGCCTATAAACCCCTATCTGTGATTGGTTGTGTGTGGTTGCTTGCATCTCGGTCTGCGCACCGATCTTCCCTCTCTTATTCCTGATGTAACTCGAAATAATTCGAGATTCTTTCCTACCTTTACTCCCCCCGAATGTAACTCAGGGTTTCCCTTTTTAAAACAAATGTAATAAATAGGATAGATTTTTTATTTCATGTCATGTCAAAGACCGGCGGACATCAAGACGACTGCTCAGACGGTCGGTTCAAGGTGTGAACCGATCTGTTGACCTTCCAGACGGTCGGTTCAAGGAGTGAACCGATCGGTTGATGACCGGTTCGAGGAGTGAGACGAGCGGGTGGCAGACATGACGAAATGCACGACGACCAGGCAAACCGATCGGTTGGAGGAGCCAACCGATCGGCTGGTGGCACCCAAACGACCGGCTGGAGAGTACAGATCATTCATGTGATGAGTTGATCAACTCGGATGGCAAGGCACAGGTGTTCATCTTGTACAGTTTGCATGAGATGTTGACCTAGATGACCGTGATTCCTCTTGGCTTGAGGAATCACATTAGGATGGCCATAATCATCGCTTTTTATCGTTTGTGCATGTTTTCTGTGGGATATAGCATGTATATGATACATACTATGTATTGTGGTGATTGGATATGTATATGTATATAAAACCAAATCCCTCATTAAAATATTAAGTTTTAGATGCCTTCCAAATGCAACACACGTGAAAAGCTTGATCGACCAAGTGTGGGCACGCCCAAGCGTGGTGCACCGTCTATCTCGTGGAAGCGTGAAGGATGAATATGTGGGTCTGCCCAAGCAGGGTGCATATTCATCGTGTTTGCTTTGGGTCGGACTTAACAAGGTGACCTAGATAGGATCTAGCGCCTTGAGGCATGTAGATGATCATTGCAAAGAGTTGTAGATGACATCTTATCAAGAGTTGCATATGATGCAATTGGCAAAAGTTGCCTACCTGAGAGATCTATGTTGTGGGTGACAGCCCAAGCTGGTCCATGACTTAGAGGATTTCAGGATCTTGCCCACTAGAAGGTTGTACGCTGCAATCTTCCAAATTGATGGCGAGGGCTATCAATTTGAAGTAAAATAGTGGGAGCGATAATTAATTAAAGGCCTAATTATATCGTCAAATTTTCAAATCAATCAAATAAGTCAAAAATGAGTTTTGGACTAAAATTGCATATTTTCCTTTTGTAGTTCAAATGGCAACAAACAACAACAACTTTTCATTGCGATCGGTCCTTGACAAGGACAAGCTAAATGGGACAAACTTCCACGACTGGTATCGGACATTGAGAATTGATCTCACTCAAGAGTGTAAGCTCTATGTCCTGGATACTCCAATTCCAGAGGAACCCGCTCCTAATGCACCAAAGACAGAAAGGGATGCTTACAAGAAGCATTATGATGATGCCATTGATGCAAAGTGCTTGATGCTATGTTCAATGAACCATGAGTTGCAAAGCCAACATGAGAACATGGGTGTCATAGAGATGATTCTGCATCTCAGGAACATGTATGAAGATCAGGCACAACAAGAGAGGTACAATGTTTCTAGGGCACTGTTCAAGAGCGTCATGACAGAAGGAGATCCAGTTGGTCCTCACACACTCAAGATGATTGGGTATGTGGAGAACCTGCAGAGACTGGGATTTCCACTGAGCCAAGAGTTGGCTACTGACGTGATACTGCAATCGTTGCCAGAATCTTACAGTAAGTTTGTGATGAACTACAACATGAACAACTTTGATAGGCCACTATCAGAGTTGTTGGGCATGTTGAGGACAGCCGAGTTATAGATGAAGAAGGACAAGCCTAAGTCCGTGATGGTGATCACGAGCAAGAAAGGCAAGTCCAAGCACAAGGGCAAGGGCAAATCTAATAAAGGTTCTGAAGCTAGCCAGGAGTCCAAGCCATCTTCAGCTCTCAAGGCCAAGGGAGGCATGACAAAGAAAGGAAATTGCCACCATTGTCAAAAGCCAGGACATTGGAAAAGGAATTGTCCTCTCTACCTGGAAGAACAAAAGAAGAAGGAGGCGACTGAAGCCTCTACTTGAAGGTGTCATGTAAATAAACTTGTAACACTTTTTGAGGTATATGATACCAAGATGTAAAGTGTAAAGCATTATTACTTGGGGCAAGTGTTTCCTTTATAGATAGGAATACTTTAGTTTATTTTCAGCCAATAAGCCATGTAATACAGTTATGAACTGCTATTTCATACTTGCCAATAGATAGAAACACTTTATTTTTGCATATTGTATGACAATGATGGCAATTAATAAAGAGATGTTTCAATTTATAAAGATGTGATCTTTGTGGCAATGCCTTATTTATCTTGTGATATTTGATATGCATAAGATAAGACGATACCTAAAAGTTATAGATAACTCAAACAATTCAATTAGCATTAATCATGAGAAATTCATTTCTAGTTTCCATGTGATGGATAAATCTAGACTCTTTTGGTTATAGAACCAGTAAGAGACATGAATATCTTGGACATGATTAATCAATCTTCACTAATGTAGTGGGAGAGTGATTATCCTATTAGGTATAATGCATGTGATGTATTTACATACCTATTGGAATAAATGCTAATACTTCAAATGGTGTTTAGAGAAATACCAATATGAATATCTTGAAGTGTTCAAGATTATCATAAATGAAGTACAAATTTGGTAAAGTATTAATTCTTGATGAGATCAATGAA
The DNA here is from genome assembly GCA_963693085.1 of Alisma plantago-aquatica. Lineage (NCBI taxonomy): Eukaryota > Viridiplantae > Streptophyta > Magnoliopsida > Alismatales > Alismataceae > Alisma > Alisma plantago-aquatica. Next base: position 1,152,394,088 of record OY856409.1, on the reverse strand, counting down.
TGAAATACTTGGACCAAATGTTTGAGATCCTTATGAGTGATTATGATAGTGTATCATAGTGAACTCATGATTAAGGCATGGTGATGTCTGAATCAAGAAGGAATCATACTCTAAGGAGTTAGAGAATGATTATCAAATAACTGAATTCTTCTTAATAAAAGAATACCCCACACTAATAAAAGAAATTAAGAATCACAAGGGTTGTCAGTTCTTATATCTTTAACAGATACACCTCAATTATCTATGTGATGAGTTGTTCATGTGATGAGTCAACTATCAAGATGAATATGAGGAACCGAATCTTGAGTTATGGTTTAAAACCATTACATCCTAAATGACTTCCATGTGAACCATAAGGTATGACCTTGATGGTAGCACTCATTGGATCATATCCATAAGTGCAGATGAGTCTTAAGTGTTAAGACACATGGATAACATTTTGAGAAGGATGATGCTTGTTGATTGCAACTTAATGGCTAAGACATTTGGCATATGGATACTAAAACCGCATTCCTATGAGGAATAAGACAAGGATGTGTACGTGACACAGCCTATAAGGTTTATGAATCCACTAATGCAAATGAAGTCTATAAGTTACAATGGACTAATCAATGTGATTGATTGAGTACAAGCAACTCAAAATTGGATCTTTATTTTGATAATATAGTCAAAGGGTTTGACTGATATGTCAAAGATAAAGAAGGGATCTGTGATTTAGTGGGAGCGTATTCACATTCCACATATTGATGTGAAATGGAAATGTTCTAGATTGGAAATCCAAAAGTGGAAATTATCTTTAAGGAAGATAGAGATGTTTCCTATGTGATAGGAATAGAGATCTATAGAGATAGTTCTCGAAAAATCTCTTGACCTAGAAAGAGAGAGCACACATTAGCAATCTGTACTGAAGTGTTCAGTATGCACAGATTCAGTGGGAGAAAACTTGTCCATGTTACATGGAGTTAGTATCCCAAGGCCAAGTGTTCAATTCTTATGAAGAACGTGAACGCTAAGAATAGATATGGATCTATCATGTATGTAATAATCCCATTATCTTTCATGTATGACATGGCAAGAAAAAAATGCATTCATCATCTTGTATGTAGGACATGGCAATATGATGTGCTCATCCTGATAACTCGTATGTGTGACATGACGAGTGGATGTCTCTCTATTTCCAGTAAGGGTTACTGGAATACCATGAGAATTTGATAAGTGCTTGTGATGTACTAGTTCTATGGAGATAAGGAATAGTTCGATGTAAAGAGTTACATTGATGCGAACTTCCGAAAGGACAGAAAATTAATCGCAATATATATACATAAGATGTATAAAAGTGAAAGTTTGTTGATAATTGGAAATGTTCCAATAAAGCCATTTGAAAAAGGGAAATGCCGAGTATCTATGTATTAGTAAACAACAGTGGATACTATATGGATCTGAAAGTTCATAGGATGAACTTATATTCCACTCATTGATGATAAGTCTGGAATCCTTGATCATGCAATGTGGCTAAAGGTTAGCAAGGGAATACTAGATCGCATATTACGGCAACTCCATCTCATACGTGTGACGTACAATGAAGAGATGAGAGACATGCAATTTGTACAGACTTTGGCAAGGTGTTGCCATTACTCACTATGTTTGCACTAAGAGTACAGTAACATGTGGGACATGTTTGAAGATCTCTATGAATATGATTCATGGGTGATTAGCTCGCAGTGCAAGTGGGAGTCTGTTGGTATGTATGCCCTGAGAGCCAATCCTGGGATGATTGGTGGGATACAATAAGATTGATTTGATAAACATCAAAGGCAAGCTTCCAATTCTTTCTGGTTCAGTCATATGAGATAGTGATAGAACAGATTGAATGTCTAAAGAATGACATTACTCAATGACGTATGCCTTCAGGTTCATGACCTGAATGATGAGATCATACGGATGCTAAGAGTTTGTACATTCTTGTTATGTCCCTAGTCGGATGTCATTGTGGAAGGTAGATAGACAACAATGACACACAAGACTAGATTGTGGTGTTGGTTGATGACAGAATCTCATTAGTCATGATATAGAGATATCAAACCAAACACATAGGTACTTGTTCGAGAACAAGTGTACCGGACAGACCCACCGTGAGTTTGACACATGGAACCATGAGATGGTAGTCACAGTCAGTACTCACAGTGATGGTGGTGAGTGTGATTCTTAGACCTGAAATCACTACACTCAACACATGTCGTTGGGCACACTTTGACATCATCAAACGCAATCCTGAAACATGGGTTGTTATAAAGGTGATGATTGGGTGGCTTTGACACATGGGGCTTTTGAGGGGTGAGTGATAGATATGGGATTTGTCCCTCCTGAGGGAGTTTGATATCCATGGCCACTTGATGAGTAGGATTGAGAAAGGCGTGCACGCATGTGTGAATCAGTATGTGATACTGATGTCATACATATCTCTTCCAGTCTACTCTGAGATCAAGGAAGTGAATGAACGTTGACAGGATGACTGTTCCATGCCTCGAGTTCATTCGGGATATCAGTGACAAAGGAATTATACACTCGCTGTAACACCATTCACGGATTGTAGGATGAAAGTTGTTCTCCAACTTTCTACTTCCACTTGGGTAGCACTGATGTGTGACTAGGCACCGCTCTTTGCTTGTGAAGTCATAAGTGTTATGAACTTTCACTGCCAACGTGAAATGGACCTGCAGGGTCACACACATAGGATTTAACCTGGAAGAGGAGTTTTATCCACAAAGCAATGTTTAGATTGATTAGTAAAGGAGTTTAGTAGTTCAATTAAACACTCAATCAGTCGATGGCTCAATATCATATGGTTCAAGGTGTTGGACGCATTGATTGGAGTATCAGATTGATTGAAATCGCATTTGACTGATTCTGCACAACCCGCACTCCCAACCGATCGGTTCATGTGATGAATCGGTCGGCAGAGGTTGCTGAACCGGTCGGTTCAATTGTTGAACCGATCAGCTCATGCACAGGGTGAAATGACTGGTTGAAATGTTGAACCGATCGGTTCAACTGGTGCAATCGGGCAACTCGGGCAAGTAGGATTGGTGAGAATTTTCCTTTCGTTTCAAATTGCCCAATTCGATTGGGAATAATATTGGTATTCGATACCAATTGGGAAAGAAACAAGGAAAGTCTTTTTGAGCCGGATTAGGACCATGAACCGATCGGTTCAGGGCACCAACCGATCGGTTTGAGTGCCCCAAACGGTCGGCTAAGGTCCAACCGATCGGCTCAATGGCCGAACCGATCGGTTCAGCAGTGAACCGATCAATTCAGGTTGCGATGTGGTTGCTTTTTGTGGAAAATCCCGAACCCTTCTACTCCTGCTTTTAGTCCCGCATTGCCCGGGATGGAGAACCCTGTCCCATGACTCTCCTATATATATAGGGGTATTGGGGGCTTCTCAAAGTACAGCTCAGTGCAACCAGTTGCTCTGCAAGTTGTCATTCTCTCTGGTTTTGGTAACCGTGAGAGAGCCCGAGCAAATGCTTCCCGCAAAAGGGAGGTGCAGCAAGGGAAGGACAACTGCAGTTGCAACAGGAGGCAGGAGAGTGTGTTGGCGACTAGTACGTCAACAGGAGGGTGCGACTCCTTCCACTTTCTTGTGGGACAAGGAGTGTGGAGTTCCAGGTGGTCCGTGTGGACTACTACAGAGGCAGGAGGACACTGCCGCTTAGGAGGACAACTATCATCCGACAGTCCGGTTCGAGTAGGAGTTGTCAGTCCCGGTGCGACCAGGAGCTGCACAGACACCGTCGAAGTCCGGAGTTGAAGACCGCGCATTGCGCGAGGTATTGTCGCCGAGCAAGCCTCGGGACAAGGTATGATTCCACAAACCATCTTTTCTTATTATATAGACGTTGACACGTTTCCTCGGTATGGGTTGGGGAGAAAATTTTTGTTTCCGCTGCCTTCTCTGTCTCCCCTAAAACCCAACAGAAATCAGCTATGACAACGTTGTGGTAGCTTATCGTCTTGCCCGACGGAGCGATCACCAACTGCACAAAAATGGCATCGTAGTCGGCCCGATTGTCTGACTGTCTGTACTGTTTAGGGGAATTCCACCAGTTGTAGATGGAGTTGAACTGCTCGAGCGTGAGGTTGTAGTTGCGGTTGAAAAGACGAAAAGAGACTCGACCCTTGATCCACTCACGGTCAGTGGCGATGAAATCATTGGGCACGACACTGATATCTAAGGATGCCATGAACTCCACCACGAGTTCTTTGTAAGTAGACCACTCGCTGAAGAAAGGGTGACCTTCCACGTGGTGGGTTACTTGGCCATCTATCTAGCTTGTCCTCCCCTCCTGTCCATGAAGGACATAGTTGAAGTTGTCCTCAAACCCTAAATCTCAAATCATGGCACAGTTGCCATAACGAGTGGGCTCGATCGTCCTCTTCATCATTTCATCATATATCTTATTTACTTCCGCCGACGGATGAGCAAGCCTCGGACGTGGAACGGAGCCTGGCGATGGTGGGATAAAGGTCTCAATCTCCATTGGGGCAGCCCACGAGGATGACGATCCTGTGGTCCTCACCATGATGAACATGGAATAGAGAAAAAGAGCTCGGGGAAGGTCAGAAAAGACATTCTTCATGGTCGATGAAGAGCTTGGTGAAGCTTCTTGCACCTCTAGTTGCTCGTCAATGCTCAAGGTCGAAGTTTTAGGGAGGTTACTCTGAAGGTGTGAAGAAAAATGAACGCATCCCCTCCTTTTATAAGTGAGTTTGGCGCTCCTGGTGCCTTGTCGATACCATCGATAGTGAGTCGATGGTATCGACACCTGTAGCACAATCTATCTTTGAGGCTATCGACGGTCATCGATTGCTAGATGTGGGGGCCCGGATCGCTGACTCGTCGATACTATTGACAACAGTCGATGGTATCGACCCATCCCACAGATCGATCTCCAAATTTGGCCTGCTTCGTTGATGGCATCTCGTAGATTGCTGACATGGCCCATCGATACCATCGACAGTGGGTCGATGGCATCGACAGTGGGTCGATGGCATCGACTTCTGTATGCATCCTTTGTCCCCGCGAGGCCTTGGTGCTGAATTCCCCTGAAGCTAGATCGATACCATCGACATGACGGTCGATGGTATCGACTTCTCTGGCAAGAAATCATCTGAATATCTCCAGAGATCTCGCGAGAATCGATCACGGAGTCGATGCTATCGACTGACTCCCTTGATTTCTTCGATTCCCCTGTTGGGTGGTCGATACTATTGATGAGGCCGTTGATAGTATCGACAGAGCAAAATGTTACCAATTGCTACTCATCACCCTCGTCGCTACCATCGACACAAGGGTCGATGGTATTGACATCCACACAGACCTCCACACTGAGAAAACCTATTAGGGTATAATTTTTAAAGACTAAGTGTTAAATTAATGAAAACTACCTAGGAATGTGAAAAATTAAAAGAAACAAACATGTACACTAACAAGGTTGGGTTGCCTCCCAACAAGCGCCTCATTTAACATCTTGGGATAGAAGTAATTATGCTCCTCATTCATCATTTAGTGCCATAAATTTGATCTCAGTCACTTTCCTTGTGTAGTCTTCCCCATAATAATGCTTCAACCTTTGACCATTCACCAAGAATGTTCTTTCACCATATCTCACCATGATAGCACCATGGGGTCGCACCTCCTCTATCACAAAAGGTCCACTCCATTGGGATTTCAATTTCCCGGGATGCAACTTCAACCTTGAATTGAATACTAGGACACTCTCACCCTTCTTGAATACTCGCAATTAGATGTGGCGATCGTGTATTTGCTTTGTCTGCTCCTTGTAGATCCTTGAGTTCTCATATGCATTCATTCTTAGCTCGTCTAACTCATTGAGTTCTAGCATTCACTTCCTCCCTACATCATCCATACTCAAGTTCAGCTTCCTTAGCGCCCAGTGCGCCTTGTGCTCTAATTCCACCGGCAAGTGAAAGGCTCGTCCGTAAGTCAACCTAAAAGGCGTGGTGCCTATAGGTGTCTTAAATGTGGTCCTATATGCCCATATTGCGTTCGGTAGTAATGCACTTCAATTCTTCCTTGAAGAGGCCACTGTGTGCTCCAATATCTTCTTGATTTCCCTATTGGACACCTCTACCTGGCCTTGCATCTGCGGGGGATATGGGGTACCTACATTATGCTTAACCCCATATTTTCTCAACAATGCAACAAATTTCCTATTCGTGAAGTGGGTGCCTCCATCACTAATGATCATCTGTGGCACACCAAACCTATAAAAAATATGCTCTTTCATGAACCTGCACACTACCACAACGTCATTAGTCCTTGTGGGTATTGCCTCTACCCACTTTGATACATAATCAACATCAAGCAATATATATAAATTGGAATTAGAGGACACAAAGGGTCCCATGAAATCAATGCCCCATAAATCGAATACCTCAACTTCTTGAAATACATTGAGGGGCATCTCTTGCCGTTTTGAGATGTTACCTACCCTTTGACATGAATCACACCTCCTCACATAGTCGTAGGCGTCTCGGAAAAGTGTAGGCCAATAAAGGCCACTCTCTTGTACCTTCACCGCCATCCTTACACTTGCATGATGTCCGCTGGTGGGCAATGTATGGCAGTGACTAAGCACACTATCATAGTCGCTCTCAGGTACACACCTGCGTAATATTCCATCCCTGTATTGTCTTAACAAAATAGGGTCATCCCAAAAATAATATCTTAAAGAATGGAAAAACCTCTTTTTCTCTTGATAGGTCCAATCATCCGAGATTTCTTTACATGCGAGATAATTCACGATATGCAAAAACCAAGGATCCTTAGATTGAATAGAAAGGATTTTCTCATCCGGAAAGGTCTCGGTAATGGGTATGTTGGTATCTCTCTCATCTACCTGCTCTAACCGAGACAAGTGGTCCACAACCACATTCTCAATGCCCGCCTTGTCCTTAATTTCAATGTCAAATTCTTGTAAGAGTAAGATCCACCTAATGAGTCTAGGATTAGCATCTTTCTTTTCCATTAAGTATTTTATTGCAACATGGTCTGTCCATACCACAACTTTAGACCCCACCAAATATTGCCTAATTTTTTTGAAAGCAAAAACCACGTCAAGTAATTCCTTTTTAGTGGTGGTGTAATTAAGTCGGGCATAATTCAAAGTCTTAGACACATAGAAAATCACTATGGGTTTATTCTCAAGGCGCTACCCAAGAACGACCCCCATGGCAAAATCTGACGCATCACACATAAGCTCAAAGGGCTTAGTCCAATCCGGTGTTTGAACAACCGGTGCAGAAATCAACTTTTGCTTGAGAATTTTGAAGGCATGCATGCATTTATCATTGAAATAAAAAACCGCATCCTTCTCAAGTAATTCCAATAATGGCTTAGTGATTTTAGAAAAATCCTTAATAAACCAGCGATAAAACCCCACATGACCAAGGAAACTCCTCACCCCTTTCACCGAATTTGGTAGAGGTAGTTTGGAAATGACCTCAATCTTCACTGGATCTACCTCCAGTCCTTTGCTAGACACCTTATGTCCAAGCACTATGCCTTCGCTAACCATCATGTGACATTTTTCCCAATTGAAAACTAAATATGTGCCCTCACATCTTCGCAAAATGTTGTCAAGATTATACAAGCACTCATCAAATGACGCGCCGTAGACGGAAAAGTTGTCCATAAAAACCTCTAAACAACGCTCCACCATATCCGAAAAGATAGCAAGCATGCAACACTGAAAAATGGCCGGTGCGTTGCACAAACCGAACAACATTCGGCGATATGCGAAAGTCCCATAAGGGCAAGTGAAGGTAGACTTCTCTTGATCCTTAGGATCTATAGAAATCTGATTATAGCCAGAGTAGCCGTCTAAAAATCAAAAGTGAGAGTGGCCAGTCAACCTCTCAAAAATCTGATCAATGAATGGGAGAGGAAAATGATCCTTTAACGTGACAAAATTCAAACGGCGGTAATCAATGCAAACACGCCACCCAGTTACCAATCGGGTGGTGACAGGCTCATTCAAGAGATTTTGAGTTACCATTATTCCCCCCTTTTGGGGACTACCTATGTTGGGCTCACCCATGTAGAATCTGAAATAGCATAGATGATGCCCGCGGAGAGAAGCTTGATCACCTCCTTTTTGACAACCTCCATCATGAAGGGGTTGAGGCGGTGTTGCGGTTGAATCACAGGTTTAGCTCCTTCAGCGAGCCAGATCTTATGTTGGCAAAGTGTGGGGGAGATCCCCTTGATGTTAGAAACTGACCACCCAAATGCACCATGGTGGTTATTCAATACTATCATAAACTGTTCTTTCTCAACGACACTCAAATATGTTGAAATTATCACTGGTAACTTTGCATCAACCACTAAGAATGCATACTTCAAGTGAGGGGGCAGCGACTTAAGCTCTAACTCTGGCGGGCTGATCAAAGAAGATTGAAGCAGTGATGGCAACAGTCCTAGTTCTTCATAGTGCTTGGCATAGTAGCAAGGAAGAACTTGGAGCATCTTCACGCATTCTTGTAATGACGTTCTTCTTATCCAATCATCCATGATGTTAAAAAAACAAGCTTCAAGGGGTAGTTGTGGGTATGAGTCAAGCATGGAGACCACTATAGCATCATCCTTAGTAGATGGTGGGACTTCCTCTTCTTCATCATTGGGATAACCCAAAGCTTTAATAAGAGAAACCACCTTTGTTTGTTCCATGATGTCCACTGCAATTGTTCCCTTATCTACCTTTGTCACAACGTAAGCCATATCAAGAAACGGCTTCCCTAAGCAAAGAGATATGTTATGATCAAAGTGCCTCACTTTATGACATTGCTCCTTCGCTTGTGACTGCTTTGAATTTGACGGCATGAGTATCTCGAATCTATCATCAGCTATACCCATTGTCAACTGGCCTCTACCCATCTCCAATATCATATCAACAGTGGCTTGGAAGGGTCTTCTTAAAAGCAGCTCATTTCCTTGCTTATATTGCATCTCCATGATGACAAAATCAACTGAAAACACGAACCGATCAACTTTGACTAAGACATCCTCGCACATACCATATGGCCGTACCACCGAATTGTCCGCAAGTTGAATGGTAATGTTACTTTGTCGAGATTCTTTGAGATCGAGCTTTTTGAATGTAGATAGGGGCATCAAGTTTATACTTTCCCCGGAATCACACAATGCTTCACCAAATTTTACCTTCTCAATATAACATGAAATATTGAAACAACCTGGATCTTGTTGCTTTGGTGGAAATTTACCCAGAATAAAGGCGGTGACTTGCTCCTTAAGCACTACCACCTCTATGTCAGGAATCTTTATCTTCTTGGTAATTATATCCTTCAAGAACTTACCATAAGAAGGTATATGCTCGATAGCCTCTAGCAACGGAATATTAGCCAAAAGTTTCCTAAAGCTGTCTAGAAACTTCTTGAACTATGCATCCACTTTCTTTGCTTTCAAACTATTTGGGTAAGGTACCGGGATGGTCTGTGCCCTCTGATGTGGTGGCATATAAGGCATCCTTTTCTCAATTTGTTTCTATGCAATGGACTCCTCTATGATTTTCTCTATATCATCCTCCACTGTCTCAGTGACTACAACATCTTCTGCGGCATCACCTGTAACTTCTACCTAAGGTGTGCTTGGTTCATCAGCCTTAGAGTTTTAAATTTTCTTTCCACTTCTCAACAAAATTGCCTTGGCTTGATGGTTCCCTCCCGGCACATTTGTATTTCCTAGAAACCCCTACTGCGCCGATTTCTTCAAATTTGTGATTTCTGCTTCCATCTACGCAATGGATGTTTCAAGCGTCCTCATATGTGCTCCATGGCTTTGTAAAGTCTGACCAAATTGGTTCATAAAGTCTCCTTGTGACTTAATTTATTGTCTGAATGTGCTCATCAACTCTTGGTTCTACTTTATCACTTAATTGAGAAACTCATTGCTCTTCTCCTCTGCAGTGGGTTGTGGTTTGGCATCCGGATCCTGTAGAAAATTATTCGGGTCCTTCCATGAGAACTTCTTATCCTTCCTCCAAGAATAATCATTGTTCATGTACCCTTGTTGTTGGCGCATGAATTTAACTTGTGCCTCATCATCAGATCCTTCATCCTCTTTTTCTATCAGTCTCTTTGCTATCAGGTCCATCTTTTCATTTAATTCTTTAATTGCCTTGGATTCCCCTGCAACTCTCGCTTGTTCTAGTGCGTCTCTATCACCCCACGACTGCTTCCTAGCCATGTTCTTCAAGATCTCCCAACATCTTGTGTCTGTGTTATTCAAGAAGAAGCCTGAGCCCGCTGAATCCAAGTTGCTTCGGTCATGCTCATTGAGAGCAAAGTAGAAATTTTTTACTTACTTTTCCTTGTCCAGACTGTGATGTGGGCACTTCCTCAGCATGATCTGGAAGTGCTCCCACGTCTCTGAATAAGTCTCGCTGGCCTTTTGACTGAAATTATGGATCTTTCTCACGAGGTCATTTGTTTTCTCAGGTAGGAAGAATCTCTCAAAGAAGACCTCTATCATCTGGTCCCAGGTCTTGACGTACTCTTCATCGAGATTATGCAGCCATTCACATATATTTCCCGCTAAGGAACTGGGAAAAAGCTTCAAGTATAGCGCCTCTTGCGAAAACCTGTCAATCTTTATCATATCACAGTTTTCCACAAATTGGCTGATGTAGGCCACTGGATCTTCATTCTTCAGCCCATGAAATGCATTAGACTTGACTAGGTTAATCAGTTCCAGATCAATCTTGTATGTAGGAATGTTGGTAGCCTACCTTTTGATCGACCCTTTTGACGCAGATGAAGAAGTAGCCTTGATCTTCTCCCATATTGTCTGTTCCTCAGCCATTGCTTCAGGTTCAAAATCTGTGCTTATGTCCTCGGGTTGATTGTGAATATGCTCCTCTTCACCACCTAATCCCGAAGGTGGAACCTCAGGTGTCGATTGTGCGTAGTCTGTACTACACGTCTTCACCATGCACTAGTACTTGAAAAGTGGAAAATTGAATAAGTACAACGCTAATTGAATAAAGAATCTGAAAGATAGATAATTAATCTCAAAAATAAAAATTATTAATAAAAAGGAAAATGTGGCCTATAGTGGCCGCTTGCATCCCTCGTAGTGTCGAAAATTGCCGTTCCCTGGCAACGATACCAAAAACTTGACACGACTTTACCGTGCGTAAAACACAAGTATACACATCAATGTAATATAGGCCTTGTGAGGCCTGAGTCGAACACAGGGAAATGTAATTTTTGGTAGACTACTAATAACTGTTCGCAATCAGCTAGACCAATTATAAAAGTTGAGAGTTGTTTTGAAAAAGAAAATAAATACAAAAGAAAATAACACAATCGATTAAATGGTTGGTTTAATCAATTAAAATGGAATCTCTAGGATTGTAGTTTCACCGCAGGTTCTCATTATACTAATTCCTACACAGTTATCATAATTTGTCTCCCTCTCCGTATAATGGCCTGTAGCCAAAATTGTTTGCTTTCGTGATACAATTCACTGCCTTAATCTAAGTCAGTTCCACGCCAGTAGTAACCTATTCCCTAGATTAGGTGTATGAAAAACATATCTCTGGGTTCCCACCATTAACCGTACATCGCCTTTTTCAAAGGATTTTATTAGTTAATGTGATTACCGCCTCTTTTCAACTGTTAATTCTTCGTTAAAAGCAATTAAGGGTAATAAATTACCATTATGGTGATCAAGCACAATGATAGAAATGGAGAAAATGATATCATACCACGGATTTGAGGGACAAATTATGATAAACTATGTAAGAAAAGTCATACAACGATTTCCCGGGCTACTCCCAATCCTAGAGACAAAGGGGATTAACCCCACTTGTTCATCTCAATGTAAAACACCATGAAGGAAGGACAAAACATGGAGAAAACGAGGATGGAGATGGTGTAACCCCTGAACGGAGAAGAACCGAGTGATCCTCGGCGCGGGATGAGCGTTCTGCAACCTTCCGGTGGTAGAAAACTCCGTTTGCATCTCTAAAATCTCCCGGGGCATAGATCTCAGCTCCGTTCTTCACTCTCTCCTCCTTCGGGACTTGAGCAATGCAATAGAACATGATTCCTCACTTTGGCTGCCTTTCCCTAGGTATAGGTATCACTTACAGCCGTCAAAATACCACAGTCGTTCGATCGTGATTGTTCTGGGCATTTTGCTGATCTGACGGTGTCGATAGGTATCGACCCCTTAGGGTAGCAGCGCTCCTTCAATTTTTGGGGTTCTCTCTAATGGCATCTCGATACCATCGACCAGCCTCATCGATGGTATCGAAGGGCTGATACTTTGGAACATTGATGCAATCTCAATACTATCGACGAGGAGTCGATGGTATCGACTTGTTTGCCTCTCCTCCGACTCTTTTGCTGTTTCCACGTTGATGGCATCGACGGACCGTCGATGGTATCGACGGGTCTAGGAATATGACAAACTTGAAACAAGAAGAAAAAGCTTATGTTAGAAATGGAATTTTGTAAATAATACAAAAATATAATGAAATATGCTCAATTTGATGCAAGAAAGGGTAATAGGCTAAAGGAAATGAATCATGTAATATTAATCACAAATATGACCAATAAGCGCATAAAACGAGTATAAAACTAGCCTATAAAAGTGATCAAAACCCCTACCTCATCCCACACCGAGGATCACCCGGTTCTTCTCCGTTCAGGGGTTACACCATCTTGGTGCGTCCTCACTAGTGGTGCTTTTACACCCCACGAGGTCGGAGCGCACGGGATGTGGGATCTTATGCTTTCGAAATTTGTAAGACCTACACTAACTACCTACGTCTACTAAGACACTACGCCTGCAAGCGCACGGGCTCGTGTCGTAGTATAGGTGAGGCGGCAAGTACAGGGTCAATCCACGGAGATAGAGGGGACACTAGAGTTAGATGGGGTAAGCTACGTTCCTATTGCAGAGAGTAAGGTTTTTAATGTTTAAAGGTTGGTTGGTTGTTGATTAAGCTAAGCGAGCAAGCAGGAAATGCAATATAAAACTAAGTTATCAAAAGGCTAAATTAGCAATCAAAGTCAACAAGCTATCTAAATAAGAGCAAGAACAAACTACACTAGACTAAGCAAGCAACTAGCAATTGAGAACCTAAGTTAACCACTAATCAAGATCAAAGACCTAAATTAACACTTAGCTAGCAAAACTAGGCAATTAACTAAGTTAACTAAAGCAATTGAACTACACTAGCATTAACAAGCAAACAGAGCAATTAAGGTTTTAAGAGATTAGATGAAGGAGGTGGGCCGTTTGGGAATGTGACCTTGACATTAATTGGGGGATGTCACCATAATAAGCAATTAACATATTTCATTCTAGACTACCAAACCAAACAACAAGGTGGGTGCTATGAGGATGTACCCTATGCTACTAGTTGGAGAACTAGGGCTAGGTGTAATTCTCATAGGACTTACCAAGTCTAGGTCTCTAGGATAAGTGGTATTAGTCAATTGAGGACCAAGGGTAAGGATGGGAGTAGAGATGAGGATATTTGACCTCATGCCACTAGCCACCTCAACCTTTAGGAAATCCTAGGCAATTGCACTAATCACACTTATACTAGTCACTTAGAACTCACATTTGCATGTAGGAAGAAGGTGATTATGTAGAAAGATAGGGGGATATCTAGGGATCCAAATTAAGGACCTAGGAGCCAATCCTATGATAGCTACATAGAAACCAAAACATCCTAGAGACAAATGTCTTCAAACACCACAAGGCAAGCAATTAATGTAATTAAACAACAATGACATGCACAAGTAATGGGAAATGAGATACAAGCAAAGGCAATCATCATAGAAGTGAAATATGTTCATTACAAATTATATTCCCCCAACATGGTATCAAAGTCACATTTTTGCCCCAAACAACCCACCAAAGGGGGCTTAGCTATACATGATCAAAACAGAAACAAAGGAGAAGGGAAAGAGAGTAGGAAACACCATGGATGCTTGATGAAGCTTGACTTCTTCACCTCCTTGCTGCCAGCCATGAGCCTCCTCCTCCAATGGTGCCCAAGAGCATGGAAATGGTGGAATGGATGGATGGAAACCTAGAGAAACTAGGTTTCTATGGTGGAAATGAGTGGAAAGTGGGTGGAAATGGGATTAAGTGCAAGGAAAGTAGGTGGATGGGAGTAATGGATGCAAGGGAGCAGCTAGGAGGTGCTCTCCCTCGAGCCCTAGAAGCAACTAGTGCTTATATCAAAGCTAGGGCTAAGTGGGGGTAAAATAGGAAAAACAGTGAAAAGTTGTGTAGGGTAGGTGATCACCACAGTCCTGGTGAGTGTGCCACGACCGTGGTGAGGGTAGTGGGGTACGACCGTGGGGGGTGAATACGGTCGTGCTGTGAAGGAAGTAGTGAAAAAGCGATGGTGGTGGCCACGACCGTGGCGGAGTGCCACAGTCATGGTGGGTAACATGCACCAAGGCCGTGTTGGGTAACACGGCCGTTTTGGAGGAGGAGGAGCTGACCGTGGGGAGGGGCCACGGGCGTCTTGATCGTCTTCGGCTATGGTCGTGGCGGCTTGGCCACGGTCATGGCGTTCCGGGCAAATTCCCTGTTGGCAACTGACTTCTTGCAATTAATTCCCACGACCGTGGCAGGGTGCCATAGCTGTGTTCTCTTCTCCTGACCACGACCGTGTTGATGGCCACGGTCATGGTGTCTGCACTGGACACGATCATGGCTGGGTGGCCATGGTCGTGGGTCTCAGTGGAATTTCCCTGTTGCAACCTGTTGGAACTTGGCAATAAACCCACGACCGTGGCATTGTGGCCACGACCGTGGTGAGGCTTGATTTCTTGATTTTGCTTCTAACTTTGTCATTTTCAGATGTCTTTGCTTGGGGATGATTCTTGGCCACTGGAGGTAGGTTGAGGGAGACTTTGGGGCCTTCTTTGGGTCTCTCCTTGAGTGGGGGAACCCTAGAACTCCGTCTCTCTCTCTCTCTCTTCCATCTAAGCATGGTCCAAGTACCTGAAAAACAGTGCAAAGAACATCCATAAGCATATTTGCAATGATAATCATATTGGGGAGAATAACATGTAATTTGAATGCATTTGAATGTGATAAAAGTACAAAATGACACAAGATACAACCCTAGAATAGGGTTGGATCACCACCCCAAACTTGAAACATACTTGTCCTCAAGTATGCTCCAACTCAATCTCTTTTCTATTTTCCACAATCAAAAGATATGACAAATGCAATATGATGGGCGACAAATGCTAAATGGGGTCAATGGTGACTAGGTACATGCAAATCACTTCCCTCCTCTTCTACTTTCACAAACCAATCATGAAGAGAGCACAAAGCACATGAACTTTGCATAAAATGCATGGGTTGCACAAGTTATCAATATTTCATCCATAATGTTTCGGGTAGACCGTTTCATGATGATGTTAATCGCCGATGACTAGGAGTGTTGTTTCACCTTCATGCGTTCAACCTTATGCTTCAAGTTATGCCAAATGACCCACATGGCTGCGGAAAGGGATAAAGTGACCTAGGTTTAATGTTTCCTAGCTCCATGGGTATGAAAGAAGAAGAAAGGGTTGTGGTAAGATTTGGAGTGCTTTTACACACTCTTCTTTTCTTTATTTGAATGCTCTTAAACAAGAGCATCCTTTTATTTTATTTTTGCTTCTCTTTTCTTTTTTTCTTTTCCCTTGGTGTAGGTAGGGCATATGGTGGATAGAGTGAAGTGGGGAGATAGAGATGTGGCCACCCCAAACTTTTGGAGGTGGCCACGGCTAATCTGTGCACTTTGGCATCTTTTTATGAGGTAGAGAGGTATGAAGATGATGAAAGAGTGGTCGGGTCAAAGAGGGGTCACTTGGCATAATCTTACACATAAGGTCTCCTGCATGAAAACTAGTCTGACACTTCACCATAGATATCACATCACATAAATGAACCAAATGAAATCCATATATCAATCAAGTAACTCCACAAACATTAAACGTTCTATGCTTGCTCGGATCATAATTCAATCAAACCAACACATTCCCAAGGGAGGTGACGAGCATGTAAGAAGTCACTCATTGATACCACATAGCACTTCATCATAGCATATCATCTTATATTTGTCAAAGATAAGCAATTTCATTCAATATGGTAAAGATTGAGTCAAAACACGCTTTTTGGACAAGAAATATCAAATCTGGGCAAAATTGGCCAAAAAGGTGCCAAATTGCACTAAATCACATTCAAACACAATTTTAGGTAAAAAGCAAGTAAATCCTAGCTAAAACATGCAAAAATTAGCAAAAAACTACATGAGATGCAATGCATGGCTGAAAAAGCAAAAATTTTGAAAAATTACTCAGAAATGCAGAAATCAACTACATGTCATGCAAAGATGCAATGAAAAGAACAAAAAATAGTAAAACTAAACTGGATGGTAGGGTGCTATCAAAATGACAAAAATAGAGAGATAGGGTGATGCGTACCGCCCTACCCACCCCAAACTTTAGAATCATGCTGTCCTCAGCATGAAACTATAGCTTAGGGGAGATAGGGGAAGTGTCATGGTTGCGGTGGCTGGTCTGGCATGTTCGGAGGATATGGAGGAGGAGCTGAGTCTGGAGCTGAGCTTGATGGAGGATGCTGGTAATAGTGCCCCCAGTAGTCATCCTGGGGTGGAGGGTAAGTCTGTGGATACCCAGCTAAACCACCCCAAAAATCTGCACCCCATTCGGGGTTTCTTTCTTCCTGGGCGTGGTGATATTGATACGAGTGGTTGATCTAATAGTGCATCTGCTGCTGATCATACCACATGTTCTGCTGGGCAAACTGCATGTCACTTTGAGTTTTTTGAATGTTCTCAAGGTGTGCCTGGATTGTGGCCATGTCATAGGCATTCCTTGAGGGTGGCTGCAGCTGGGATGTCCCCTCATCCCTCCTTCTTGTTCTTCGGGGTTGTCGTTGTTCTGCATCTTCTTGCTCCTACCCTTGTACATTAGATTCGGCAACGTCTTCATGTACAGCAGCGACTCCCCTAGCATACGTCTCCCTCGGGTGGTCTTGCTGCCATGCCATTAGTTTTTCCCTCATCATGTTGCCAGGTCCCAACACAGATATTAGGGGTTCTGCGTGATATGGCAGCTCTAGTTCAAAATCCTGCACACTTGTAGTTAAATAAATCATTCTTTTATCCTTCATTTTTATGGTGTGCGAGCGCGTTAGATAGTTGAGGTCAACAAGTTCTACCTCAATCGCATCTTGTGCCCCCGAGAGATCGTATCCCAATGCTAGTGCAATCGAAGTCACAAACCCACCCATGACAGAGGGTTTTGTGCTCTTGTAGGGTATGGACTTCAGATGGTCAATCAAAAGAACTCCAAGGTCAATGTACCTCTTGTAGTGCATACCGATCAAGACAATCATATCCTTTTGGGAAATACTGCCTTGGTTGTCGTATCTGCCCACAATTGTGTTAGCCAAGACCTTCTGCACGTAGCGCGTTAGCGGGTTACTTATAGCAGCAGTTTTTGATCTACCCGCGTAGTAGTTCTCATGGCCCGTGAAGCTCTTCCAATAATAGGCATAGTCCAAACTGGCCTCTCTCTCTAACAAGCCGTCATCCAATTTCACGGCTTCTTCAGGACTAGAGGCAAAG
Source organism: Alisma plantago-aquatica (assembly GCA_963693085.1). NCBI lineage: Eukaryota > Viridiplantae > Streptophyta > Magnoliopsida > Alismatales > Alismataceae > Alisma > Alisma plantago-aquatica. Next base: position 1,152,376,362 of record OY856409.1, on the reverse strand, counting down.
ATAGCATTCAACTCAGTGGAAGTGAGGGTGTGCATGTTGCCCATCATGGCAAATATGAGTGCATCACAACCCCTCACTTTAGTCTTCTCGAGAGTGGCAAAGAACTCTCTGGTCAACGCGGGATATGTAGGTTGGGGTGTGAAAAGAATATTCCACAACCCAATCCTCTTCAAGCCCATTTCCACTGCTGCTTTGATTCCTAGATCCTCAACGGTCTTCTCACAACCATACCTAGAGGCGACGACTTGCCTTGTCATGCACTCGGGGTAGATGAGATCGACCTTCTTTTTCCTGTGTCCTCTACCATAGGACACTCCCACCGGCGCTTTGCCCAGGGTTCTTTCTCTGTCTGCCTCCAAATGTGCCAGAACATCATCTCCTTCATGCTCCAACTCCACCTCTTCCTCGATGTTATCTTCTTCCTCCTCCATTCTATAGGGTTGTGACCCCGAACTGGTATCGAGGTCATACCAATGTGCTGATTGTTCCTCTTCTTGCTGCAGTTGCCGCGAGGGTCGCGGCTGCACATCACGCCTCACTGCCGCGCTAGATGTCGAGTGGCGGGGTGGTGTGGGATTTGGCGGAAACCTGGATGATGACGATGCCACTTTAGATTTGTGACTTCTTTTTGCGGCCACCGACTCGATTTCATCAACGAGGTTGTCCAAGTCGACCCCCATGGACTCCTTCTCTTCTTCTTCCTCTCCCTCGTAGGTGGCATTCATGATGTGGTGGACATCGGATGAGCGGGAGTGCGATCCGCTCACCGATTGCGACCGGCGGAGGGAATGGTGGGAAGAGGTGGTAGGCGAGGGGGTGTGGGATGGAATGGACACATCGGAGGAGGCATTTTTAGAACTCCGTTTCCCTCTGGTGAGGATGTTCGTCCCCTTGGTTATGGCTCTCCCAATCTTCTTCATGGTGGAGATGGATGTGAAGGTGGTGATTTTCGGATTTTGGTGGAGAAGGTGGTGTGGATGTGGTTTTGTGGGTGGAATGGAAGGATAGTGATGTATGGATGGTGGGTATATGATTTGTGGTGGATTTGGGCGAGAATGGAAGGGTTTTCATGGAGGTTTTGTGTAGGGGAGCTGTAGGGGAGCTGTAGGGTGGAGTGGAGATGGAAATGGAGATGGAGATGCAATTAGGAGAGATTGGACGGTGGAAATGGTAGAGGGATGGCTGGGGATCGATTTGGAATGGATTGGGCATCAAACGAAGGTGGTTTTGGGGGTTGGAGGTGGTGAATGGGGGAGCACGCAGGTGGTTGTTGGGGCCACGGTCATTTTCTGGAGGTGGAAGATGATAGAATGAGGAGGGGGTCGGGTTTAGACTTTTAAAAGCATATTTTTTTTCTGAACCGGGTTCAGCCACGGTCGTGGCAGGTGGCCACGGTCGTGGCCAGGGTTGGGTAGCATGGCCGTGGCGGGTTCCACGGTCGTGTTGTCGATGAAGAAGTCCCCGGTTTGACCTCGCCACGGTCATGGCGGCCCACCACGGTCGTGGCGGCCCACCACGGTCGTGGCACGCCTTCTTCAACACGGTCGTGGTGAGGACCACGGTCGTGGGCAGTCTCCTTCACCACAGTCATGGCAGCTCGCCACGGTCGTGGCCATTATTCAAAACAACCTGTAACTTTGGCCAATTAGAAGCATAAATTCCCACGGTCGTGGCCATGTGCCACGGTCGTGTTTGGCCAAATGAACCATGGTCGTGGTCGAGATCCACGACCGTGGTGTTGTTGTTCTTTCAGCTTTCAAACTTTAAAACTTGAATTTTCGATTTTATTTGTTCTTTTGCCACAAATCTGATTGAATGACCATAATTAACTTCTAGATCCTCTCTCTCTAATGTCTATCACCTTCCATCATCAAAACTCAAACAAAAACTGTAAATCACAAGTGTGCGTGTGTGTATTGGTGCAAAAGAAAACTAAAGTATTGAAAAAGAAAAGTTTCGAGAATCTCAAACCACGTGGGTTGCCTCCCACTAGCGCTAAATTTTACGCCTTCAGTCAGGCTTATTGATTGTTGGACTTTTTCACTTTTTCGGAACCTTCAAGAGATCCTTGTAGTAGATCCCTTTCTCATCCTCATCTAAGCATTCTTCTTCATCAGATTCTTCCTCTACAAACATAACAATATCAAAATCTTGATTGGCCTTGTCCGGGCCGACTTCAACAACATATTTCAGCCTTTGCCCATTGACGGCAAATTCCTTAGCTCCTTCTTTTGCACATACAACCACTGCCCCGGATGGGTACACCTTCTTGACAAGGTAAGGACCTTCCCATCTAGACCAAAGCTTTCCAAGAAAAAAATTCATTCTTGAATTGTATAGACATACCCACTTCCCGGGCTCAAACTCCTTCTTTTTTATGATCTTGTCATGTAGAAACTTGGTTCTTTCCTTGTAGCTCTTTGACATTTCATATGCTTCATGCCGCATTTCTTCTAGCTCATGCAATTGAAACTTTCTTTTCATTCCGACACTCTCTTCATCAAAGTCCATCTTCTTCAAGGCCCAAAGTGCCTTGTGTTGCATCTCAACCGGCAAATGGAAACTCTTACCATAGACAAGCTTGAACAGTGTAGTGCCAATCGGGGCTTTGTATGCAGTCCTATATGCCCATAAAGCTTCATTGAGGCGAAGTGACCAGTCCTTGCGGTCCGTTCGCACCGTCTTCTCCAAAATGAGCTTTATCTCCCGATTTGCCAACTCAACTTGACCACTCGTTTGGGGGTGGTAAGGAGTAGCTACATGATGGTTCACTCCATGTCTCTTTAGTAGCCCTTCAAAGGTGCGGTGGATGAAATGACTCCCTCCATCACTAATCATAGCCCTTGGAACACCAAAACGGCTAAAGATGTTGGATTTCACGAATCACACACCACCTTGTGATCATTTGTCCTTGTTGCCACAACCTCAATCCATTTTGATACATAGTCTACGACGACCAAGATGTAGACATACCCGAAAGAAGGAGGGAAAGGAGCCATAAAGTCAATCCCCCAAACATCAAACACTTCTACCACCAGAATAGGTGATAAAGGCATCATGTCCCTCTTTGAGATAGTGCCCACTTTTTGGCACTTGAAGCAACTCTTGCAAAAGTCATGAGCATCTTTGAACAATGTTGGCCAGTAGAAACCACATTGAAGAACTTTGGCGGCCATGTATTTCCCTCCAAAATGACCTCCACACACTCCGTAATGGCACATAGATAAGACATCTTGCTGCTCCATCTCCAGAATACACCTCCTAATGAGTTGGTCCGGGCAATACTTGAAGAGGTGAGGGTCATCCCAAATGTAGTTCTTGACCATAGCAAACAACCTCTTACTTTCCTCTCTTGTCCACATGCTAGGTATCCTCCCACTAGCTAGGAAATCCGCTATGTGCTTGTACCATGGCTTTTGGACAGATGAGATTAAGAGGAGTTGTTAATGTAGCATTGTCTCTTTGATTGGACTTGTCATATCAAAAGGTCCATCAAGGGGGGAGAGATGATCTGCTGCACCGTTTTCTACTCCCTTCTTATCCACAATTTCTATGTCAAATTCTTGGAGCAACAAAATCCATCGGATCAACCTAGGTTTTGAGTCTTTCTTGGACATAAGATACTTCAAAGCAGCATGGTCCATGTAGATTGTCACTTTGTTTTGCAAGAGATACAGCCGGAACTTGTCAAGAGCGAAGATCACCGCAAGCAACTCCTTCTTGGTAGTTGTATAGTTTCTTTGAGCATCGTCTAAGGTTTTGCTTGCATAATAAATAGCATGAGGAATTCGGACAACGTGTTGACCCAGCACAGCCCCCACCGCCATATCGGATGCATCAGTCATGATCTCAAACGGCAAATAGAAATCCGGTGTCTGCATGATAGGAGCAGAAATAAGCCTTTCTTTCAAATGATTGAAGGCTTCAACACATTTGTCATCAAACTGAAATTCAACATCTTTCTCAAGCAATCGACAGAGTGGTCTTGAGGTTTTGCTAAAATCCTTGATAAAGCGCCGGTAGAAACCTGCATGTCCCAAGAAAGATTGAACATGTCTTACGGTGGAAGGAATTTCGAGTGTAGAAATAAGTCCCACCTTGGCCTTGTCAACTTCAATCCCATCTTTAGAAACTCGGTGTCCCAGAACTATACCCTAGGGTACCATGAAATGGCTCTTTTCCCAAGATAAAACTAAGCGAACTTTCACACATATTTCCAGAACAGCATCTAGATGTAGCAAGCACTCATCAAAGGTTTTCCCGAAAACTGAAAAATCATTCATGAAAACTTCAAGTGACGAATCAAACATGTCAGCAAAGATTGAGGTTACACATCTCTGGAAAGTGGAAGGGACATTGCACAATCCAAATGGCATTCTTCGGTAGGCAAATGTGCCACTTGGACAAGTGAATGTCGTCTTTTCCTGATCCACCGGATGCACAACAATCTGAAAATATCCTATGTATCCGTCAAGAAAACAGTAGAAGCTCTGCCCAGCCAATCTCTCTAAAATATGATCAAGAAATGGGAGTGGGTAGTGATCCTTCTTTGTCTTTTCATTGAGCTTTCGGTAATCAACGCACATTCTCCACTTGGATTGCTCTCTCACCAGCATAAGCTCACCATCGACATTTTCTGCAATCATAATCCCACCCTTCTTGGGCACAACTTGGATGTGACTCACCCACGTACTGTCAGAAATGGGATAGATGATCCCTGCATCAAGCAACTTTACAACCTCTTGAGTTACAACGTCCTTCAATTTTGGATTTAGCCTTCTTTTCATTTGGCGGGTCGGTCTCGCATCTTCTTCTAAGTATATCCGATGCACACAAATGGAGGGGTCAATCCCTCTCAAGTCAACAATAGACCATCCAATGGCTTGGATGTTCTTCCTCAAGACTTCCATCAAGGCATCTTCTTACTCAGGAGAGAGAATGGAGGAAATGATCACCAGGAGGGTGTCATTTGAGCCAAGGAAAGCATACTTCAATCCTTCAGGAAGTGTCTTCAACACAAGAACGGGGGGTGCTTCAAGGGAGTTCTTTAATGGTGTAGAAATAGAAGGAAGGTCCTCACTTGCATCCACTAAGACTAGCTCACCCTCTTCACTTTCTTCATCATCATCATCAGGGAACTCAACAATTGGTTCAAGACCTCTACCTTGAGTGGCAGTCTCAATCCATACAGGTAGGCACTCTTCAACAATCTCTTCTAGGCATTCCACCAAATAACAATCTTCTTCGGTGGCCCCTATCACTTCAGCTGTAGTAGAAGACTTGAAGATGTTCAACCGGATCTTCATGTACATGAATGTAACATACATGGTCCCAGTCCTCACATGGATCACGACATCAGCTGTGGCTAGGAAAGGTCTCCCCAAGATGATTGGCACCTTTCTAGCCTCTTTTTCCATATCGAGAATGATAAAATTGGCTGGGAAGAGGGCAAAAGTATCCTCATCAAGACGGACCAACACATCATCCACACGCCCTCTAGGCGTCTTCACATATCGGTTGGCCAACTGTAGAGTGCAATGGGCTGGCCTCAACTCCCCATTTGGAGCTCAAAAAATAGATCATACGGAATCAAGTTTACGCTAGACCCCAAGTCAAGAAGAGCCTGGTCTATGCGATGTGCCCCGATGTAGCATGAGATGATGGGAGCATCGGGGTCTTTTCTTTTCCGGGGAATGGTGTGTTGGAGAATGGAGCTCACTTGCTCAGTGAGCTTGATCTTCTTAGGCGTCCTCCCTGTTGTCTTTCTTTTGAAGGTGTACAATTATTTAAGGAACTTTGCGTAGGACGGAATTTGCTTGACTTCATCTATGAGAGGTACATTGATTTTCACTTGCTTGAAGATCTCCAAAATTTCTTCCGCATGCTTCTTTTTTTTCTTTGCAGCAGAAGGCTCCTCAAGTGCATCAGGATATGGAGGGAGTTGGGACCCCAATCGGTCCAAATCAACAGTATCATCCACTGGTATAACTGGAATCACAGTATCACGACTCGGTATCACAGTATTAATGCTCGGTGTCACGGTATCAACACTGCCTCTTATCACAGTATCATCAATCTGCATCTCAGTATCAACATGCTCAGCCTCAGTGTCATCTCTGCCAACAACTGTACCATGGGGCCTCTCCAAAGTCCTGCCACTCCTCAATGTAGTCACTGCCTTCACATGCTCATGGGTGGTAGGAGAGGGAGCTTGTGGAGGTGGTTATGGTTGTTGGGGTGGTGGAGGCCTTTGGTGAGGGGAGTTGGGGTTTTGAAGAATGAATTGGGGTTGCAGTTGTTGTTGTGGTGGGGGTGGTATTGTGGAGGTGGTTGTTGGTAGATGTGAGGTGGAGGTGGAGCATATTGATAATTGAGTGGCGCTTGAGGAGTTTGAGGAGCATAGGGGTTTGGTGGGGCTTGGTAAGATGGTGGAACATAAGCACTCGAAGTGTTCCCTATAAAAGTCCCATCATTGTTCGGATTTGGCATTGGTTGAGATGGAAGTCTGCCTTCTTCTCTTCTAGAAAAAGAGAGAGAAATCTGATCCAACCTCTGCTCCAGATGGTTAATAGATTGCCCATGTGTATTGACATCCTTTTTTACTTCATCTAGGCTTCTTAGCCTTTCGAGTTCCTTGTCCTCAAACTTGGAGCTGTAGCGTGGCTTTTGCTGCCCCTGTCCTTGTCCATCCTCATTCTGTTGTTTCCAAGAGAAGTTTGGGTGGTTCCTCCACTCGGGAGTGTAGGAGTTGGACATTGGGCCCTGGTTGTTGCGGCCACCAAAGGAATGTAAAACGTTGACTTCCTCGTCTATAGTGTCAACATCCATTGCGGGTTGGCTAGAAGAGCCACCCACTTGATTCTTCATCATCCACATCATATCAGCCATCATCTTCATCATATCGGGGTCGGTGGCATTGCGTGTGGGAGCCACGGAGGAAGGTGGAGGAGTGTAGTTCCAGCCGTAATGCCCCCCTTTAGTGGAAGCTCGGTGGCGAGAATTCTCGGCGAGATGCTCAAACAACGGCCATGATTCCTCGGGCGGCTTTGCCATGAATGTGCCCCCGCAAGAAGAATCTACGTTGTTTTGGCTTTGCTCCTCAAGCCCGGTGTAGAAGGCCTGAACTAGCTGCCAAATAGGAACCTCATGATGAGGGCAGTCACAAAGCAACTTCTGGAACCTCTCCCACACCTCGTGGAAGGGCTCGTTCTCTTTCTGGGTGAACAATGTGATGCACCTTCTCATGTTGGATAACTTGGTGATGGGGAAGAACTTCTTCAGAAACTCGTTCTTCACCTCATTCCAAGTGACCAACTCTGGCCTCGAAACGTACTACTCCTTGGCTTTCTCCTTGAGGGAGAAAGGAAAGAGTGTCCTTTTGATTGAGTTGTCGGTGGCGGCTGGAGTGCAGAAAGTAGAGCATGTTTCAAGGAACGCGTCTATGTGGTGGTAGGGGTTCTCGTTCTCCATACCGAAGTATGTAGGGAGAAGCCCCAAGAGTGCCGGCGGGATGGAGAACTGTTGACCTATCATCTGGTCAACCAGAGTGGCGATGGGGGAGTTGTAGTTCCTCGGCATGAAGTACTCGTGAAGCAGGCGATGTGGCGGTGGAGGTGGAACATCCGGTGGCGGGTTGTTCTCAGCCATCTCGGCCTTCTTCTCCCAATCTCGGGGTCGTAAACCATCAAGTCGGTGCAAGTCGAACGCGTGCTACGCATGCACAACTGTCACATGTGCAAGTCACAAACAAACAACAAGGAGCCAAGTTAGAAAACCAATATGCAAGAGTAACACAAAGAATAAATAATAGCAATGGTGAGGGCAAAAGGAAAGGCTAAGCTACACTATCTAACTAGGCCGAGAGCCTCTATCCCCGGCAACGATGCCAGAAAGCTTGGTGCGTCCCCGCTAGTGGTGCTTTTACACCCCACGAGGTCGGATCACACAGGATGTGGGATCTTATGCTTTCGAAATTTGTAAGACATACACTAACTACCTACGTCTACTAAGATACTATGCCCGCAAGCACACAGGGTCGTGTCGTAGTATAGGTGAGGCGGAAAGTACAGGGTCGATCCACGGAGATAGAGGGGGCACTAGAGTTAGACGGGGTAAGCTACGTTCCTATTGTGGAGAGTAAGGTTTTTAGGGTTTAAAGGTTGGTTGGTTGTTGATTAAGCTAAGCGAGCAAGTAGGAAATGCAATATGAAAATAAGTTATCAAAAGGATAAATTAGCAATCTAAGTCAACAAGCTATCTAAACAAGAGTAAGAACAAACTACACTAGACTAAGCAAGCAACTAGCAATTGAGAACCTAAGTTAACCACTAATCAAGATCAAAGACCTAAATTAACACTTAGCTAGCAAAACTAGGCAATTAACTAAGTTAACTAAAGCAATTGAACTACACTAGCATTAACAAGCAAACAGAGCAATTAAGGTTTTAAGTGATTAGATGAAGGAGGTGGGCCGTTTGGGAATGTAACCTTGACATTAATTGGGGGATGTCACCATAATAAGCAATTAACATATTTCATTCTAGACTACCAAACCAAACAACAAGGTGGGTGCTATGAGGATGTACCCTATGCTACTAGTTGGAGAACTAGGGCTAGGTGTAATTCTCATAGGACTTACCAAGTCTAGGTCTCTAGGATAAGTGGTATTAGTCAATTGAGGACCAAGGGTAAGGATGGGAGTAGAGATGAGGATATTTGACCTCATGCCACTAGCCACCTCAACCTTTAGGAAATCCTAGGCAATTGCACTAATCACACTTATACTAGTCACTTAGAACTCACATTTGCATGTAGGAAGAAGGTGATTATGTAGGAAGATAGGGGGCTAGCTAGGGATCCGAATTAAGGACCTAGGAGCCAATCCTATGATAGCTACATAGAAACCAAAACATCCTAGAGACAAATGTCTTCAAACACCACAAGGCAAGAAATTAATGTAATTAAACAACAATCACATGCACAAGTAATGGGAAATGAGATACAAGCAAAGGCAATCATCATAGAAGTGAAATATGTTCATTGCAAATTATATTCCCCCAACATGGTATCAAAGTCACATTTTTGCCCCAAACAGCCCACCCAAGGGGGCTTAGGTATACATGATCAAAACAAAAACAAAGGAGAAGGGAAAGAGAGTAGGAAACGCCATGGATGCTTGATGAAGCTTGACTTCTTCACCTCCTTGCTGCCAGCCACGAGCCTCCTCCTCCAATGGTGCCCAAGAGCATGGAAATGGTGGAATGGATGGATAGAAACCTAGAGAAACTAGGTTTCTATGGTGGAAATGAGTGGAAAGTGGGTGGAAATGGGATTAAGTGCAAGGAAAGTAGGTGGATGGGAGTAATGGATGCAAGGGATCAGCTAGGTTGCGGCTAGGAGGTGCTCTCCCTCGAGCCCTAGAAGCAACTAGTGCTTATATAGGAGCTAGGGCTAAGTGGGGGTAAAATAGGAAAAACAGTGAAAAGTTGTGTAGGGTAGGTGATCACCACGGTCGTTGTGAGTGTGCCACGGCCGTGGTGAGGGTAGTGGGGCACGACCGTGGGGGGTGAATACGATCGTGCTGTGAAGGAAGTGGTGAAAAAGTGATGGTGGTGGCCACGGCCGTGGCGGAGTGCCACGGTCGTGGTGGGTAACATGCACCATAGCCGTGTTGGGTAACACAGCCATTTTGGAGGAGGAGGAGCTGACCGTGGGGAGGGGCCACGGGCGTCTTGATCGTATTTGGCCACGGTCATGGCAGCTTGGCCACAGTTGTGGCATTCTGAGCAAATTCCCTGTTGGCAAATGACTTCTTACAATTAATTCCCATGACCGTGGCAGGGTGCCACGACCGTGTTCTCTTCTCCTGACCATGACCGTGTTGATGGCCACGGTCGTGGTGTCTGCACTGGCCACGGTCGTGGCTGGGTGGCCACAGTCGTGGGTCTCGGTGGAATTTCCCTGTTGCAACCTGTTGGAACTTGGCAATAAACCCACGACCGTGGCATTGTGGCCACGGCCGTGGTGAGGCTTGATTTCTCTTCTAACTTTGTCATTTTCGGATGTCTTTGCTTGGGGATGATTCTTGGCCACTGGAGGTAGGTTGAGGGAGACTTTGGGGCCTTCTTTGGGTCCCTCCTTGAGTGGGGGAACCCTAGAACTCCCCCTCTCTCTTCCATCTAAGCATGGTCCAAGTACCTAAAAAACAGTGCAAAGAACATCCATAAGTATATTTGCAATGATAATCATATTGGGGAGAATAACATGTAATTCTAATGTATTTGAATGTGATAAAAGTACAAAATGACACAAGATACATCCCTAGAATAGGGTTGGATCACATCTCCATCCTCATTTTGTCCATGTTTTCTCCTTCCTTCATGGTGTTTTGCATTGAGATGAACATGCAAGGCTAATCCCCTTTGTCTCTAGGATCGGGAGTAACCCGAGCAATCGTTGTATGACTTTTCTTGCATAGTTTATCATAATTTGTCCCTCAAATCCATGGTATGATATCATTTTCTCCATTGTTATCATTGTGCTTGATCACCATAATGGTAATTTAATACCCTTAATTGCTTTTGACGAAGAATTAACAGTTGAAAAGAGGCGGTAATGACATTAACTAATAAAATCCTTTGAAAAAGGCGATGTACGGTTAATGGTGGGAACCCATAGACATGTTTTTCATGCACCAAATCTAGGGAATAGGTTACTACTGGCGTGGAACCGACTTAGATTAAGGTAGTGAATTGTATCGGGGAAGCGAACAATTCTGGCTACATGCCACTATCCAGAGAGGGAGATGAATTATGATAACTGTGTAGGAATTAGTATAACAAGAACCCGCGGTGAAACCGCAATCCTAGAGATTCCATTTTAATTGATTAAACCAACCATTTAATCGATTGTGTTATTTTCTTTTGTTTTTATTTTCTTTTTCAAAACAACTCTCAACTTTTATAATTGGTCAAGCTGATTGCGAATAGTTATTAGTAGTCTACCGAAAATTATGTTTCCCTATGTTCGACTCGGGCCTCACAAGGCCTATATTACATTGACGCGTATACTTGCATTTTATGCACAATAAAGTCGTATCAGGTTGCAACGTACCTGCCGACTTCTGATGCTCTACCTTAACCTGCTGGCATACCGCACACCTAGCCACATGCTCGACCATGTCTCTCTTCATGTCAGGCCACTAATACAGGTCCTTCAGATTATGATACATCTTGGTGACACCTGGATGCATAACATACATCGATGTGTGCACTTCCTCGAGCACTAACTTCCTCAAATCATCAACATCGGGAACCATCATCTTGCTATGATAACAAACTAGTCCATCCTCAGACTCATGGAAGCCATCATGCTTCTCGCTGCCAAACTTTGTCCTGATCAACTAAACTGTAGCATCTGCCTACTGTGCTTCTTTGATCGGCTGCCTCAACGTAGGCTGCACTTGTATCTGTGCCAACAGTCCTGCCAACAAGGATACTTCCAACTACACATTCATCTCATGCAAAGAGACGAACATATCCTGCCTATGGCATATCAAAGAACTCAATTGTGTCTTCTTCATAGGAAGAGAAGAAGACTTCCTGCTAAGCACATCAACTACCACGTTCACCTTACTAGGATGATACTCAATGGTGCAATCATAATCACTGATCAGCTCCATCCAGCGATGTTGTTGCATGTTCAGCTCACTCTGCGAGAAGATATACTTTAGGTTCTTATGATCTGTAAAGATCTGACACACCTCCCCATAAAGATAGTATCTCCAAATCTTTAATGCATGGGCCACCGCTGCTAGTTCCAAATCATGTGTCGGATAACTCTCCTCATGTTTCTTAAGCTATCGCGAAGCAAAAGAAAGCACATGATTTTCCTACATCAGCACACATCCTAAGCCTTTCTTGGAAGCATCGTAGAAAACAACATAGCCTTTCCCATGCTCTGGCAGCACCAACACTGGAGCACTAGTCAGCTTCTCCTTCAAGCTCTAAAAAGCTCGCTGACAACGATCATCCCAAACAAAAGGTACATCTTTCCTGGTCATCTTTGTCAATGGCAACACGATCACACTGAAGTTCTTTATAAACCTCCGATAGTATCCTGCTAAACCCAGAAAACTATGAACTTCAGTTAGCGTCTTCGGTTGCCCCCACTCGACAACTGACTCCACCTTCTTGGGATCCACTCTGATCCCTTCCGCTGAGATTACATCACCCAATAAAGTCACTTCCTTTAGCCAAAATTCACACTTACTGAACTTGGCATACAACTATTGTTGGCGAATGAGAGTCAACGCTTGTCGAAGATGTTGTTCATGTTGTTGACTGTCCCAACCATGGGACAAAACTTTGGCGAATTTGGGCAAAATTTCACTGAAACTTTGAACTTCAAGCCTAGGCAAAGTCGAATCCTCAATACTTCGGCTTCGTCTAAACTTCAGGATGAAGTTTCCCTGATTTCGTCGAAGTTGGTTTTTTTGTATGTATTTTTGTCTCAACTTCTCCGAAGTTGTCGAAGTTTCCTCGAAGTTGGCGAAGTTGGGGAGAAATTGAGATGACCTAGAACATTAATTCTAACTAGTGCACTAATGGCCATATAATACATAAGTGTTTCCTCCAACCCTCTTCACAACTTCTAATATCAACTCCGATGTTTGTTGTTGCCACTCTTTCCTATTTGGTTGTATATTTGTATATAATACATATGTTCAACACTTGAACTGTAGTAGTATGTGTATTGCATGCTTGACCATTGTAGGCACACATCATATTATCAACCTACTTAGGGCTAAAGACTCATGAATCGTGTATTTTTGTTAAATTAGCAATTATAAGAGAGAGGTATAACATAATTAGAAGTTTTCAATTGAAGTTTCCTTCAAATTCACATCATTTTCTTCAAAAACCAGCATCGAAGTTTGTCGAAGTTTGCATCTAAACTTCCTCTAAACTTCCTCGAAGTTTCCACAAACTTCCACTTCCACACCTGGCGAAGTCGACACGAAGTCGAAGTCCTGCACCATGGTCCCAACTATAGATCAAGATGTCATCTATGAAGACCACAACAAACTGATCTAGAAATGGATGGAACACCCTGTTCATCAGATCCATGAAAGCAGCAGGTGCATTGGTTAGCCCAAACGACATAACCACAAACTCAAAGTGACCATACCTCATCCTGAAAGCTGACTTTGGTATGTCCTCATCCTTAATCCTCAACTGATGATATCCAGACCGCAGATCGATCTTCGAGAACACTGTAGCACCACACAACTGATCAAATAGATCATCTATCATCGGCAAAGGATACTTGTTCTTGATTGTAACTTTGTTCAACTATCGATAATGTATGCACAGACGCATCGATCCATCCTTCTTCTTCACGAATAGAACTGGAGCACCCCACGACGATGTGTTCAGTCTGATGAAACCTTTATCCAGCAACTCCTGTAACTGCTTCTTCAGCTCTATCATCTCAGCTGGAGCCATCCTGTACGATGTCTAAGCAACTGGCTGTGTCCCTGGCACTAGATTGATCTCAAAGTCAATCTCTCGAGGTGGGAGAACACTGGAAAACTCATCGGGAAATACATTCTCAAACTCCTTAATAACTAACATGTCCTGAAGACTCAGTCCTTTTGCCTCGATATCCACAACATGAGCCAAGAACGCCCTACAACCTTGCCGCAACAACTTTAATGCCACCATAGCTGATACCAAACACGTCAGAAGAATCTTTCTATCTCCCTGGAAGATCCACTTCTCACCATCATCAGCAAACACCGTTTGCTTGAAACCATAGTCCAACACAACCTTATACCTCTCTAAGGTATCCATCCCAAGGATTACATCGAATCCATACATATCAAGTGGTATGAGATCCACTTTTACATTGTGTCCCGAAAAGGATAGAACATAAGATGAACACACCTCTCAAAGCATCGAGGAACCATCAAGAGGGGTTTCTAACAACAAACTATCTTTCTTACAACAAACAGGTAAAAGACAACTATCAAGCATACTACGAGCGATAAAAAGTGCGTAGCACCTGGGTCAACAAGAATAGATACAAAGTAAGAAGAAGACAAATCAGAATGAAATAACTCCATCTGACCTGCTACCACTCGCGGGTTGACTATCACCTCCGGATGACTCATAGCATAGAATCGAGCCATTGCTTGATGTCATCCACGCCCTCTTCGTCTTTGAGTAGACGATCCAGCTTGTGATGCTTGGCCGCATCCTCGCCCTCTGGCGCCACTAACTTGCTGACTCTGCCTAAGCGGTTGTGATATTTCAACCTCTCTCCTCGGGTAATTCCATTAATATGCCCGACCTATCCACAGAGAAAGCACGATGGGTCTCTCGGCTGTGACTTAGATGACCCTGTCACTGCCACTGAAGTTGTGATGTACACCTTTGATGGTGAAAAACCATGCCCTTTTCCTTTACTCAGGGACCACTGTGACGGTGCACTAGAACCTTGCATGACAGACGGTGTAGAAAACCTCGGTTTCTTGAATCCATCATACCTTTACCTCTAAAACTGACCAGACTTTCTCTTAGACATTGCCTCTTTCTCCTCCCGAGCCGATCGCTCGATCCTCCAAACCAACTAACAAATGTAGCAAAGCGCTCTCTGTTCTCTAACGCAGCAGCTGTCCTTGATATCTCATCACTCAGACCCTTCTCAAAACATCTGATCCTCTCGTCATCTGTCATCACCATGTGAGGAAAAAACCTTAATAGCTCCATAAACTTAGCCTCATACTCGGTGATGTTCATAGATCCTTGTCATAGACGCTCGAATTGACTGATATTCTCATCCAGATACGTCTTCGAGAAGTATCAAATCACAAACTCCCGCCGAAAGACGTCCCAACAGATCACCTCACCGGGTCGCTTCTGCTCCTTGATGGCCCACCAGTGGCCAGCACTACCCTTCAGAAGGTAGACATCATGCTTGACTTTATCTGCTTCGAGGATGTCGAGGATCCAGAAGGCCTTCTCAAGACTTGTCAGCCACAGATCTGCATCCACTGGATCAACCATCCTAGCATAATCCGAAGCTCTAACTCGGAAAATCCGCTCGAAGGTCTTCCCAATACCCGATGATTTTTTATAGGGAACCGGTGCTCTTGGTGGAGGCACATGTAGTCTCTCCACCATGAGATTCATCATTGCCATTACCTGTCCCATGAGGTGCTAGTAGACATGATTCTCAAGAATGGTGTGGGTCAATTTAGGGGACCTCAAGTATCAGATCTTCATGTGCCTGCACACTTGCTCCATCAACTAATGCAACGATACTGCTCTTGGCATCATGCTCTTTGTGATTTCTAGACATCTTCTAGCTTTATCTTCCATTGGGGGCAGAAGGTCATTATGAGAAAATATGGAGAAATCACAAGAACAAACACAAAGCCTAGTCTTAGATCCCTGTAGACTGAGTGAACCTAGAGCTCTGATACCAACCTTACTTGTGACATCCCGCCATCATAAAGATAGAGAAACGCCACACGAAAATGTGCAGAACCGTCATAAACATCATATTACCAAAAACACGGGTTAATTAAAACCGATTGCGAAAAGCAGATAAGGAAGGAACTATTACAACCAGATCCACATCCTGCAAAGAAACATGTTATATAGATATACATAAACTTGATACATGTTCACAGCTCATAGGATCTAGCTATCCCATAAGCACAAGAGTTCACCACCTGTTTATGTACATAATAGACCTAGCCAGGTCATCAACAGGATAAGAAATCCATAACAACTATACATCGTGAAACCTTGTCAAAACACCTCCAAGGACATGAGAGTACATGGATGATGACTCTAGGACTCTACTACAAAACAACCACAAAAGCATCATATCCATTTCTTACCATCTACTGATCTCCTTACTGCTCAGTTGCAACACCACGATCACCACCACGTCTAGCACATCCACCTAAAAAGGTTTTAAACCAACAGGGTGAGACACACAGTCCCAGCAAGAAACATAACTCCCCGCCGAACTATAAAACCTCAGGAGAGCTAGAGCAGATAAAGCAGGTAACTGATATAAGCAGATCATATATGCAACATACTGAGTAGAACTATCTTTATAACATCTTACCAGGATATCTAAGAGGCATATAGACAGATAATATATGGAACATGATTGACAAGACAAGTCTTATATGATCTTATCATAACATCTGAGAAACATGTAATTAGCTGCAAGATATAACTAGGACAACTATACAAACAAGGCCTCAACCAAATGTTCCATGTTTGTTCTAAGAAAATATACTATACAGTTGGATTATGATTTATTATGCCCTCAGGAAGTAAGTCATACCACTCAGATCCAAACTGACCACCGCTTGGTCGCAATCGATTGCCATACAAGGTCAATGGGAGAGCCAGGTTCCATGACCTCTTTCCCTTGTGGTCAGTGCACAAGAACCAACAAGCAGGACCGCAGTCTCGTGCTTAAGTGGCCTCAACCACATAGGGTCTGGCTACCCTTTGCCTAGCCCAACTTGGTACAAGTATCAACACTAGAAAATGAGCCACAAGCCTGTTCACCATGCTCCATCATCACTGAGCCATGGGCCTGTTCACCATGATCCATGGGCCTGAAACAGTGCTCTAAACATGCACTACTACTTAGGGCGTAGGCGCACCCCGCATATTCAACAATATGTGTTCCGGGTTATCCCATAGGAGAACCTGTTTCACCATCACGAAATTCCTGACGATGATGGATCTATGGACAGGGCAAACTACATGAAAGATTCATCTGTAATTAATTAACATATTTTAAGTGGATTGCAAGATTCAACCAAGTTATGTAATATGTAAATTATAACACAAGTAAACAACATAGATCTCATTATCATGGGTTACATTGTCACTCTTATTCTCAAAGCCATCAACATCATCCTGATCCATCACAAGGATCCAACATTACATGTTACCACTTGGCCTCTTGCCAATCATCAAGATCCATCTCAAGGATCAACATCACAGGGACTCAATCCCATCATCAAGGAACACATTGCCATTCCATGGGTAACACCCATCATATATCACTAGTTCATCATAACCCTTGATGTTCCACATCATATCATTGTCATGCCATCACCATGGCCTCATCATACCAATGGTACCTGCATGGTTAGCATAATCATAGAGGTACAACTGCACTCATACAAGGAACATCTTAATATTATTGCATATATCAAGAGAGATATAATTATGCTATTGAATGAACATATTTATGCATGACATTATCATATATAACTTTTCAATCAAGCATTAGGGTTACCAACCGAACACAAAGTACAACCCTCACTATAGATATATCAGGTAAGGGACAACCCTCACCAAAGGTATCACAACCCATAACGTTCCTCACTTATAGGTGTATCAACCCTCACCAAAAGTGTAACATCCATCACTGTCTTGGTTATAACTGCATAAAGGGGCTAACATGGATATCAGTCAACATGTATCTCGGGTTGACACCCATCTTGGGCTAACGTCCAACAGTGTACAAACCGATAATGGGCACACTCAAGGAACAACATAACAGTTAACAACTAACACCCTTCCCATGTTATCACTCATAATGGGCTAACGCCATGTCGGGCAACATCCAACCAACACATCCTGATAACGCCCTAAGCACAATAGACTAATGCAACATCATCCTATCAAGACGATATTGGGTAGCACAACTCCATAACAGGTTAACAACTCACGTGGTTAACACCACATCCTGATAATGCCCTAAGGCCGATAACGGGGAACACACTTGCACACTGCTCATAGCAGGTCGATACCGGGAAAGCACATAGCAGGTTGATACGTCCCATCCACACACACAGTAGGTTCATAATCGTGCAAGGGAGAACAAGGTGCATAACACCCATAACGGGTTAACATCCAGTTGTTATGGGTTAAGCCAATATCGTCTAAGGCAACCACTGATCACGATATCAAGCAACACCTCAAAGACCAACATAACGGGCTAAGAACTTTAATCAGACTGATAACATGTACAACACAATGGGTCACAGCCGATAACGACCTCAACAGTGTATCGGTCAACACTACATATCGCCCAAAGGGTCAACTCTCCCAAAACTCATAACAGTCAAGGGGTCAATAGACAACCACCTATCATATCATCCAAGCTTAACCTTAGGAGAGGGATATCAGGCATCACCTTGCACAAAACGATATCGAGCAGCAAGACATCTTGGGTTGTCAAAGATATCGGGTTTCACCTCTCCACAAAATGATATCGGGCATCAAGGGATATCAGATTACTCCACCTATTAGGTTGTTCATCTTCAACCTCAAGACAGCCACCCAACCCTAAAAGATCAAGAGTGTTGGCTCACCTCTCAACAAATAAGTGAGAGGGGTCTTGCACAACCTCTATCACATATAGGGCAACAAGGTAGATCTTCACCATATCGGCCAACCAACCAACAACTAGGTCAGCACCCAACCCAAGGCTCACTCTTACAAATCCATGGTGAGAGAGAGGGGTGTTGCTCAACCAACTAGAGTGTGTAGACTCAACTCTCAAAAACTAAGTGAGAGAGGGGTTTTGCCCACACAACTAGAGCTTAAGCTCACCTCTCAAGACCAAAGGGAGAAAGGGGGTTTGCCCCAAGAACACGCCACAACACACCATGGAATTAGGAGACCCTAGGCTCACCTCTCAACAACTAAGAGAGAAGGGTTTTTCCCAAGGAACCCTAATCCAAGGTTCGGCCAACAAGGTCCATGGTTCATCTAGGGAAACAACATGACCATTAAAGCAAGAAACATATCTAGCAAGATAACATGGCTGATCAAGATAGCATATAACAAAGCAACATGGCAAGGAAGTAGTATAGTTAGGGTTAGGAGTTATGTAACCCGCCTCAAGCACACTCCTCAAGCTCTAAAGCTCCAAGCTCCAAGGCACCACCTTTGACCACCTCAAGAAGAGAAGAACAACTCATAACCACCATGGCCGAAAAGCAAGCAAGAAGGAGAAGGTGCCAAGGAAAAAGAGAAGGATACTCACCTCAAGAGGAGAAAAAGGAGCAAGGTAGCAAGAGGTATCGGCCAAGACACCAGCTGTATTAGCCACCACTTCCTCTTCTCCACTCCTAGCTCAGCCACTAAAGGAAAGAAAGCAACGAAGGGTACTAAAGAGGCCTAGCAATCAAGAAGGGTTGCTTATATACTAAGGGGTGAAGGGTGAGAGCAAGGCAAGGTGGCACTCGACCCTAGCACACTTGTCCTCGGGTCATGCCACATGCTAACACCCCCAAAACCACATGTCCACGACTTGCCACCCACTTAGCAAAGCAACAACCACTTGTCCAAAGATGGTGACACAAACGAGGCTAGGTGGAGGGTGTGTGTGCCGCCCATCATGGCAACCTGACACACCATGGCCGATACACCTCTTGCCCAATACAACCAGACACTCCTCTGGCTGACACACCAAGGTCCAGCCCGATAACAAGCTCCAACAAGGCTCAACACAACTCAACAAGGCTCAAAAATCCCTAGGCTACTCAAGCAAAGAGCCCAACCCATCCTCTCAACCCTAGAGGATGCAAGGAGAGAGAAAGACATCTCTCAAGGTGACAAACTTACAGACCAACCCTAAAACTTGGGTAATTTGCAAGTTGCACCTCAACCTCTCAACAAATCACAAACAAGCCCTAACCACAACTCAGGTGATTAGGAAACATCTAAACATCATGTTTAGCCAAAGCAAATAGGGTAAGCCCAAAACGAGGGTCAGGTTCCTTACACATATAGTACCAATGTAACATAGATGCACAACAAAGTCCTTGTGGATACAAATGAATGTTGGCATTTTATGAATATGAATGAACTTGTGTACTTCTACTTCACACAAAGATGATGAAATTAGAGTCAAGATTTTACATTGAACCCTAGATCATGAAAATCATGTCATGATAATCAAGGTCATGCAATTAAGGATCAATAAAACATATCCATACTCAAATAGATCGGAGTTATGTATTGATTTTGGAAATGAAATTTTTGGAATTATCTCATTATTCGTTATTTTGGGGTCTTTTCGTTGCATTCACTTACAAAAAGAAAGAATCACCAACATTTGGTGCAACAACTGCATTTTGGTGTATTCTTCTTTCTTTCCTTTGTCTTTTGTTCCTTCATATTCTGGAGAACTTACCCCTCACTTATTAAGATCAAGTCATACAAATAGGATGATTGTAGTACAATATTACATGGTGAGATTTCGGTCATGGTGATGTTGTCAGTTTCTAATGCTTATCAAACATCTATTATGGGCTTTTTCCAGATGAGGCTGGATTAACAACCTGCTTCCAACACATTCTTTACTTGCTGCTCAGTAGACTGGCCTTGGATGTTGCTAAGCATGCTGACCTAAAATTCCACCAGCCACGTGACAAACCACAATGTCAGAATTTGTTGCTTAGTAGACTGGCCACGGATGTTGCTTTTCCTACATCCCTTTCTTGTTTCTCAGTAGACTGGTTAGATGTCATTTCAGTTCAGATTCAACTAGTTGTCATGAAGTCTAATGATACAATTTGAATTATCATCTAACGCCTCATTGAGACATTTGTTTTGATTTACCAATTCTTTTTCCTACCAAAGTTGAGAAGATGCGGTCTTTAAAAAGACAAACTTAGCTTCAGATACATTGACATGGTGAATTACGAAATGCTTTAAGGCAATTATTGCTTCCAACATGTTATTTTTGTTGGTATGTAAGCCCAGAGAGCCAATCATATGATGATTCTATTGGCAGAATAATGTTACTCGATGATGTATGTTTTCAGGTTGAGGACCTGAATAATGAGATCATACAGATGTTAAGAGTATATATACATTCTCATTATGTCCCTGATCAGTTGTTGTTGTGAAAGGTTGATAGACAACAATAACACATAAGATCAGAGTGTGAGTTAGTGGATGGCAAAGTCTCATTAGTCATGATATGGAAATATGGCAATATCAAACCAAGCACACATATACATATTAGAGAACAGTGTATCAGACAGACCCACTATGAGATTGACACATAGAAGCCATCATGATGGAAGTCATAGTCAGCTTTCACAATGATGGTTGTGGTTGTGGTTCTTAGACCTCAAATCACTACACTCGTCACATGTTGTTGGGTACACATTGACATCATCAAACACAGTCCTGAAACATGGGTTGTTATAAAGGTGATGATTGGGTGACTTTGACACATTGGGACTGACTGTGAGTGATAGATATGGGATTTATCCCTCATACTGGAGTATGATATCTAAGGCTTCTTGATTAGTGAGACTGAGAAAAGTGTGGTCGTACACACGTGAGTGAATATGTGATATAGAGCTTACATATATCTCATACAGTCTACTCTGCTTCAAGAAACAAGATTGAATAATAAGAGAGTGACTGCTCCATGCCTCTAGTTCAATCTAGATATCAGTGACAAAAGAACTATACAAATATTATAACACTATACACAAATTATAGGTTGAAGTTGTTCTCCAATTTCCATTTACTTGAGTAGCAATGATGTGTGACTAGACACCGCTCATTGCTTCTGATGTCATAAGTTGTTATGGACATTCACTGCCAACGTAATATGCAACCTATAGGGTCACACACATAAGAACTCATCTATAAGAGGAGTTTCACCTTGAATGATAATTGGATTGATTACTAAAACATTTAGGTACTCAATTCATACAACTAATCAGCTAAATGTATTTTCTATACTTCCATATGATCGTCTTACAAAGTGAGATGACCGTTTGGAGTACCAGATGACCGACTCAAGAGTTAAGATGGCCGTTTAGGACATCGAGCTGATTGGAAAAATGAATTGGCTTAATTCTGCCTTATGAACCGACTGATTCAAGCTGTTGAACCAAGCGGCTCGGCTCGAATAACCATACAAACATTTGAGTCATCAAGACGGGTGTATCATATTGGTGACATGGCTTGGTTGGGCGGAATGAAGGTTCTAGACACATCCCTATTTGTTTCTCTTGTACATTACTTGTTGTGGAAGGAAATCAATGTCCAACATTGACGAGAATTGAATTGCCAATTTTGTGTAAAACTGGAAAGTGTGAAATAATCGTCTTGCTCAATGAGACAAATGTCTCACATCCCAGACAATCTTCCCACTGGGTGATATGACTATTTTGGCGCACGTAGGTTACGAAACTTCCATAATTGTTGTGAAAATTCGAGATCTCCCAGTCTTTTCCACTCCCGGACAAAATGAGAACCATGACCCTGACATCTACTATAAATAGAGGGATATTGGGGTCTTCCCAGAGAACAACAAAGATAATTGAGAATCAGTTACTCTGATAATTATTGTCCTCTCTGATTGTAGTAACTATGGGAGCCCGGGCAAGTCGTACTTGACTAGGGAGAGATAGCCATGGGAGAGAAATAATGGAGGATCATTGTTGTGGGAGAGCAGGTTGGTGACTAGTATTCCAGTGAGAGGGACAACTCCTTCATATTTGTTCTAGTAGAATGACATGAGTTCTATTTGGTCCGTGTGGACTACTCTAGACGCAGGAGTCCTTTGGCTGCAGTTAGGAGGGCAACATCAACTTGCAGTTCATGACGAGATTAGAGGAGCAAGTGCAATAGTTGTTTGAGTCTGCTATCCATGGGGGAGCAATCAGATGAGTCCCAGTACAACTAGGAGTTGCACATATATCATCCAAGATAGAGTGTACATCTACACTTACAAGGATTGTTGTTGGACTTGCTCCAGGACTAAGTATATCTTCATGAAATCATCCTTCCCATTGCATAGTTATTGACGCGATCTGCTGGTTAATGGAAAATATGTCAGTAAATTTTTTGTTTTTGCTACCTATCTGATGTCATTTTTTCCCTACAAGGTTGCCTTGGATATCTATGTTTGTCATATCTGGACTGCAAAGGCCTTATGTTTTATAGATTAACATGTTAATGTTATAACTAACAAGCTTAGTGGTCCACCCTTGAAGGATGGTATTGTCTTCTGAGAAGTCTGTTGGAGCATGTGCCAGACTTGCACTTCTAACTTGAGAAATATCATTGTGAAATATCTTGTGGTGGGTATCACAACTAATCCTTGTTATCCTAGTATAATGATAAATACACCAGTCCAGAAAAATATACTTCACCCCTGCATCCAATCCTACCAATATTATTTCTTTTTGGCTAACATTTCTAGTGGGAACCTCAACATCATAGTTATCTTTGGTGCAACAAAAGCACAAAGAGATTAAGGCACTTACCACCTGGAGTAGATCAATGTTGTTCAAGTTGAAGGTCATGCCCATCACATTAAGGAGAACCATGTATGTCGTTAATGTACACTTGATTTGGAATTGGATCACATCAAGGAGAACTAGAATGAATTTTATCTTCAAGAAGCGTCAGACTATAAGTGGTATGTTTTAGATTCTTATCCTATCCTTCCATACCCGTAGGCCTTTTATCTTGTTGGCACCTCAATATCCTACCCACAATAACAATGATCAATCATAGGCCAACTGAATTCAAAATCAAAATAAATTATTGAATTTTTTTTACGCATCGCCTTTTACACCCACTAGAGAGACTACCAGAGTAATGTCAACGAAATATATGACATTTGTGGTTGCAAGGACAATATTTGAGTAGGGGCTTCCTCATAAATGACCAGATGGCATGCTCTACGTCTTGGTGTAGACCACCTAGATGCTCACAAACTCACTTATGATCTTCATAAAGATTCCTCAGAGAGAAGAATACCCAGGTCAAATTTTTTATATAGTTGTCTCTTAGTGTTATTATATAATTGATAGTCTATAGAAAATAACTACTAAATGTTTCAATTTTATAAGGGTCTAAAATGATATACATACAAAAATACGACAACATCATATCTGTATTTAACCTAATAAATGCATTTGTACGTCACGTGTCTGTATTGTCATCAACTTGCATTACAAATATACAAATCACATACAACAATTACTAGATGTATTAGAAACTATGAGTCTTTCAAAATCCATATAGTCATAAAATCCACCATGATCAGACCTGAGAGTGTAGGATATTTTTTTTTCAATTGAAAAGGATAAGTTCAACCCGAGAGTGGAGTCCTACTTTGGTTTAGACTGTCGAGGATGATTGATTAAAGAATGTAACCTAGTAGATAATGTAAAATTAATAAATTAGCTCACATGTGACACAAAGTCACATTGAGTAATAAAACACTTATAAAGAGATAAATGTATCATTATTACAATTTAAATGGGAAAATTAATAAAAATTGGTTATTATGTATGTACGATTCAACAATCTAGATATACAAGGAAATTTGGAAGTATATGAGATAATGGTAAGAATTACGAACATATAAAATAATATAACAAGATTGTTTAATTTTAAGTTTGGAGCTTGTTAACCATATTGTGTTCCTTTATCTTGATAATGTTAGGTTGTACCAACCAAGATACAACTGAAGGATTGTATCCATTTAGCCCACCATAAGACATTGGGGTTACATGTACTACCAAGATCATATTACACCTCAATATAAGCCAATATTTACTATAGGAGTTGATGTCAGCTAAAACGTTAATTGTAAAACTAGGTACTCATGAATTGAAGTCATTCACAACTAAAATTGAACAATTAGTTATGTGAAACTCAAAGACATCCCAAGTCCTTGGAATCCATGAATGTGATATTACATTCCCGATTATCATCTCATTGAGATAGTTGTAAAATCAAATCTATCAGTTTGTCATCATTCTTTGTGGGGTCTCTCTCCAAAACAACGAGCGACTTCAATGAAGGTGAGGGCACCACACCAAGTGAGGACCCTCAGAATACCATGGAAATACACACATTTGTGATTTTAAGAAATCTTATCAAAATCCTTGGACCGCTACAATACATCATGTTTCCCTTCCCAAAAACCAAAACACCTGGGATTTCTATGACGATTACGGAAACTAGATTTATCATAGTTTATTATTTCACCTCTTACTAGGCCACATTACTCCTCATGTCTAGAGAATATACCAATTGTACCATGAGATGAACATTTAGTTCATATGCATAGTGTACAAAACTAAAATTTCATGCATACATGTGACAACTAGATAGGAAAAATCAATGTGATGTAAGAATCATTACATTTTTAATCAACAACATATAGAAAATCCATCAACAAAATCATAAAATATAGATGTCCCAATGGAAAATGTAGAAAAATAAAAAATGCAAAACAATCGGCACCTAACCATCTTCTGAGATCTTCTTGTCCTTCATGTTGGTTTCTCAAAGATGTTATTCTTCATGTCATGTCCAAGAATTCCCAAAGGCAATAAATACATACATGGGCAAAAGAGGAAAAACAAAAGGTCAACTGAGTGATCAAAACAAAAATTGTTATTAAAAAAGTAAACAAGGATGTTTTATATAATAAGAGATTTTAATTAGATGTGCAAGGATATAACAATCTAGAAAGAATCAATTTTGACTAAGGGGTACCAAGTTGAACAATATTTATCTTTGAGAATAAGAGTTCAAATTTTACTAGACAGAACATGTCCAATTATGTTTTTCGAGAAAACCACATACCAGAAGAAGTTCCAATTAACTAGGGGGCAACTAACTCCTTCTCTACGCAAAGTCATGGAAGCATACTGCCACTCAAACCAATGGGTGTTAAGATAACTTATTCGACATCTAACAATTATTATTATTTTATCGGAATAACAATCATTAGAGGCCTTTCAAAGAGGAAGAATAGGATTGAAACAAACCTTGAGTTACCCCACCATTCTAACATGCATGGGTTTAAGTGGGGGGGACTTTCTAGTTAGAAATAACCAATTTTGTACCTTAAATAAAAAGTACAAAAATGTAAATGTTCCAAGTATCAAGCTCTATGTATTTTACAAGAAAATGTCTACAAGTGTAGAAAAATGTTTCTTATAGAAAACAAGGAATCATAAAAGTTATGTGTTTATTCATGCTATAGTTAATATGGATTTCCATTTAGGGTTATCATTCATGCTTCCTCATTTATTATCATTTCTTGGGTTTTTAACTTAGCCATTGGTGCATACCTATCATAAGTAGGTATTAGACTAAAGTGGTTTATCCAATAATAACATATTAATATTCTTCCAATCTAGGATTCTAACTTACATACATTCATATATGAACAAATAAATTATTCTTAATGCACATGTGTGCAAAATAACACATTTTCAAAAATATTTGAAATAAGATATTATATTAGGTCATATATCGATATTCAAGTCCTCCTTAGTCCAAAAATCACTGCAAAAGTTATCATTACAACTCCATATTGTATTGATGGAGGTTGTCAATCCTTAACAAAGGAGCAATATAATACCCATATCTGACCTCAAATGTGCACATAAACTATTTTTTGTTTCATTGTATATATATATTAAAGGAAATGGGCAGTTCCACATATAGTCCAAATTAATATATCATCTGATATTATATTTATAAAAATATGAAGTTAATCATCATTAAATTTAAAATAATATTACTTATTCACGACCTTTTTCAAAATCCATTTTACTAAAAGTGTAGTATTCAAATAAACATGTTATATGTGTTTTCTTTTATATTCATAAAAGAATAAACATATATTATTTAGGATATTTTTATCTATATAAATACATTTAACAAGATTTCTTGTTTACTAATAATAATGCATGGATGTATTTATATCCCAATATGTGAAAAATATGCGTGATGAATCAAGTATTGAATTTATCAGTATAAATAAATTTATAATTACTAAATTATCAAAAATCTATGATTTCCATTTATCGTATTATCAGAATCCCTAAAAATCTAACACATAAGAAAAAAGTGACATAGTAATTATAATTGATTCATTGATATTCATTGATTGCCACTTATTTGTTTGGTGGCAAGGGTAATATCCAAATGCATTTTCGGTCTCCTAGGATCAAACTCGAGGTGAGCCTATCATTTGAGATGGCTCGAGGATGTAGCAATGACTCCCATAAGACCACCATATGTGTCAACAAAGATCTAAGTTTGCAACTATAGTTGCAGATACCATTGATTGTGTCAAAATGAGGGAGTTAATAAGCTTTCATGAAGTTTCTAGGTGTTTGTGTACATCAAGGCTGGACGTGGTAAGACAACATGAGGTAGTGGTGTGTTTGTAGAGGACGTATATAAATATGATCATATCTCATCAATAATGGTATAAATAGAGGTAGATTCACCATGTATGAGGTGTTGGGTAAGGCATGAGGAAACTTGGGGTTGGGCTTTAGAGCGTTAATATTTGTTGACAACTAAACTATTACAAAGGGGCTTTTGTGTTTGCAAGTGTAATGGTGGTCGAGCATTGATGTACACACTCGAGCTTACAAAAGGTAGCCCAAATCACACACTCTTCTATAACAAATATCAAGCGAACATGCTTGTGATGCAGTATATGTGATGCAAGTCAGAGTCGAATCCACATGAACAATGAAGTCACTAGAGCTAGATTGGTTCTGTAGGTTCTTGGGTGTAGAGTTTAGGATTTGTATACTTTATCTTGGCTTTTAGTTTGCTAAGACTAAGGGGCATGCAATTGAAATATATGAAAAAGGAAACTAAGTTAACACAAGCAATCATGGGTAAATAGCTAACAAGAAAAGCAATTAACAACTACACTAGAAATGTAATTTGACTATTCTAGACTAGTAATTGTATTTGAAGCTAAGATATGCGAGCAAGAACTAAACTAATATGTCAACTTAAGAACTAAACACAAGCAACCACTATAAAGAACTGACTAGCCTAACAAAGGAAATTCACCATTAACTAAAGAATTATCACTAAGCAAGAGATGGACAAACTAACAAGTGGTTTTTAAGCAATTAATAATAGAAGTTGGATATTTAGGGGATATGGGAAGATCAAACAAGAACTAGGGAGATATTAAAAAACACATCCAAAAGTAGTGCTACCAAACTAATAGATGAAGGGGGAAGCTGGTTAGGAACTTTTCCCTACTAGTGGGTCATGTATGGTATAGATTGCATTTATGGGAACTAGTCCCCATGTCACTATCTATTCGCCATTGCTAGACTGGATTTGCCTTGGTTTTAGATGACCTAAATCAAGATCAACCCTAGTGTAGTTATGTAGGTTTCTAGTTATGGTTTTTGTACCATACTAAATTTTGGACTAAAAACTTATTCTTGAGCTATATATCATTATTTTTCATCATTTGAAAACCATATTACAATCCATGAACTTTCTACTTGATTTCATTTTAAATACTCTTGCCTTTGTGAACCAAATTATGTTCTTGATGTTAAACGACTAAATGACTAGGTTAGATTGTCCTGATTACAAGTAATTAGTTTTTGAATCGATTAAGAATAATTTTTTATATAATCGATATTATTTATTGGGTGGTTAATGACAAGGAATTAAATATGCTAGGTTTGATATTTAAAGTTGAGTTTGGAGTCCCATTGAACCCAATTATACCATGAGTACCGTCTAGATCAATTGTAACACGCTGCAACAGGCTCCTCGGAACAGGGAATTCAATCCCAAGTTCTAAGTCTTGTAATGATAATATTGCAATCACCAATTGAAAAGTTCATCTCATTGAAGGCTATACTCTTGTCCTTTGCAGGGAGAATGATGTTGATAGCCCATGTCCTTACATCAACCACAATATATACGACAACGGCGATCGGTATGCCGGCGGGTATCGTCAAAAGGATTGAAGCCATTCTCTCTCGGTTTTTATGGGCGGATCGCTCGAATCATTCGAGGCGGGCATGGTTTGCGTGGAGTCGGGTTGCGGCTCCAGTAAGTCAGGGTGGTCTGGATTTAGAATCCATATATCCTCTATCAATTAGTCATTTGCAACCAAGGCTTGTTGGGAAGTGATCACTAGATCGTCTATCTGGGCAAATATCTGCATATCCAAATACGCGAGCTCTCACATCCATAGGTCGGGTTGTTTTCCACCGCTCCTCAAGAGGGGTGCTTATGCTTCGTCATACTGGAAAAGGTTTTGGAAAATTTCCTAAGGTTTTCCCCCATTGCAGATGGGTAATTGGTAAAGGTAAGGTTTCCTTTTGGGACGACAAATGGTGCGACATATGCCATGCAAAAAGGACTCTATCTTCGGCCGACAGGCACCTTGATTTATGGGTACGGGACTTCTAGATTGATGGTCATGACTGGGACTGGGATTCCTTGAGTGCCATAGTGAATGATATGGGGTTGGCTCAGATCCGCGATGTAGAAGCTGCGATCTCTGACGAGGACGATCGAATTGTCTGGTTACGTGATCGAAAGGTCTTTTTCTCTCAATTCATTTAAGACCATGTTGGCTGCTGATCTAGGAGATGCCAGTTTCACTCGCATGCAGCAGATTTGGAAGATGGACGCCCCCAAAGCCAGTGCTGAGATTTGTAAGATGGCGAGGCGGGCGTTGCCCACTGACGATAACATCTCTAGATGTTGTATTCCGCTAGCGTCGCGGTGTTGCTGTTGTAAGATTCTATAGGTGGATAGGTGTCAGTTGGCACACCGGTTCTGGTCAAAATTCACAGCGTTGACGGGTTGTTCTGTCCCAAGCAACGTCCCCTCTCTACTGAGCTGCTGCATACAATCACACACGGAATCAGCTAAAATTTGGGTGACACGCAGGTTGGCGATCTTCATTCCCTGGTGCACATGGAGGATGCGCTGCAAGGCCTGTTTTGAAGGCAAGACAACTTTTGCTTCTGAATGGCATAATATTGTGTTCTCAGTGAACAAGATGATGAATCAAAGGGCTTTTGGCCGTATCGAAGAACCTGATTTCTACGGCCAGCTCAAGGACCATCAAGTTAAGGATCCCAGGCAAAAGATGAAGAATAAGTTAGTCCGCTGGAGTAGGCCGGACTTAACCAATTTGAAGATGAATATTACTAATGGCAAGAGCAGGGATGGCCAGGGGAATATGAGAAGATGGACCGCTAGAGTTGTTAGAAATTGTCATGGGTACCTCTGGTTGGCGTTTAGATTATGGCTATGTATCAAGGATGCCTTTGCTGCCTATCTTCATGCGTGCATGGTCGGATTGAAGATCGCCGATGACCACAATCTGCAGATTGCTATTCTTGAGGTTTACAATCGATACATCTACAATATTCTTTGGCAGGGTGCGCTGGAACCATGGAGGACTAGATCTATTGTTAGAGAATTGAGAAAGAAGCTGGAAGAATCAGCTATCATCGGAAACAGGGTGCATAAATTCCATCCCAAGGGAGTTGCGATATTGGGGTAGCTGTCATGATGAGCCGTTCATTTGTGTGGATCCTATTTTGCTTCCCATGAAGATTAGAGGCATGTTGATTATGGAGAAGCGGGGGACTCCATGTATTGAAGTGTACAACGATCATGACATGGATAGCTGATCCGTTTGGGTTTTAGATGTAATATTTATGGTGGGTTGGCACTGGTTTTTGTAAGCGGTAGATGTAATATTTACTGAAGTGTTTGCCTACACGAAGAGGATAGGATGAATAAAATCACTTGACTTATAAAAAAAAGAGTATACATATGTAATACATATTATGGGATGTAGAATGTCACCCACATAATTATTATGTCTGAAACGTTTCCATTTATCTGTTAGGTAGTGTTTAACCTGGTTGATATTCTAGGCATGGTTAGCAATCATCCCAAATTAAAGTATCAATTTGCCAGTCATAATTATACCAATATATACTATGCTTGTTGAACGCAGGTCCTTACTTCCAAAATTAATTAACTCATTGACTGCGCTAGTTACAATCCAATATCAGCTCAGCGTCCCTTGTATCCAAGTATACAAGACTCGCCTTTAATTTATTCATCTCAAACGGAAATATAACTTTTAATTTTCTATCACGGCATGATTCCAGCAAAAAAAAAACTAATACTAAAACTAAGATAAATAGCACGAGTCACACCCCCTCGTTCAATTCAACGTTGTAACGGCTAACGGGATGATCGAGTAGGAAATAAACACCCATGCGTTAATTCCATGATACAAACTAGAAAGGAAACGTCAATCTCAATAATGATTGACGGTTTGTTCATTTGGCAAGAATTTGGAAAGCTTCTATTTATTCTAAAAGCCTAAAACTGAACAGGTACAAACGCATCAGGATGCAGTGTTTATCCATCGCGATCTACTAATGGGAAATTGAAATTATTGGACCATTGTTATACTGCTATAAATGTCTCATGATAATAGTGTGCCGGAGCCAGAATTATCGTCTATATTTTCAAGCATGCACACCCACTCCAAATGCGTTCCCTCTTTCTCATATAATTGATGATCTACTTTTATGCTAAGCGGATACATATGGTATATGATGGTTTAATTATGCATTTTCGACTGCTACCTTCTCCCTTAAAGAAACGACAGTAATATTATACTAAACCGTTCAAACCTCGATGCAATCATTTAGATCATCCATTATCTCCTTCCTTTCCTCACTCCCCGACTCTTCCCTCATCCTTAAGAATATAGAAACCAGTAAGTAACACTTCTCACGACCGACATCACATTTGTGACCAAACCACGATCATCACCACCCTAATCTTCACCTCACTACCCCAACTCTCAGATCATCTCTTGTACTCCATCTACTAGCATCAACATATTTGACCTGCCTAAACCTTCAGAATTTGAAGAAATTACCTTATAAATGTGAAGAAATTTAGAAACGGTCATTCATGTCTGATATCATTGAATCTTAGAACCAAATGTACTAGTGGTTGATGTGATCATTTGCAAGGGTGAAGAACACCTCTCCTCGAGCCACAAGAACCCATGGAATCAATCATGTTTGGTCACCTATATTTTAGATGAGAAGGGGAAAAGGCATTCAATTCATCATTAATAACTCAAACATCCACTAAGATTAGGGTTTGAAGACCCTGACTGCAACTACCCGAGGTCCTGAGAACTATTGCCACCAACTCGGGGTCATTCATGTTTTAACTTTGGACCACTAGATGAAGAAATGCTAGCCACCCTTCACGTGGAAATGATGTCGAACTCGAATACATCCATCGATCCACAAGTTAGTAAGTTTCTTCTTCCTTTTTTCTAGTATTTCAACTCCTCAAAAATTAATTAATGAGATAATAGAAAATGATGGGCCACCTTCAATAGGATGGAAAAGAAATATGAATCACGTTGACAACTAAGACTATTATTCTAATACACCTAGAAATTATACTAACTGAACCATTTGATTGATGAATATAACTATTATCTTACTATAACACATAGGAGGATATTGGTATAAGTCTTGATAATATTAAAAAAAATCTGTAATTTATGTACCATTTTCAATCTCTAGATACCATGTTGTAAAGATTGGGTCTTTACAACATGGTACCAGAATTATAAACAGTCAACACTCATACATGTCTCATGAAAAATTACAGTTAAATAGGGAAATCAATAGAACAATTATGACTTAGAAAAATAATTGATATCAACCTTAATTTTGCTATCCCTACTTATAAAATTTACCTATGATAGGAGTGGAGACATTGGTGATAATGTGTGTAGTTTGGCCTTTGCCATTATGGAACACCTATGACTCAACTATTGGGTTTTGGAGCCCATATCTAGCATTGGAATTACTTTTCTTGGAAAAATGGTGGAGTTATGTGTGTGGATTTACAATATGATCCTTGAAATGCAACAACTACCACAATAGGTATACAAATCAGTATGGTACCCTAGACTACCTCTTTTCCATAAGACATTCATAAATAATTGCAATTTTAGAAAATAATGTGAATAAATAGTATGAATAGCAAAATAATTTCAACTCATGCAATTCCAAGTTGAATTGGTGAACATTCATAGGCTTAGGCAAAAAAATCTACCAAAAATATAACTATGAATAAAATAATAACCCTCACTATATAAGTGGAAGGAGCTGAGGTATATAAATAAGGATGTATTGTGAAGCTTCTGACATAATTACTTCCAATCTATTTAGGTGGTGGTGGGGTTTCTTCACTTCCACTAGTACAGATACCATATACATCGTCAGTTAATTTAGGCCTATGTATTTGGTTATATTGTTGGTATGTATGCCCTGAGAGCCAATCATGGGATGATTGGTGGGATACATTAAGATTGATTTGATAAACATCAAAGGCAAGCTTCCAATTCTTTCTGGTTCAGTCATATGAGATAGTGATAGAACATATTGAATGTCTAGAGAATGACAGTACTCAATGCGTATGCTTTCAGGTTGAGGACCTGAACGATGAGATCATACGGATGCTAAGAGTTTGTACATTCTTGTTATGTCCCTAGTCAGATGTCATTGTGGAAGGTAGATAGACAGCAATGACACACAAGGCTAGATTGTGGTGTTGGTTGATGTTAGAATCTCATTAGTCATGATATAGAGATATCAAACCAAACACATAGGTACTTGTTAGAGAATAAGTGTACCGGACGGACCCACCGTGAGTTTGACACATGGAACCATGACATGGTAGTCATAGTCAGTACTCACAATGATGGTGGTGAGTGTGATTCTTTGACCTGAAATCACTACACTCAACACATGTCGTTAGGCACACTTTGACATCATCAAACGCAGTCCTGAAACATGGGTTGTTATAAAGGTGATGATTGGGTGGCTTTGACACATGGGGTTTTGAGGGGTGAGTGATAGATATGGGATTTGTCCCTCCTGAGGGAGTATGATATCCATGGCCACTTGATGAGTAGGATTGAGAAAGGCGTGCACGCATGTGTGAATTAGTATGTGATATTGATGTCATACATATCTCTTCCAATCTACTCTGAGATCAAGAAAGTGAATGAACGTTGACAGGATGACTGTTCCATGCCTCGAGTTCATTCGGGATATCAGTGACAAAGGAATTATACATTCACTGTAACACCATTCACGGATTGTAGGATTGAAAGTTGTTCTCCAACTTTCTACTTTCACTTGGGTAGCACTGATGTGTGACTAGGCACCTCTCTTTGCTTGTGAAGTCATAAGTGTTATGGACTTTCACTGCCAACATGAAATGGACCTGCAGGGTCACACACATAGGATTTAACCTGGAAGAGGAGTTTTGTCCACAAACAATGTTTAGATTGATTACTAAAGGTGTTTAGTAGTTCAATTAAACACTCAATCAATTGATATCTCAATATCATAATGTTCAAGGTGTTGGACACATTGATTGGAGTATCAGATTGATTGAAATTGCAATTGACTGATTCTGCACGATCTTCACTCCCAACCGATCGGCTGAGCTTGGTGAACCGGTCGACTCAAGTGTTGAGTCGATCGGCTCATGGTCAGGGTGAAACGATGTCTTCAAGTGTTGAAACGATCGATTCAACTGGTGCAATCGAGCAAGTTGGGAAAGTAGGATTGGTGAGAATTTTCCTTTCGTTTCACTTGCCCAATTTGATTGGGAAATAGGATTGGTATTCGATACCAATTAGAAACAAAAAGAAGGAAAGTCAATCGGGAACTGGTCAGGACCATGAACCGACCGGTTCAGAAATGAACCGACCAGCTCATGGGTCCCAATCGATCGGTTGAGGTGTCAACCGACCGATTCAGGTCCCCAACCGACCGTTTCAGTTGTGAAACGATCGGTTCATGTTGCGAGTTGGTTGTTTTGTGGAAAATCTCGAACCCTTCTACTTCTTCTTTTAGTCCCGCATTGCCCGGGATGGAGAACCCTGTCCCATGACCCTCCTATATATATGGGTATTGGGGGCTTCTCAAAGTACAACTTGTTGACTCAAGGTCAATTAGGTCAATGTTGACTCACGTCTAAATTGACTAAACCCGTGTTTTGATGATGACTAACCATTCCACATATTGGTGTCTAATGCTTCTACTTGAGTGATTTCAGATTAGGTATAGACACACTCCAATTGCCCTAACTTGCACATCTCAAATTGGAGAAAAGACAAGTCAAAGTCATACAAGTGCACATTTTTGTAATATGATGTATATCCATTAGAATCATGTTGTAAATCACTTGTAATGATTGTATGACTTGTAATTAAGCTTAGAAAAATATCAGGAACACTTAGATCGAATATTAGAGCACTTTAGATGCAACTTTGAAAATCATTTACAGGCACTTGATCGGTCCAGTTTCCCACCCTAAAACTCGACCGATCCACCTGGACTGATTTTCTGAAGATTGAATCGGTCCAGTTTCCCACCCTGAAACTCGACTGATCCACCTTGGCTGATTTTCTGAAGATTGCATCGGTCGAGTTGTGCACTCACAGAACTCAACCGATTGGGTAGTGGACTACTTGATCGGTCCAGTTACACCCATTGAAACTCAACCGAATGCACTGTACGGAAAAGTGCATAAAAGTGTTTCTAGCCATTGTGGAGTCGCAACAAGTGAAAATAGATCCCTTGCAAGCCACAAAACGGCTAGTTTTCGTTCACAAGTGTTCCCAAAGGCTAAGAGGCATCCCCAGCTATAAATAGGACCCCTTGGGCTTCATTCCAAGGTTGAGCATTCACTATGAAGGTTCCTATTCTATAGTTGAGTGATCCTACAACCTCCTCTCTCTCTCTAAGCTTAATCACTTGCTACATCCATTAGAGTGAGTAGGAAATCTATAAGAGAGGTAGTCCTACATGTATATCTTGTGAGGCTCTCACTTCCACCACCTCCTTTCTATCTTTTCAATCATGAAGATGAAGGTTCTCTCTCTTGTCCAAGAGAGGTGAAGAACAACAAGGGAAAGAGTCCCTTGGTGAAGATCAAGGCTGAAGACTTGGAGCTGGAGTGGGTAAGTCCTTGGAGAAGGCAGAAGACTCAAGCTCAAGTGGGTAAGACCTTGGTGGAAGCTTCTTCGAGTGAAGGTGAAGTCATAGGCGGAAGATCCAAGAAGAGTGGGTAATTCCTACAAGGCCGAAGACTTGTGCAAGAGTGGGTAAGTCCTTGGAGAAGGCCGAAGACTCTTGCAAAGTGGGTAAGTCCTTGGTAAGGTTGAAGACTCTTTGTATTGGATAGGTAAGTCCTTTGTTGGTCATGTATTGTAAGTCTTATAAGTGAATATAAGAGTGCAATTGTTGGAAGTCCTAGAGGTGGACTGACACACTTCTAGTTTGAAGTGTGGAACCACTCTAAATAGCTTGTCTAATTGGTGCATGTTCAATTCCTCTCTCCCTTGCTATGCATGATTTAGTTGCACTCAAATTGCCTATTTAGAAACCTTATCTTGTCATATATTTTGAAGGTTTAATGAATTTTATTTAAGTGCTTTCAGCTCTATTCACCCCCCCCTCTAGAGCATCCAATCACTCATCTAGGATCCAACACAACTCAGTGCAAACCAGTTGCTTTGCAAAGTTGTCATTCTCTCTGGTTTTGGTAACCGAGAAAGCCCAAGCAAGTGCTACCCGATAAGGGAGGCACAATAAGGGAAAGACAACTACAGTTGCGACTGGTAGCAGGAGAGTGTGTTGGCGACTAGTACGCTGACAGGAGGGTGTGACTCCTTCCAATTCCATGTGGGATAAGGAGATTGGAGTTCCAGGTGGTCCGTTTGGACTACTTCAGAGGCGGGAGGTTTCTGCCGCTAGGAGGACAACCTTCAATCCTGTCAGTCCCGGTGCGACCAGGAGCTGCACAGACACCGTCCAAGATCGGAGGTGAAGACCGCGCAAGCCGTGAGGTATTGTCGCCGAGCAAGCCTCGAGACAAGGTATGATTCCACAAACCATCCTTTCCTATTGTATAGACGTTGACGCATTTCCTTATTCCAGGTTTGGGGGAGAAAGTTTTTGTTTCCGCTGCCTTCTCTGCCTCCCCTAAAACCCAACAGTGGTATCAGAGCCACGTCAACTGCTCTATATTTTAGGAATATCGATATGGTTGATTTTGATTTGTCACCTTTATTTATTGCATACGATGCGAATAAAATTGGCTTTATGCATGTCCAATCCTAAATCCACAAATCCCAATTTACATATATGATATGTATTATTAATGCACTCAATACACATCGCCCTTAAATGAGTTTTGTGGTGGATGTATAGCGTGATTATGGCCAATAAACCCTATCTGTGTATGGTTGTATGTGGTTACTTGCATCTCGATCTGCGCACCGATCTTCCTTCTCCTATTCCTGATGTAACTCAAAATAATTCGAGATTTCTTTCCTACCTTTGCTCCCCTCAAATGTAACTCGAGGTTTCTCTTTTTACAATGTAAAATAGGATAGATTTTTTATTTCCTGTTATGTCAAAGAACGGCGGACATCCTGACGACAGCTGAGACGATCGATGAACCGATCGGTTGACGTTCTAGACGATTGGTTCAAGGAGTGAACCGATCAATAGATGACCAGTTCGAGGAATGAGACGAGCGGATGGTGGCCATGATGAGATGCACGACGACCAGGCGAACCAATCGGCTGGTGGCACACAGACGACCGGGCCAGAACGAGCAAGTCATTCATGTGATGAGATGATATACTCCAAAGGCAAAGCACAGAGTTCATCTTGTACATGTTGCATGTGATGTAGACCTAGATGACCGTGATTCCTCTTGGCTCAAGGAATCACATTAGGATGGCCATAATCATCACTTTTATCATTTTGCATGTTTTCTGTGGGATATAGCATGTATATGATACGTACTATGTATTGTGGTGATTGGATATGTATATGTATATAAAAACCAAATCACTCATTAAATATTAAGTTTTAGATGCCTTCCAAATGTGACACACGTGAAAAGCTTGATCGACCAAGTGTGGGCACGCCCTAGCGTGGTGCACCGTCTATCTCATGGAAGCATGAAGGATGAATGTATGGGTCTGCCCTAGCAGGGTGCATATTCACCGTGTTTGCTTTGGGTCAGACTTAACAAGGTGACCTAGATAGGATCTAGCACCTTGAGGCATGGAGATGATCATGGCAAGGAGTTGCATATGACATCTTATCAAGAGTTGCATATGATGCAATTGACAAGAGTTGCCTACCTGAGAGATCTAAGTTGTGGGTGATAGCCCTAGCTGGTCCATGACTTAGAGGATTTTAGGGTCTTGCCCACTAGAAGGTTGTACGCTGCAATCTTCTGAATTGATGGTGAGGGCTATCAATTTGAAGTAAAATAGTGGGAGCGATAATTAATTAAAGGCCTAATTATATCATCAACTTTTCAAATCAATAAAATAAGTCAAAAATGAGTTTTTGGACTAAAATTGCATATTTCCTTTGTAGTGAAAATGACAACAAACAACAATCACTTCTCTTTGCAATCGATCCTTGAAAAGGACAGACGAAATGGGACAAACTTCCACGACTGGTATAGGACATTGAGAATTTTTCTCACTCAAGAGCGAAAGCTCTATGTCCTGGATACTCCAATTCCAGAGGAATCGGCTCCTAATGCACCAAAGACAGAAAGGGATGCTTACAAGAAGCATTCTGATGATGCCATTGATGCAAAGTGCTTGATGTTGTGCTCCATGAACCATGAGTTGCAGAGACAACATGAGAATATGGGTGTCATTGAGATGATTCAGCATCTCAGGAACCTGTATGAAGATCAGGCACGACAAGAGAGATACGATGTCTCAAGGGCACTGTTCAAGTGTGTCATGACAGAAGGAGATCCAGTTGGTCCTCACACACTCAAGATGATTGGGTATGTGGAGAACCTACAAAGACTGGGATTTCCACTGAGCCAAGAGTTGGCTACTGATGTGATACTGCAATCGTTGCCAGAATCCTACAGTCAGTTTGTGATGAACTACAACATGAACAACTTTCATAGGCCACTGTCAGAGTTGTTGGGCATGTTGAGGACAGCCGAGACATAGATGAAGAAGGACAAGCCTAAGTCTGTGATGGTGATCACGAGCAAGAAAGGCAAGTCCAAGCGCAAGGGCAAGGGCAAAGCTAAGAAAGGTTCTGATGCTAGCCAGGAGCCCAAGACGACTTCAGCTCTCAAGGCCAAGGGAGGCGTGACCAAGAAAGGCAATTGCCACCATTTTCAAAAGCCAGGACATTGGAAAAGGAATTGTCCTCTCTATCTGGAAGAACAAAAGAAGAAGGAGGCAACAAACGTCTCTACTTAAAGGTGTCATGAAAGTAAACTTGTAACACTTTTTGAGGTATATGATACCAAAATGTAAAGTGTAAAGCACTCAATAAATGGGGCAAGTTTTGCCGCCATAGATAGGAGTACTTTAGTTTATTTTCAGCCTAAAAGGCATGTAATACAGTTATGAACTGCTATTTCATATTTGCCAATAGATGGAAACACTATATTTTTCCATATCGTATGACAATGATGGCAATCAATAAAGTTGATGTTTCAATCTTTTAAAGATGTGATCTTTGTGGCAATGCCTTGCTTATCTTATGGTATTTGATATGCATACGATAAAATGACACCTAAAAGTTATAGATAACTCAAACAATCAAATTAGCATCAATCATGAGAAATTCATTTCTAATGTCCATGTGATGGATAAATCTATACTCTTTTGGTTAGAAAACCGTTAAGAGACATGAATATCTTGGACATGATTAATCAATCTTCACTAATGGTAGTGGGAGAATGATTATCCTATTAGGTATGATACATGTGATGTATTTACATACCTATTAGAACAAATTCTAATACTTCAAATGGTGTTTAGAGAAATACCAATATGAATATCTTGAAGTGTTCAAGATTATCATAGATGAAGTGCAAATTTGGTAAAGTGTTAATTCTTGATGAGATCAATGAATGAAATACTTGGACCAAATGTTTGAGATCCTTATGAGTGATTATGATAGTGTATCATAGTGAACTCACGATTAAGGCATGATGATGTCTAAATCAAGAAGGAATCATACTCTAAGGAGTTAGAGAATGATTATCAAATAAATGAATTCTTCTTAATAAAAGAATACCCCACACTAATAAAGGACATTGAGAATCACAAGGAGTTGTGAGTTCTTATATCCTTGATAGATACACCTCAATTATCTATGTGATGAGTTGTTCATGTGATGAGTCAACTATCTAGATGAATATGAGGAACTGAATTTTGAGTTATGACCATTACATCCTAAATGACATCCATGTGAACCATAAGGTATGATCCTGATGGTAGCACCCATTGGAATAAAATCCATAAGTGCGAATAAGTCTTAAGTGTTAAGACACATGAATACCATTTTGAGAAGGGTGATGCTTGTTGATTGCAACTTAATGACTAAAGGCATTTGGCATATGGATACTAAAACCGTATTCCTATGAGGAATAAAACAAGGATGTGTACGTGACACAACCTATAAGGTTTATGAATCCACTAATGAAAATTAAGTCTATAAGTTACAATAGACTAATCAATATGATTGATTGAGTACAAGCAACTCAGAATTGGTTCTTTACTTTGATGATATAGTCAAAGGGTTTGACTGATATGTCAAAGATAAAGAAGGGATCTGTGATTTAGTGGGAGCGTGTTCACATTCCACATGTTGATGTGAAATGGAAATGTTCTAGAGTGGAAATCCAAAAGTGGAAATTATCTTTAAGTAAGATAGAGATGTTTCCTATGTGATAGGAATAGAGATCTATAGAGATAGTTCTCGAAAACCTCTTGACATGAAAAGAGAGAGCATATAATTGGCAATCTGTACTGAAGAGTTCAGTATGCACAGATTTAGTGGGAGAAAACATGTCCATGTTACATGGAGTTAGTATCCCAAGGCCAAGTGTCCAATTCTTATGAAGAATGGGAACAACAAGAATACATATGGATCTATCATGTATGTAATCATCCCATTATCTTGCATGGCAAGAACAAAATGCATTCATCATCTTGTATGTAGGACATGACAATATGATGTGCTCATCTTGATAACTCATATGTGGGACATGATGAGTGGATGTCTGTCTACTTCCAGTAAGGGTTACTGGAAACCATAAGAACTTCATTAGTACTAGTTCTATGGAGAAAAGGAAGAGTGCGATGTAAAGAGTTACATTGATGCGAACTTCTGAAAAGGACAGAAAATTAATCGCAAAATATATATAGGATATATAAAAGTGAAAGTTTGTTGATAATTGGAAGTGTTCCAATAAAACCATTTAAAAGGAAATGCCAAGTATCTATGCGTTAGAGAACAGCAGTAGATATTATATGGATATGGAAGTTCATGAGATGAACTTATAGATATTCCGCTCACGGATGACAAGTATGGAATCCTTGATCATGCAATGTGGCTAAAGGTTAGCAAAGGAATACTAGATCACAAATTGCGGCAACTCCATCTCATACGTGTGACGTACAACGAAGAGATGTGAGACATGCAATTTAAACTGACTATGGCAAGGTGTTGCCATAACTCACTATGTTCGCACTAGAGCAGAGTAACATGTGGGACATGTTTGAAGATCACTATGAATATGATTCAAGGGTGATTGGCTCACAGTGAAAGTGGGAGTCTGTTGGTATGTATGCCCTGAGAGCCAATCATGGGATGATTGGTGGGATACATTAAGATTGATTTGATAAACATCAAAGGTAAGCTTCCAATTCTTTCTGGTTCAGTCATATGAGATAGTGATAGAACAAATTGAATGTCTAGAGAATGATAGTACTCAATGACGTATGCTTTTAGGTTGAGGACCTGAATGATGAGATCATACGGATGCTAAGAGTTTGTACATTCTTGTTATGTCCCTAGTCAGATGTCATTGTGGAAGGTAGATAGACAGCAATGACACACAATGCTAGATTGTGGTGTTGGTTGATGACAAAATCTCATTAGTCATGATATAGAGATATCAAACCAACACATAGGTACTTGTTAGAGAATAAGTGTACCAGACGGACCCACCGTGAGTTTGACACATGGAACCATGACATGGTAGTCACAGTCAGTACTCACAGTGATGGCGGTGAGTGTGATTCTTTGACCTGAAATCACTACACTCAACACATGTCATTGGGCACACTTTGACATCATCAAACGCAGTCTTGAAACATGGGTTGTTATAAAGGTGATGATTGGGTGGCTTTGACACATGGGGTTTTGAGGGGTGAGTGATAGATATGGGATTTTTCCCTCCTGAGGGAGTATGATATCCATGGCCACTTGATGAGTAGGATTGAGAAAGGCGTGCATGCATGTGTGAATCAGTATGTGATATTGATGTCATACATATCTCTTCCAATCTACTCTGAGATCAAGAAAGTGAATGAACGTTGACAGGATGACTGTTCCATGCATCGAGTTCATTCGGGATATCAGTGACAAAGGAATTATACATTCACTGTAACACCATTCACGGATTGTAGGATTGAAAGTTGTTCTCCAACTTTCTACTTTCACTTGGGTAGCACTGATGTGTGACTAGGCACCTCTCTTTGCTTGTGAAGTCATAAGTGTTATGGACTTTCACTGCCAACGTGAAATGGACCTGCAGGGTCACACACATAGGATTTAACATGGAAGAGGAGTTTTGTCCACAAACAATGATTAGATTGATTACTAAAGGTGTTTAGTAGTTCAATTAAACACTCAATCAATTGATAGCTCAATATCATAATGTTCAAGGTATTGGACACATTGATTGGAGTAT
Organism: Alisma plantago-aquatica; assembly: GCA_963693085.1. Classification (NCBI taxonomy): domain Eukaryota; kingdom Viridiplantae; phylum Streptophyta; class Magnoliopsida; order Alismatales; family Alismataceae; genus Alisma; species Alisma plantago-aquatica. The sequence continues at coordinate 1,152,333,601 of OY856409.1, read as the reverse complement.
CGGATTGATTGAAATCGCAATTGACTGATTCTACACGATCTGCACTCCCAACGGATCAGCTCATGTGATGAACCGATCGGCTGAGCTTGGTGAACCGGTCGGCTCAAGTGTTGAGTCGATTGGCTCATGGTCAGGGTGAAACGATGGCTTCAAGTGTTGAAACGATCGATTCAACTGGTGCAACCGAGCAAGTTGGGAAAGTAGGATTGGTGAGAATTTTCCTTTCGTTTCACTTACCCAATTTGATTGGGAAATAGGATTGGTATTCGATACCAATTAGAAACAAAAAGAAGGAAAGTCAATCGCGAACTGGTCAGGACCACGAACCGACTGGTTTAGAAATGAACCAACCAGCTCATGGGTCCCAACCGATCGGTTGAGGTGTCAACCGACCGGTTCAGGTCCCCAATCGACCGTTTCAGTTGTGAAACGATCGGTTCAGGTTGCGAGTTGGTTGTTTTGTGGAAAATCTCGAACCCTTCTACTCCTGCTTTTAGTCCCGCATTGCTCGGGATGGAGAACCCTGTCCCATGACCCTCATATATATATAGGGGTATTGGGGGCTTCTCAAAGTACAACTCAGTGCAAACCAGTTACTCTGCAAAGTTGTCGTTCTCTCTAGTTTTGGTAACCGGGAGAGTCTGAGTAAGTGCTACCCGATAAGGGAGGCACATCAAGGGAAAGACAACTGCAGTTGCAACTGGTACCAGGAGAGTGTGTTGGCAACTAGTACGCTGACAGGAGGGTGAAGCTCCTTCCAATTCTTTGTAGGACAAGGAGATTGGAGTTCTAGGTGGTCCGTGTGGACTACTTTAGAGGTGGGAGGTTTCTGCCGCTAGGAGGACATCCTTCAATCCTGTCAGTCCCGGTGTGACCAGGAGCTGCACAGACACCGTCCAAGACCGGAGGTGAAGACCGCGCAAGCCGTGAGGTATTGTCGCCGAGCAAGCCTCGGGACAAGGTATGATTCCACAAACCATCCTTTCCTATTATATAGACGTTGATGTGTTTCCTTGTTCCGGGTTTGGGTGAGAAATTTTTTGTTTCTGCTGCCTTCTCTGCCTCACCTAAAACCCAACATATATAACGACAACTCATGGGCGATACTGCAATTGAGGACCTTTGGCATCAGTTTCTAGGATAAGTGACAACTGACGGATCATAAATAGTGTCAGTTGCTATGAATGTGAAATTGACATGACAATAGCCATGTCCATCAATTTACAATAAAGTAACCGACACATAATACGACATCATCAATAATTATAAAATTGTTCTAGAATTATAATCATCATTTTTGTTTAGAGAAACTGATGACGTAGCTCTGCATCATTATATGGAAGTAAGAAATTGATGTTGGAGTATGGCCTATGTCGTTGGCGCACTTAAGATAACCGACGTTATACTTCCTTATCAGTCAAAATTTAACTGATAAGGATAGTTGTGTTGTCAGTTTTGTAGAGAAAATTAACGACGTAAATCTATATTTTTGGTTTTTTTAAGACAACCGATGTTGAACGTTTAACTTTTCTTATAGTAGGTCTATAGACCTACTGTCTGGCTATTAAATAAGATGCAAAACCTACATTTCATTAGTAAAATAGGTTCCATCCTATGTTCAACTTAACAACATGCTAGTAGTACCTGTAAAATCTGCAGTAACAAATACAAACCTTAGTCTACATTCACATAATTCATTCACAAACTTGTAATCTTATATGCTACCACACTTCATTTCATTCTCATGCACATATGTACACACACAATTCATTCATACACATACAATTCCATTATCACCCACATGTACAAATGCAATTATCATTATATTTCTCGTCACATTCAAATACACATATATACACACATCATTCACATATGTGTCAACAACTTACTTGCAACAAATTTAAAGTTAGAAAAGATCAATACCATCACATGTATATAGAAATAATAGCATCAAAGTTTAAAAAATATCTTAATTTATCACAATCAAATATAAAGTTGGCTTCCTTAATGAAGGACTTAGTCCACTCTTATTGTATCTTAGATCTTCTTTTGTATAGGATTTTACTGTGTCAAATAGTTTCAAAGAGAATGTCATAATTCGAGAGTTTAATTTGATTTTTTATATTATCAAATGAGAATATTTATTATGGTTGAAGATGAGATACACTACCTTTTGTATGTAATGGATGTATTGTGACACATGTTTGACAATCTGATCCATATACTACATCATGTAGTATCCACATTCCCATTTATTATCTTAAATAGGGCGCTATAAGTTTACAGTTATGTGAAATGCTAATAAATAAAAATAAGCATAGTTGGCATATATATTCATTGGAGTCTGAAAACTACCTTAACATTATTTTAAGATATTAATTTCTTTTTTTATTTATATCTCCTTGGCATGTTTGAATGCTTTTATACCCCTATAAGTTAAAGTAATATATTTAATTGCATTAATAAACAACCATGTAGTATGCAAACATTTATTTTATATATATATATATATATATATATATATATATATATTGATAGATAAAAAAGTTTACTTATGCTATAATTGCCACTTTCATAATGTGTCCCCGCCTCCCTAATTTACTACCCAAAAGATTAAGGTAATACACAAATACCTTCTCGGGAACAATTACCAACAACTCTTGATGCCTATTACTGAGTGAAAAGAAGGCAAACAAAAGAAAATTCAAATATCACAATAAATACAATTTGTAAGTTAAAATTATAAGCAAAGAGCATAAAACTTACCTAACATTTAAAGGAGATATAATCACATTCTAAAGTGCATTAGCATAATACTTAAATGAGTTAGAGAAGTAATCGTTGATAGAAAATTAGTCTCTGAATACATCACTAATTAATGATGAAACTAGAAATGCCACATTGGTTAATGCAAACTGTGCACTCACTATATATAAGTAGTTGTCAAACATATGTAAGGATTAATATATTAAAGAAAACAATTCAACATATGTCTTCACATGTATAGGACAATGTATTTAGCCATAAGATCTCACCATATCTAAAGTTTTATCATAGTTTTATTCAATCAATCATAACTAAGTATCTCCATAATATTTGTCAATATTACACTAGTATCCCGATCTTATCCTGCAACATCCTCCTAAATACAAACCATCATAGTTGACCCTTCTTCTATAGTGCTAACCATAGTGACAACTCATTGCACTTAGAATCTAGTGATTCGAATAGGACTGGCAGAATAGAAGTAGGTACCAAAGACTTTGAAGGATAAACTGTAGGGGGCTTCTTAGGTTATGTGGTCTATATGTACTCTCATATCAATTGCCAATTATATAGACAAATAGAAAAGAACTACAAATACAAATGCAATATAAATCTATTGTACACTCTTGTATAGAACTCTGACTTTGAGCCACACAACCACACCGCCTTCTGCGTCTCCTACCATGTTGTACTTAATGGGCCAAACAGTAGTGGTTCTCTTTCCATTGTGGATAGACAAGTTTATTAGTCACATGAAGCACTTTGTTGGGCATTCATGCACCATAAACCTTGTTACTTGGAAGGTGTAGGAAAAACTCGCCCAGTGTCAGGACATAGAAGCTAGGTTCTAGTACTGCAAGATGGTGTTTTTCAACACATACAATTATATATATAGGGTTATATATACTCAAATACAATATATTATAATTCATTTGAAAGACTATTATATCAAAAAAAGCCTTACACCGAGTTTACCTAGAGGGTCCATGAGATTATTCCCAGCTACTTTGTCTGAGGAGGGTCCACAAGAAGAGCAATGCAGCTGAGGTACTATATGAGGAGGTTGAGATTGAGAAGCCTGGAATTGTGAAAAAAATGCATCATAAAAATTGTGCTCCAATGATGTGGAATGGTATTGAATAATTTTAGGACAAATCCTACAAGCGATTACATTATGAGCGATAAGAGGAACAAGCCTACAATGAACAATGGACCTATCTTGATAAGAGTGTGTGAGACATTTTTGTTGCTTCAAGGCAAACAGATGCATTCAAGTTATTAAGCCTCCCTTAAAATACATTCTTATGATTAATAAGATTTTTTGATGTATTACATAATTAAACATATTTTAAAGATTAATCAGGCTATACACGATGTTATAGAAGAAAGGCGTGCAAAGAATGTGCATGATCATAGGTTGGGTCTAGATGGATATGTTTAGTGTCACCAATAGAGAGAGCAAGTGTGTTCTTTTGAGTAGCCTACTCCTAGGTTTGTTGAGTCTTCTAATACTCCTATAGCTTTACCTTGCCAATAGGAATGTATAGGTGTGAGGACAAACCACTCTAGAAAAATACACATCGCTTCAACTGTTGAGGTGGCTACAAAAACAGTAAAAATCCAACTCATAGAGTGCATGTTCATTTTTGACATTGATTGTTATATTTATTAACCAATTACTATTGATGATGATTAGCGGGAACTCTGTGCAAAGAAAACAAAACAAATTCATCCCTTAGAGCCAAAGGGATGAATTGATGGTTGATCTGAGTGCTTTAGATCATCCTGGGCATGTTAGGAGTATTAGATCTAATGTTGGGTTAAAGATTCTATTTGGGCACATCAGAGAAAAAGTGTAGATATGTCAAGAAAGGCGGATTGTCACAAGATGAGGTAGAGGATATGATTACGAAGAGAATTAAAGATGCCTTGCAAAAGTTCATATTCCTAATGGCAAGACCTTTATTAGAATTGTGTGTATCTTTAAAAATAGGATTGTGCATATCTTTAAAATAGAGTATCTCACATCTATTTCCTTCCCAATGAGGTCTTTAATGAAATTATCAACTTTATTCTAAGATTCTACCATTATTGTCACTTTTCTACAAACAACAACCCTTAAATATTTCTTAAAAGCACCATCGTTGTTCCCAATAGGATTTCCTGTTGGATAAAAGTTAATGGCTGTCTTTGGACCTTTTCCCCTTTATGTTGATACCTTGTTCATCAAAGTGATGCCTCTTTTACATGTATGATCACCCTGCGCCTCAGCAGACTTGGCAAGATCCTCATGGTGCTCATCCTAAAATAGTCAAGAAGCATATATAAATGATAAAGAATGTAAAATGTACATCTAGAATGTGTCATCAAAATGAAGTCCAACTTCTAGATGTTTGTTTCAATCTATAGGTTGACCTTTGTATCTAACATACTTTTCTAGCTTTATTTGAAGTAATGAAACCTTTAGGTTGTGTCATGTACACATCCTCAAGAAGATCCCATTTAATGAATTTGGTCTTAGTGTCATTTTCTATATGCCCTATACATGATAAGACACAATGACCCTTATTGATTTAACCACGGTAATAGGCAAAAAATTTCATATTAGTCAACACCCTTGAATTTTGTTTCTTTATATTTTGCAACCAGTCTTCCATTGTATATTTGTACACTATTATACATATTTGTCTTATTTATTAAGACACATTTTATAATGACCCCGCCTCACGATAACCCCCAATCAAGGGAGACCAAGAGACCAGAGATGCTATCCCAATATTTCAGGATCCATGGTTTGACATTTAATCAAAAACAATTATCAAATTCTACTAATACTAAAATGAAAAACTGGAATAAAATAGAACTTTTTGCATACCTTATAAAATTTGGATTCTAGACTTCTATCCATAGAAAGAGTCTATCTAACTAATCCTGCTTGAAAAGGTTAGTTGTATCTTCACAAATTTTGATTTACTGTTTGTCCATTTTCAGAATTGTACCTAAAAGACTGACAAACAAAATGTCGGTCAGTATATTGCTATACTGGTATGTGGGGGGGGGACAATCACAATTTCACAAATAGCTTCTAACAACCTTATGAAATAAAATAATTGATTACTAATCCAAATTATGCTTTTAATGTGACTTCTCAACCGCTTTTGCCCTAAACCCTATATTACCCTCTCTTAGGGTTTTGTCCTTGCAAGGGACATAAGGCCACCTTCTCCATCCTGAGCTTGGTGCCTGGGGTCACCGCTCGAGGTGCCCAATGGTCTTCCCTCTGGGGCTTGTCCAACTCAGACCTTCCCTCTGTGGCTTGGTCTTACAACATACATCAGGGTGGCATGTAGGTTTGAGAAACACATTCAAATTTAATTGTGATACTCATAGGGACTTTATAGGATTGCATAATTGAACATCCAACATTTTAGGTTGCAATCAATTGAGAAACATTCAGGAAACGTCGTGAAACTAAAGGCAATTATTCATAAAGTAACCACATACCTGTTCAGTCGAATCAACAAGCTAATAGTAATCCAAGCAAGATAGTGTCCATGCAAGCAGTTCAATCCACACACACAAGCAAGAACCCTAAAAAGTACATGCAATCTATTTACTACTCACTTTCTCAGATTCTATTCATTGAACTTGCTTCCTAGGGTTTTATACTCCCTTTTAGGGTTTCATTAGGGTTGATCTTCATTATTGACACTATAAACCCTAAAATAGCAAAACTAATCACAAACCCTAATTAACTTATTAAATCCTTCCCAATACGCTTAGGATCAACTCATAATTACACTATTTCAAGGAATCTTGAATTAATCATGTTAATCACTCTTTTTACCCTAGATTAGGGTTCTATATGCATTATCATAGATTCATGTGTAAAACCCTAAAACAAGCAAATCATTATCTAATATCAGCTTCAAATCTTACTTTGCCTCTCAACAAGTTACTACTACTCGAATTAACCCATGAAGGACCTTAGATTTGATTTTTAATCATAATTAGGGTTTTTAACCAAAGTTTAATGCATATATGATCAACTTAAGGAACTTTTGAAATTAGAAAGAAAATCAGGCTTTAATAACATTTTTATTGGATCCCTCACATTCTCCTGATCAATTTTCATATATAATATGTGACATTCGAGTTACCAATAATTAACTACGAATTTCAGAAGATTTACTTACTTGGACCAATGAGAGAATGACACATCAGCCATCACATGTGTTGTCTTCTGTACAGTCGGGTCGACTTAAAACATAATGGAATGTCGATTCTACCCCTCATGCGACGACTTGCTTCTTCACGCCTCAGAGGGTATTTTCATCCAGAAGAACCTGCTCGTCTCCTACCTCGTGAACCCTTGCATTGCCGCCGACCGAAGCTGACCATAGGGTTATCTCCTCCTCCCCAAGGCTCAAAGGTCACCAGAAACGACCCTCTTACCTCTACCGCCCTCTTCCGCTCCTGACAAGGCCTAAATCCATGGTTGAGATGACTGGGTTCAAGAGTGCTAGGCCTGCGACCCACAGTAAGTTTACAGACCTCCTGCAGGTGCTGCGTAAGGGTTAGAGCAAGGAGATGATGACTGAGCCTCTTCCTGGTGGCATGGGAGCATCCAGCCTCCTTCGTACTCCCTTCTGTAGCTCCATGTCTCTCCATGGGTCACACTCGTTCTTCCAACCACATGGATGGTATCTCACAAAGACCAAGTTTTGCGGCAGAGTTGATTGTAAGGTCCAAGAGTCGGGGCAGGCTCCTCCTAGTATGAAGGTGTTGAGAATGGAGTCTCGAGGGTGAAGGTAGCACCCTATATATAACCCCCGAGGAGTTGAGATCCCTATACCTCGAGGAGAAGGAGATATAGAGAGATAGGGAACCTCCTATTACATGTTTCCTTTCTTGGTCATGAAGTAATCCATTACTTAATGATATTGAATCATATTATTCAATATTGATCCTGCTACGTGGCATATTGATGCCTTTTCCAAAGTTAACCACTTAGGTGCCAAGTTTAGAGTCATTTTACAAAAGGGAAAGTGACTTTTCTTTATGAACAAGTTATCACTTATCCATGCATATTTTATGCATTTTTCTCTCCCCTATTCTTTTATATTCTTTATTTGGATCCCTTTTACCATTAGAAACCATGTGGACTTGAAATCTCATCCCTAAGGATTTCATTATCCATATTTCCACATATTTCTTAATATTTCATCATTATCTCAACTTTCCTTCTTAATAATGCTTTATTTGATTTTATCTCTTTCTTCTCCTATTATCTTTACAATTTGGACTCCTTGGAACCCAAAAAATACTAAAGATATGAAATCCCTTCTTGAAGGATAATTCTTAGCCTTCTAGATGCTTCCACATCTTTCTTTTCTCATTATCTTAGTTATTCCTTTATTAATTGAGTCCTTTCCTTTTTCTTGTTATTGGGCCCAATAGCCAATAAGGCCCACGAAATCAAAAACACAAGCCTATTTATCAAAGGAATCCACATAATTACTTAAATCAAACAAATTACATAATCATACACTGATTGGGAAAATTGCATTTCCAACCCAAAAGAACCCAAAAATTTGGGGTTGTAACACATTTTCACCCAATAGAATTTACCCCTATAGCTAGATCCACCAAGGTCCAACCCTATTGGTATACACATGGTCTATCTTAGGTAACACGACTTCCATCTTAGAATATGGTCCCTCAATAACCTCATTGTTTGTTGTAGGCTCATCGTCATCTATGTCCAACATTTAGCCTTGTTGAGTCACTTGAAATCCAACTCTCTTTGTCTCAAGAGGTTCCCTACTAGAACTTTGAGGTTCTTGTGTTATACAAGGACCTTGAGATCCAAAAAAAACTTGTGATTCTTCTTGTTCATCTACCTCCACAAGTTAAATTTGTTTTGTTGATCTAAAACTTCTTTGAGTTCTATTTTCCTCACATGAGTTATTTCAATATTTTTTCAATGAATAAAACAATTGTTACAATTTTTTTTTATTATTGACATATGAAATATAGAAGTAATATTCCTTTTTTTCTTTAGGGTATCTAACAAAATGACACTTGCCTAATTTTGGTCCAAGCTTTTTAGAAAATTGTTTTCTAAAATAATATTTACATATCCAAATCTTTATGAAAGACATATTGAGAAATTTGATACTCCGTATCTCATATGGTGTCTATTGTACTAACTTAGAAAGTATGTGGTTGAGTGTAAAAACTATGGTTTATAAGGCATGGACCCAGATGAAATTTAGAAGAGAAGCAAATCTTGTCATTGATAATACCATGTCCAAAATGATGCGATTCCTTCTTTTGTATGCACATTATGTTGTGGTGTTCCTAGTGGATTACATTGCAATATAGTACCATAGTCTTTCAGAAATACCTCATACTCTTAGCTCAAGTATTCTACACCTTAGTCTTATCAAAATTCTTCAATATTCTTGCTATGTTGATTCTTTACTTCATTCATGAATTCCTTAAACTTTTCAATGGACTTTGACTTATGTTTCATTGATACACATAGTCATACCTATTGAGATCACCAATAAATGTCATGAAGTATTGATACCCACCTCTAAAATTTATGCAAAAAGGACCACATAATTCAATATGCATGAGTCCTAATAAGTCACTCATTCTTTCATTATTACTAATAAAAGACGCTTTAGTCATATTTTCTAATAAAAAAATATTTACTTGTATCGATTGATTCAAAATAAAATTAGTCTAAATATGTATCTTTATGGAGTGTAGAAATGAACATATCATTTATGTAGTCTAAACGATAATGCCAAAGATAAATTTTGTTCGAGTCATTGAGTTTAAGCTTCTTGTAATTTATGTTATAGACACTTTTCTCAAGATCTAGGAAATATTATCATAAGACATAAGGGCACTTCCATAAAATATTTCATCTTTATACATAGAACATTGACCATTCTTTAAATGAAATTAGAACTGATTCTTGTCCAAACAAAAAAAAAATTTTTGTTCACATTAATGATAAGTACATCATGAAAGTTCTCTAACTATGTTAAATGCCACTAGGCATAAATAAAACAATAGGTGCCTACAACAATGACAACAACTCTTGCTCCATTAGAGACTTGTAGTTCCACCTCTCATTTATTTAAGTTTTTTTCATATCCTGGATATTTAAACATATATGTGACCTACATCCTATATTTAATACCCACAATGAAGAATTAAATATATTTATATTGATAACATATATACCTTAACTGGAGATATCTATCTATTGTTTCTTGATTATCAATTCCTCTAGGTAGAAAGGGTAATTTCTTTTCCAATGTTCAACATGGTGACAATGGTAAGAACTACTTTCTTCTAACCCATTTCTTGTTTTGCTTTAAGTACAATAACTTAAACTTTGGGACAACCTTAGAACCTTTATTGGTTTACCTTTGCCCTTAGAATTTTCCTTTCCTTTGTTCACCATCACTATAGATTTAGACTTGTCTTTCTTCAATTGAGCCTCAAGTATTCCCAACATGCCAAACAACTCTGACAATGGTCTGTCAAATAGATTATGTTGTAATTCATGACAAATTAACTATCTGATTTTGACAATAATTGCAAGATCATATCTTTGGCTAACTCTTGGCCTAAAGGAAATCCTTATCTTACTAGGCTTTCCACACTCCCAATCAACTTGAGAACACAGGGCCCAACTAATCACCTTCTACCCGTTTGCACTTAAACAATAACTTCAAAATGTCACACATATTTTGCCTTTCTAGTTCTTAGTACATATTACTTTGATGTATAACCCTATCTAGAACTTGAATTAGAATATTTGTCCCACTATTTGATCTCAAATTCACAATCCACACTATTAATTTATAGACCTATAAATGGAATGAATACATAGTGGATACTACTAAATTCTATATCTGAATATGAAAAAATCATTCTGATATCTGATCCGATATTCAACGCATATCATGTAATAATATCTAAATCCGATCCAAACGAATAATACCTGATATGAATAAATATCTGATCTGAACCTAAAATCATAAGTTTATTATTAATAAATATATTATATATAGAAAATACTGATATCACTATGAATATATATGATAAAATATCTATATTTTCATAGTTTTGTATATAGACAATATATATTCAATAATATATGTATATATTTTTCGAATTTAGATTTTTTTGGAGCGGATATAGCCATATCCGTTATCCTATCTGACATTCTCGGATATGAAATTTGATATACTAAATCCAATCCAGATTGTGTGGATGTCAGAATTTTCTTCTTCAAAATTTTGGACTCTAATCCAGATCAAATGTGCGGATTCCAGATATTGATTTACAATCCTATTAATTTATAAAATTGCAACAAACAATCTTCTAGTGGGACAAGATCCATATTTCATTCATTCAAAAGTCATCTTTGACTGTTCAACCACAAGTCAACTATTTAGGTAGGAAATGTTTATAGGTTGCAAATAATGCAACTCCTATATAGATAGATGCACACTAATTTTCTAATACAATCAACATGATTCTAGGTACTTAATCCTATTAAGCTCCGAGTTAAGTCCAATAAAAAGGCAAACACCATAGATTATGGTGTCATGATTTGGCATACTCACATATCTATTATCACATTTCCAAGGCAGACAATACACCACACATTGACATCTCCACTCATAGCCGATCATGGTCTCCATGTTTGTTACAAAATGTAAGAAACCTTAAAGTTACAATTATACTGAACATGTTTTATTTAAATAATATGGAGACACCACACACTTATAAAATATTTCATATATACATTATATCCATAATAAGCAATCTATGTCTACAATCATACAAACATTGGATATGGCCATATTAATGCAGTCCTTTGGAGCCACAATGAATTATTGTCCACCTAAGGCATCTCACGCATCACCGATCTATGAAATTTTATGTAAACCCACATTAACCTAGATCACAATGAATGGCTCCATGAACACTTCTTGGAATTGGATATATATAGTATGTATATATATATATATATATATATATATATATATATAT